>MTQE01001134.1:34346924-34358235 GCA_014337955.1 Aspidoscelis marmoratus | reverse complement strand
CAGAAGAGAGCTGTGACTAGCCCAAGGTCATCCAGCTGGCTTTATGGAGGGGGGGTGGAATCGAACATGGTATACCCAGATAAGAGTTTGGTTCCCTAATCACTATATCAAACTGGTAGGGATGATGTGAGGTAACTGTAGGATCTAAAGAAGATCCCACAATTTCCTCATGTCATACGGTGGTACCCTATGATTACTGAGTAACACTGATAAGTGAAGAGAAAATTAGACTGGCTTTCTCTTGATTTGTGGTTCATTTTGTTGTAGAAGAATTATTGTTGGATTTTTCTATTTAGAAAAATGATTTATTGTGAACAAAGACACAAACAAGTAAGCTGTTTGTTGCTAGCAGCTACACCGCTATTGGACCCACAGCTGACATGTCAGTTTTGTAGCTTTATATAATACACACTGAAGTCTTGCTTGTTTAGTGTGTTGACATCAGTCAAGGTTTTTCTATGAGAGTGGTTGGCTAATTGTTATATTATTTCACAGAAAGTGGTATAAATGGTAATTATGTTTTTTCCAGTTTTCTTTCTATCAAGTTAGCTCTTGACTAGGGATATGCATGAATATTTGTAATATTTGAAATTCAGTTAAATTTGGCTGAATTTGGGCATTCAAATTCAAATCAAATGTTGGCATATTTGAAGGCTGAATTTGAATTTAATGTTTTTATAGATTCGTATGAAGCTTCGTACGGGATTTGTATGAGATTTGTATATAGGATCTGTATGGTATTTGTATGCATTTGTATGGGATCCATATTTATATGCATTCGTATGAGATTCATATGGGATTGAATATTCGTATCAAATACAAATCCTAACACATTGGAAGGGGATCTATTCAAATGAATGCAGTGAACCAAAACTGTCAGTAATATAATCTAATGCCCTTAAACTTCAAGAAACATTGCCCAGAACCACCTCACCTTGCCACTTATGTCTCAAGAGTATTTTGATTGTGAATCTGCTGAAATAGCCTGTGTCCCCATTCAGCTATCATGTTGTGATTGACCAGACCCAAGGAAGTTGCAAGAATGTCCACATTTAGCATTCCAAGCATTGATAATGTTGTTCACTGATTTTGAAACCATTGCAGGAAACAAATTAAGCCATGTTTCTGCTTATCAACAGCAAGATTTCCAAAATAAGAACCCACAGCAAAGCAAGGGCATGGTTTAGTCTGATGTTGCCCTATTCCAGTGATGGCCAACCTATGACATGTGTGTCACAGGTGACACGCCAAGCCCTTTTGGGTGACACACCTGGTCACCCTGGCACCTGGGCGTGTAGTGCTTGCTTGTTCTTGAAGTGTACAGAATACCAACTCTCAATTGAAGATTTAGCAAATGAAATTCAGCAACAAAAGTCACTAATGTCAAGAATTATTTGTTTTTGCTTTTAATAAAATACATTTATCAAAAATATAACTTTTTTACTAGAGCTAGATGTGACACAGCACCCGAGTTAAGCTAGGTTTTCTTGCAAATTTTGACACACCGAGCTCAAAAAGTTTGCCATCACTGCCCTATTCTGACACACATATTTTGAAAATATTTCTGAAAACCTCTCGAAATTTTCAACAGAAAGGAAGGAATTTGGAGAGCTGCTTTAAGAGTGATCTAAGAAACATTATTCCTGTTAGAAAGCATTTATGTCATAAAGCTTCTTACTTTGCTCTAAAAATGTCCAGGACAACATTGCTCCTGCTTCTATATTTTCAGTTCTTCTCTGAAAATCAAGATTTAACAGTACAAACATTTTTGCTGCCAAGTTTTTGTATGGAGAATAAGCGGAGGAGGGAGGAAAGAGAATTGGAAGATTTCTTTCATAGAGCCCTTTCGTTTAGAGTTTGAAAATATTTAATTTTCCCAGTTAATGTGCAGTAAAACGATGCTGAAATCCTTTTTAATGATTTTGCTTTTAAATATAATTTAATTATTGTTGCAGGGGTTTTGGCACCTTTCTGTATTTACTATAAGTAAAAGAATGCACATCCTGCAACGCTTGGTGCTACAATATCCTGGTAGGACTTAAGCATGTGGTTAAGTACTTTGTTGAACCGAAGCCCAGGATGGGAATAAAACTTCATCTGGATCCTACAATCTTGAAATTGCTCCCACAGTACTTGCCTGATTTTGTTCAGTGGGATCTGTGCCAGCATTGTGCTTTGAAATTTGGGCTATAAGAACCCTTCGTGGCAATAACGTATTAGATCTTGAGCTTAAGGATATCATAAAATCGTCCGCTGGGTTGAATGCTGTTTCACAGACTATGATGGGCTGTTTTTCAGACAGCCTGGAGCACCAGGTATAGAAAGGGGGATTTAAGAGTCTGGGAACCCTTGCTATTTAGAAACCTTTTTGCTCCCACTTTCTCCCAAGTTAGTGCCAATAAGTATTCAGTGAAATGTTGCCCTGTGGCTTCCCTTGTCATAATTCTGCGCTCAACACCTTTTTCACCCAAAATATAGAATCCTATGAAAATGATCTGGCTGGATAGGTTTCTATTTAATCCTACAAAATGTAATAATAATAAATTATTACTAGCACTGTAGTCCTATGGGGGTAAGAATTCTGTAGGTGCTGAAATTGTTAATGATCCTACATAATTGCCTCACTGGTGAGTAAGCTGTGATTCCCCCCCCCACCCTAACTATGCAAAGCACTGGGTCTGTGCAGGAAGCAGGTGTCTCATGGATGTGAAGGGGTTAATGCACAAAGAAGAACTAGGCCTGGTACTGTTAATGAGCCAGCATATGTTACTGTTTGTATGAAGATCTGTAAAGGAAGGCACTCAAAGAGCCATTCCATGAAAACTTCCTAGCTTTGTGATATTCTGGTGCTGCTGAGATTTTATAGCTATACATCTGCAGTTTCCAATGGTGGTAATATGTACATGTTCTGAAGAAGCATATACGTCCTCACTAAAGTGCTGCTCCACAGCTGATAGCTGTTTATTGCAGAATTTGGCAATTGTCATATTCTTATAACAAAACCATATGTGGCACAGAGCTCTTACATTTATATGCTATGCTTTTAACAGGTGTTTCCCTCAAGATCTGGAATATCCTTCTTCAGGATGATGGCCTTGAAGAAAACAATGAAATATTTAAAATAATATTGCAAAAGCCTAAAAATGCTATATTGGGGCGCAAGAGAGAAATGATTGTTGAAATTCTAGATCCAAGGCCTGGTAAGACACGATGTTTAATAAAGTGTACCTTCCAAAAAGACTTCTCCAAACCTTTTCCATCTGGTAAAAGATGTTTCCAGATACTTTTGCAATGCAACAAAGATGTTTTTCATTTACAAAATGGTTCAGGATAGGCTAATTAGTTAATTGGCATTTGCTGTTTTCACTACACATTTTTCATAGAGCTGTAGTTTTCATGGGCAAAGGCTGTAACTGGCAGATACTTCATAGGACCTAAGGCATGTTGAATCCAGTGGGATTATTTTTTAATGGACATGTTTAGGATTAAACTAAAAAGAAACAAAATTATATCCTGATTTAAAACAAACAAACAAACAAAACCTCTTTATCTTATTGAGGTTTCTCATAAACATAATAAGGCTATGTTCATTTAGGGAATGGGAACGTCTGTTAGAAATGATTAACCTGTGGTGCTGCAGATAATGCTGAACAAAGGCTCTTATCATTCGAGTCCTTTAGCCATGCTTGGCTCAGATGATGGAATCCAACAGTATACAGAGGACCAGAGCTTAACCACTTCAGTATCTGTAGCATCTGACTCTGCATTAAGGCCATGCTGTTTACCCCTTCACAAGCAGTTTGAAACATGGGATATATGTGTATGATGTGAATTTTAGATGATATCCCTATATGTATTGCTATTTATCTTATTGTGTGGCTGCATACATTAGTATCACTGTATAACTGACTATGGCATAGCAGCGAGTAGAATGTGTTGTGCTCACTGAGGGCCAAATCTCACTGAATATTCCCTGTTCGTCAGGGTCTTCGTTGAACTGAACCTGACAGTAAAATTAAAGGTTCTGTTTGGGGACAAGCCATTATTCACCAGTTTCATTCCATGGTTTGTCAGAACTTTGTAAATTAGCCATCAAGAACTTTTGCAGCTGCAGAAACACTTACCCAACTACAAGGGGGACACAAGAGCTGTGGTCACACTTAAGTTTTAATCCAGCTTCAGTCCACTTTCAGAGTGAGAGAATACAGCATCAAAGCAAGAAGCTGTTTCTTTCAGTGTTAAATAACTCAGAAAATTCACCTTTGGGATAGATAACTTGGAAAGAAAATTACTGGTCACTTTGCTGAGCAACTTCCCTTCCTCCTTTTCCTAAACTTTATAGTTTTGTTTTGTTTTACTTTCAGCTGATGTTCCTTAGTTACTTTTCCATTAATGGCTGCTGACTAAAGATATGCAACACATTGTGACTCAAAAATGTTTTGAGCTGAAAATGCAATATTTTTGTTAGTCAAATTCTAAGCAAAATAGCCTTTAAAAAGGTTTGTTTCCAGTTTGATACAAATTTGCACCTGTTTCATCAGTACAGCTGGGCTATTTCAAATGGTTTGGAAACTTTATAATCACTAATTCGAGTGGCTCTATTTTCCTTTGGTTATTTCAGTTATGTATAGGGTTTTATTGGTTAGTTGATGTAAAATGCATTGTAGGAAGGGGCAATTGGCCTATCATTCACCGGAGGAGCCTAAAGGGAGAGGATTCTAAAAACAGAGAATTGCATGTGCCATGTTGCCCCATTCTTCTCCCTTCCCAAATGGAAGCACAGGTGGGAAAGAGGCATAGGGGAAGACGTACAGGATGGAGAGCAGATGAGTTCTTTCTGTTATATCACTTGCTCTCACCTGCCACTTACCTATCCCTTATTGCCACAGAAGGTTGGGTTTACAGGATATAGGCTCTTTCACTCCCAGACTCTTCTGCATGGTCCAGAAAGGTCAAATTTTGATATGACACGAGTCTGCATCCTTGTAGTACCTTTCTGAATAATTAGATTAAGTGATCCAAGGGACAGTAGTACCTGATTCCAGTGTGCAAACCTGTCCCCTGGCAGCATCATGGTTTCCACAGCACATACATATAAGCTGACGTGAGCAGCTGGGGAGCTGTGAGAAGCCTCTTTTCTTCTGGCCACCATGCCTGGGGGATGTATCACAGCTACTTGGGGGATGGGAGCTGACTCAAGCAGCTGTGGAGGTATCTGTCTGTCTCTGTCCACTTGCCCTGGTAGCACTCAGGGGAGGTGACTGCTAGCTGCATCCAAATATTACAAAGTTTCAATTGAAGGGCTGATAGCTTTGCTTCACAAACGGAAATTGGACTGTGAAAGTAGGCCCTTGAACTTTTGGGTGCAGAGGCCCAAACCTTCACATTTGCACATGAATGCTAAGGTGACAAAAATCTTTGCCACATGTCTAGTCTACAGCCCCATCCAGACAGAAGAAACATAACACCAATATGGGGCTGCTATGTTGGGGTTGCAACATAGGCAACCCCATAGTAGCTCCTGATTTTCCCCATGACCAGCACTTGTCACATGTTTTCTAGCAACAGCACTTTTAAGGCAGAGAATTTACCTTCTGGACTGAGTTGCCATCATAGCTCCATCCATGGAGGCTGAAACAGGCATCCGTGCATGCATGGAAGCGAAAGCAAGCAATTCAGGGCACTGTGATGTTCAGATGGCTGGAATAACACGTAATATAGGATGTGCAAAGACAGTGCCAGCCACTGCAGTGTCTTGCCAGGAAGAGATAATCAGAAGGGATCAATATTTTGTGCTATCCCTTGGTAGTGAGGTATTTGCCCACCACCTGGAAGTGGCCTACATCATGTCAAGAGAACTTCCAAAGTAGTTTACTCTACAAGAATAAGATAAAGCTTCTGTAGTGACTAGATTGTGTGAGTGGTGTGTTTTTGAGGAGTGAAACAAAGATGATGAAAATGCAGCAAAGCAACATGTGAACAGGTCCTAAGTCAAAAAGAAAAACAATCCTCACATTCTGCAGATATTTGAGGTCACAATGGGTCATGAACAAATCGTTTCATATAAATTCCTGACTTTTTAGCTCTTGTTCACTTTTATTTTTAGCTGAATTTTAGTGCCCCAATTAAAAGACTGCTGTGTAGACTGAAAAGTAAGCAATATACTCTGTGTCTGAATATATACATTCTTAGGCTGAGATGAGCAGTTTGCTATTTTACTGTAGAAGAGAGTTAGAGTGCCTGGCACTGTTGATGGTAAACTGTATTTCCAGATGCTACTGTGGATCAGACTGACCCAAATTTGGGTCAAGAGTGACACCCTGTGGCTAACAGTTTATTTTTACTATTTCTTTTCCTCTCCAACTTTCATCCTCAGTTGCATTGGATCTTTCATATATCGTACTTCTTTCATGCTATATATTTTTAAAAGAACACCTGACACCATAGGTTTCAGTCCAAATCTTTAATACCCTGTATGCTGTGCCCTTGAAAGTTTGCCTGAGAAAGTGGAAGCTATTACCTGACCTGACATTGCTGTAGTGCGCATAAAAGCAAGATACTGTCCTGGCAGAAAAAGCATCCCTGTTGTTTTGGGCTTTTGTCTGCAGCATCTGGCTTTCAGCCCTCTCAGAAATGAGTTCTCTGAAGATTAAGCTGAGATTGCAAAATTAATCTCATTTGTAACTTATTTTAGACTTGACCTTGAATTACAAAGGTTGAGAGGCACCACACAGCAGCAAACCCCACTTGTGAGGTATACGGTGCTCACAGCAACACTCCAGAATGGAAACATCAAAGTTCTAATCCTAAAATACCCTATTAATGGTGCATGGAAGGAGAAAGGAATTGCAAAGGCTTGATGGTTTTCCAGTTTCCACTCTGATTTTCTGTAATCAGTTTTTTTCTGTCATCAAGTTGACTGATGTGTGCTTCAGAAATTTTCCGTCATGTTTTTAATTAATAATTAGGTGGCTGCAATTCTTCAGCAATCATCCAAACTGGCGCCAGTCCAGAAGTGCTGGAAGGCAACATTTCAGGAGGCCCCCCGTATGCTGCCCACGCATGTGCAGAGACCAGGAAAGGAAATGAAGAACAACACCTGGGCTATAGGAGTCATCGTCTTCACCGTAGCTCCTCTTCGACAGATGTTCCTCAAAGAAAACAGAAGCTTGATCATGTAAACAATGGCCTTTGTAGAATTCAAAGAAGTAGCCATGCCAATCTCGATCAGTAAGCAAAGGGGTCTAGTAGCACTTTAGAAGAAGAGTTGGCTTTTCTACCCCATTTTTCTCACCCATTTAAGGGAACTCAAAGTGACTGGCAAAGCTTTCTATTCTTCTCCCCACAACAGACACCCTGTGAGATAGATGGGGGTGTGAGAGCTTCATGGACGAGTGTGGAATCAAACCCAGTATTCCCAGACAATAGTTTGGCACCTTAACCACTAGACCGGTGATGGCCAACCTATGACACGCGTGTCACAGGTGACACACCAAGCCCTTTTGGGTGACACACATGGTCATCCTGGCACTTGGGCGTGTAGTGATTGCTTGTTCTTGAATTGTATGAAATACCAACTTTCAACTGAAAATTTAGCAACAAAAGTCACTAATGTAAAGTATTATTTGTTTTTGCTTTTAATAAAATACATATATCAAAAATATAACTTTTTACTAGAGCTACAAATATTACAAAATTATGGATATTTCTAGATGTGACACAGCACTTGATTTAAGCTACGTTTTGTTGCAAATTTTGACACACCGAGCTCAAAAGGTTCGCCATCACTGCACTAGACCAAGCTGGCTAGAGACTAAAGGTGCACCAGATGTCTGTTACTTATTCTGTCACATTTGGATTTTCCAGAATAAAACATGGATACTGCAGAATAAAGCATGGATATTCCAGAATATCCATACTTTCCTCCAGAATTTCCAAATAAGTAACACACATCTGGATGGAGCCAAAACTGCTTCATCAGATATATAGAGTGAAGTGCCTATGGACAGACCTATAGGCAATCTGGGCGTGTTCTGATGTGACAAGTTCAGTATAGTGATGGTTATTATATTTAGTTTATGAAAACCCATGCCATCAACTTATTTCCCACTTAGTCTCTATGGTGTTACTAAACCCCCTTGCTTATTCGTTTTTGTGTTCTTATTGGTGCTGTTCATTAAGCAGCTGCATTAATTCATCAAAGTACTTTTATTTGCTGAAGGCACAAATCAAAACAGTATAAGAGGTCAGAAACACCCACCATTTTGTATTTTCATTTGAAAGAAACTATTGTGGATGAGATTATGGGGCTTTTATTACCCCATGTTTTCAGGATGCATGTTTTTCAAGATGGCTTACAAGTTAGATCAAAGCATGCAAGTGTGTTCACACACTCAGCTCTATGAACATAAAGTGAGTCACAAGCATCCTTCCCACAGCAGTCAGCAGCTCTCCCACAAAGCAGATAATTTAGTTAGAACAGGGGTGGGAGAAATATGTCCTCCATTAGACCCCCATGCCTTATTGGGTGCATTCCCACAGTCAAGGAACGTGTCAGCACAGCCGAAGAACTTGCCTTGTGTGGGAAAGATTATCAGAGTTTATGTGACCTTTGCAACCTACATGCTTGTTTAAGTCACTATTTTTTTCATCCAAAGTGAATCCAAAGGTAGAATAGGTAGATTAGGCTGTGATGACTTTTTGACCTCCTATTCTTAGGCTGTGTTAAGACACAACAAAGGGCACCTCAGATAGACAGAGTATATCAATCATGTTTCCAAACCTTTTCTAATCCTCTTTTTCTAACACTGAATACTTAGGAGACGGGGGAAGGGCAGATTGGTGTATGAAAAATCCCGCCTCAAACCCGTCTCTGAGATACCTCAGTTTCTGGTCATGTATAACACTATGTAGAGTGGTGAGGATCTTTACCATCTACAGAAAAATGCACTTTAAAAAAAATCTGCTCAAAAAGTCTGTAATCTTAAATTTCATTTGTTGTAAGCCAGACATATTTTACAGTATGGTCCTGTAGGTGTCTACTCTGAAGTAAAGCCCAATAAGTTCAGTGGGATTTATCTATAGATATGAAAACAAAACCTCAGTATATGTAAGTAAATGTAAAAATCTGGAAAATATGATTTTACATTGATGTAAGATTATGTAACCTCAATGACTTTAATGCGGCTTTTCATCTTTCCACAGAGCAGCTATAAAGCCAAGCACATTTTCATCTCTTTATTTTTCAGAAGCTAGATAGCTATGGTAATGATACTTCAGTAGGAAATATTATTAAGTAGCCTTTTTACTTTGCAAGGGCAAAGAACAAAAAGATATACTATTAATAACTCTTGGTTTTCCTGCTGATGTTGCAAAATAATCCACCATAAAATTATGAATATCATTGCCTTTCTGGGTGAACTAACTACTTAGAAAAGTTATAATGGAAGAAATAGAAATCTTTTAATGAACAGAAAGGAGATGAGAATAAAGCAACATATAAGGTGGCGTTAGCAGTCATACCCAACAAAGTGACACTGTCCTTTCAGAATTTAGCACATACTTACATCTGTTTTTCTCACCACCCCTGCTGGTAGTTGCTGGTCACACCCAAGATTTTAAATGGCCTGAACAAGTAACTTGTGCTCAGGGTTCGCAAAACAACCTTCTGATTTTTATCAAAGCCATTACCTTAAAATTGAACCTACCTAGTAATCAGATTGTCTCAGGCTCAGACCATTAGGTTCTATAGTCTGGCTCCCTTTTCAGGGTGTGAACATGCCAGAGGACTGTTGGAAGTAGTATGTAAACTTTTGTGGGTGGGTGAAGGGAGGGTTTTCCTTCTCTTCAGTCAATGCCAGGATATGTGGTCATTTGCCTTCGACCTTGCCCCATGTTTCCAGATCTTATTATTATTATTATTAAACCCAAGACGCCTGGAGATGTGCAGTTCTTCAAATGTGTGCAGGTGTGTGTATTTCCAGCCGTGATATTGAGGGCAGGGGCAAGGGCAAAGGTAGCATTTGTATCAGGTTCCTTCATCCTTTTCTCTCTTCTGCATTTAGTAGAAGGGTGCCATCCTTGCCCAACTTGCTCCGTGCCCCACATGTGCAGTTTCTATATCTTGTTGTTGCTGTTGCTGTTGTTGTTAAAACCCAGGACTTCTGGAGGGCTGCATTTCCAGTCACAATACTGAAGGTGAGAGGACACTGCTCTACATCTGCACTAGCTGCCTACCTGTGACAGCTTGGGAAGCTCCCATTCACACCTCTTCTGGGTGGAAGAGGTGCAGGGGGGTCACGTGCCCAGCAGATCATGTACGATGACGTACTACATCACCTTGTCTCCCCGGCAATGGTACCGTGTAGTTGCACTGGTGCCTTTGCCAGGGCTCTATGATGACCACAGTCAGGATGTCCATTTGCTCTGTGGGTAGGTTTAGAACCCTCTAGCCTTGTAGCACTTTGCCTCCCAGTAACAGGTGGCAAAGTGCGAATTCACTCATAATTTGGTTTTGGACAATGCATTTTTAAAAATGTATTCTACTTTTCTGAAAGTATTTTAGATACAAAATGGAAAAGTCAAAAAAGATGTATTTCAGAGAAGTAAATTTCAGTAAAAGATATAACGTTTTTATATATGATTTTTTGGGACACAAGGAAGGAACCAACATGTAGTCCAGAGAAGAAAATTCCTATTTCCTCTTTGATCTTAGTAATGCTGACATTTTTTTCCTAATTACTTATTAGCTTTGTTGTATTTTCTGCTAAAAATTAAAATTGGTGAATGGTAAATGAACAGGGAACTCTTCATACCTCTTTGATTAAGTGGCCAGAGAACGGCTTTTCTCAGGGATGTGCATGAATAGTCGTACTGTTTGTTAATTGTACAAATTTGGACATTCTGATTCAAATTGAATGTTGTCACATTAAAAGGCTGACATTTGAATTTTAATCAAACATTTGTACAAAGCTTTATTACATTCATGAAACTGGGAGGTGGGAAAGTGGCTGCCCCATTCACATCTGCAACAGATCCAGAGTGGATTCAAAGTGGATTGAGAGCAGATTGAAAGTGGATTCAGGGAGGATTTGATGCATTCTGAGCGGATACGTATGGGATACATATGGGATACGTATGACAGATATGTGGTGAATACGTATGGGATGTGTATGGGATATGTATGGGATTCATATCTAACATTCATATCAAATATGTATGGAACATTTGTATCAAATCGATTCCTACCACCTTAGAAGGGAATCTATTTGAATGAATATGAATTTTCTTGCATTCAATTTGATACAAACTG
>MTQE01001134.1:34309037-34331755 GCA_014337955.1 Aspidoscelis marmoratus | reverse complement strand
ATTAATGGGTACTTAATGGGTACTTTTAGTGACAGTGGGAAAACACCCACTGGGCAAAAATATGATTATCATTATATTGGCTTGGAGAACCATGCATACATGGTTCTCCATACATGTAACTCAGGAACATCAGGTATGGTACATCACAGCAGCAGAAGCTTGCTTGTTGCTGTAAAAAATACATAATATTTCTTTATGTCAGCTTTTGAATAAATCACATTTTGTTCATTAGATGAGATCATTAGCTATGACTTCACAGCTTACATTCTAACTTGTTTCTCATTACTGAAGCTTTGTTCTTTCCTCCAGCATTTCAGAATGTTGTAGAGTGGCAATGCCTATACCCTACACTTTTGTTCATGAAAAAAAAAGAAGGAACACAAGTTAGAAGTCCTCCTTCCTTCCATTCATGAAGGTTCTTTGATTGTTCTTGGCTCAGAGATGAGATGTTGAAAACTCAGCCTGCTTGTAACATGTAATAAATTAAATGGGCCTATATAACAAAATGTTCCATGTGTTCTCTGGGAACAGCTAATTGTTCATGTCCCATCCATAAGAAACAATGAGCATGAAAAATCCATACTGTGGGGACAGGGATGGATTATGTGTTCCCATTGTTCCCACATGGACTCAAACCAAACTTGATTGTTTTCCCTCTTCACGTTTTCTGGGCTTGGCATTGGGAAACCAATCTTTTTCTTTTCTCCCCTCACCAAATACCCCCTCCCCCAGAGTCAGCGATTGGATGCTCTTCCACCCTTCAAATCATAACTTGAGGCGGGAAAGTCGCACTCCACTCCTCTGTACTTCTCTGCTGCCACGTCAGAACAGGTTCTCTTGGCAGCACTATTTAGTCATTCACCATTAGCTCCTCCCCCTCCAACCTGTTTCCACCCAAACACAATTTCACTTACCCATCCACAAAACGGAAGGGCTTCTTTAAAGCCCAGTTTCAGTTCCTTTTCTTTGGAACAGCAGTTTTGTGCTACTTTGCAATTTCAAAATACTGTGTAATGGCAGAGCACTCGCATCTGCATCTCCACTCCCACTTCAGAGCAACGTGCAATGGGGATGTTGCTTGATCTTCTCTTCTGTTCTCTCATCCCACCCCAGTAGTTATGTTTCTCAGGCCCCTGAGTACAACACCCTAAATGAAGACTGTCATTGGACAGGAGGAAATAGGGAGCACCCAAAAAGTATAATTCCCTCTCCAAATAGACTGCTTCCTCATTCTCACGTTCCAAAATGAAATGAGCTAATGCTTCGAACTAAACTGGGAAATCATTTAATCCAAATACTCTTTAGCTTGGGTTTTGGCACTTTGGTCCACAAAAGGTATGGAAGGAAATTATTGTCAGTGTGGAGAACTTTGAAGACAGACTCTAACTGATTATTTGCCATGTCAGAACACGCACTTGGAACATTGAAGTTGTTGTTCCATCAAAACTCAGTACATTCCATCAAAATCGGACCTTTTTTATTTTAACTTTAGAATATCTTGTTGCAAATTCAAAGCATTTTTATTGGAAACATTTTGCACATCCTTATATAGGCCTTCTGCACCCTCTGAACAGACTCCTACAAACTCCTGAAGCCTCCACTAAGCATGTTCCATGAATAGATGGGAAGGGTACTTGCTGTGATAAATGAATTTCTCCTCTCACTCTGTTCAATTATTAGTAAGGCATCCCATAGCCAGGCAAGGGCTGAAGCATCAAGCTGTGCTCACATATGGGTACTTAATGGATACTTCTAGTGACAGTGGAAAAACACCCCATGTTTCAGATCCAGGTTTGCTATATGGAGCACCAAACAAAATTTCCCCTCACATACCCCTAAACCACAGCATTATACAAAGAATTATTATGTTAATGTAACACTATTTGCTATGATAAGCAAATTCATCATTACATTTTCTCCAATTTCAGGCTTGAAACAAGATGTTGAAACAGAGAGCTGGGTGTGGAGTAATGGCCATCCCATGACCTTCCATAACTTAGAAGAAGAACAAAAAGAAGTGGTACTGAACAAGACTGAACATAAATGTGCCTTTGTTCAAACACAGAGGAGATGGCTTTTCAGGCAATGCAATCAAAGGCTGAAAGGAAGCTATATTTGTTCTGTTCCTTCATTAAAAGATACTTCCTCAGAAAGTGCAGAAACTGATTAGCTCATATGTGTTTTCAAGAGATTTCCACGGGATAGAACCAGGAAAAATAAGCTTAACCACACATTCTAATGGAATAGTCATGAGAGCATACAAACTCTTCATCTTGAAGAAAACAGAGTGTGTGATAGTTTCTTACATCGCATTCACACATAGCACAAAAAGGTCAAAAGCACTTAAAGGCAATAACACTTACAGGCTCATTCCATCTCTAACCCCTCTTATCTAGCCTGAAATGAGAGCAGGGAGGAGCAGGCTGGCATAGGACAATCCCATCTGCAAATCTCATAAACCACCTCTGAACTTACCTTATTTTAAGTGAATGTAGCCTTAGTGCAACAATAGTTCTGGTGGCCTCCAGACATCACTTTTAAAACCTGTGTAAAGTGGTTCTAGGGGGAAAGCTGTTCACTTAGACCCACAGTAGATACTCCGCATTTTTGCATTTTTGTAATGTCACAGTGGCAAGATTCTTCCATTATTGTGCTCAGCCCCTCCCTGCATACTCAGCATGAAGTAGATTTGATAGGTTCACGCATTCTTCAGTTAAGGTGAGTTCTTGCAGTTGCTACACAGATGAAAGAATACAGACTAATGTGATACTCCTCAGTTAGAGTGCTCAAAACCACTATTTTAGTTTTTTAAAACCCTCAGAATATCAGGTGTATAATACACAGCTACAGTGGAGAATCATTAAACATGTCAGTCAAATCAAATGCTGCTGCACACTAAATGTGAATTTTAGCCCTTTTTGTGTGCACCCTATGGCTTGCCAACATGTGTTTTGTCTAAGGGCAATTCCACATTTGTCAGTACATCAAACCATGGTCTGGTCCACAGATCTCTCTTCGTTACACTGGACAGATTGTAGACTGGACTAGGATGCCTAAAATGGTGGACCTCTTCTTCAAGAGGTACCAGAATGATTGGGGGGGAAATACCACACCACAGAAGCATGTGGGTGGGGGTGACACGCCTCATTGGTTCAGAGTACCACAGGGGACTCATTTCATCAGCACACCAAGGTACACAGCTGAAATTTGTCCCCAGGAGCTCTGAAGGCCGTAAGAGTTTTCGGAAGCCACCCTGAAACTGGCACAGGCTTTGAAACTGATGCAGGAGCTAGTCTGAAATAGCACAGACAACACAGACAACCTTTTTCCAGGCCAAGAGCAATTTACCCCAAGCATATTCTGGACTATCGTGGATTGCTTACTCCAGACTACTTAGATTGCTTCAATACAAGTAAGTGCATGCCAAAAGAGAGTAAAGTCTTTGCAATAAGCAATATTGTAATTTTTCTTTACAAAAAATAGCATAACAGTTCCCAGGTTAAGAGAGTAAGCCAAGAGGCAGTACAATATAGTATTGGTTTTACTAATGGCAAAGATATGTATCTTAACAGATATTGTTATTTTAGTGCTGTAGTGAAATGTGAGGCATAGTAGAAAAGATAAATCAGTTGTGCTGCTCAAATATAAAAGTAAGAAATTATTTATTTGGTTCTTAACACGAGGAACAGAATCTATCCCATTCATCCCTGTAGACCTCATTAGTACTAGAGATGGCAGAAGGGTTTGGGTAGAATGAAAAATGCCCAAATAAAAATGACTTTATTTGTTTTCGTTTCTTCAAGTATGAAGTGTACCTAGTGGAAACCAATTTCTATGTCTAGTAAGGGGTCTTTATCCACATTCATTAAAAGTTATTATATGCTATTGTGTGTGTGTGCCTTTGTCTATAGACATTCAAACCAATTAAGGACAGTCCAGTGGTTTTGTGTGTGGAGGCTGCAGATCATTTAGCAACTATAAGGTAGACCAGAAGTCAACACAATAGAGTTCAAAAGAGAGCTTTAATTACAAAAGAGCTGAAAAGGGAGATTCTTAAATTTGCTTGTAATAGTTATTTAATACATCAGTGCGAGAAAACTCATCAAGAAATTTGTGTCTGCTTAGTTTATTATTTAAACTACTTGGAACTTATCCATTTATCTACGCACTCTCCATTTTACAGGTCTTTTCACATTCTTGTCAAACAGCTTTCAGCTTGTGTCTATTCCTTTCTGGTTATGTTTACATTGATACACGAAAGTGCCCTGCTAATTACAGTCTTATTTCCAGGTGCAGAGATTTTTTAAAAAACCCTTCTAAAAGTTTTGTGAACATACAGCACCAGGTGAGAAAACTCTTGCCTGAATGAAACAAGTAAAACAAAAACCTTTTATCATAAAGTCCAGTACAAAATAGAATATTTGACTGTGTGTCTGATGTCGAGATCTTAAATATCGACAGATGGTTTAAGTCCAATGCTTCTCCAAATGGCTCGGGGTTCATTACCTGTGGGTGTTGTGCCCTATTGCTGCTGAACCGAATGATACCAAAATTCAACACTAGGTGGCGCTCCTCCTTATAGCTACCTGGAAAGCCTCTCTCCCCCAGTCAGCCTCATTCGCTCAACCAAGCAACATGCAGACAGCTGAAAAGAGTGATTTTTGGAGCTTTTTTGTGCTGATTTCTTGTTGTTTTTAGGTAAGAGGTGCCTGTATTGTTGATTTAAGAAGGTCTGCCCTACCCCTCTGGGTGGGAGCAGCAGAATCTCAGCCCAGACAGACTCCTTTACTGTGTTGTCCATTCCTCGGGCCTATATGAAGCTGAGGAGGTGAAAATTTAGGCACCAAAAGCCCACACCGTTTTTCCCCCTCAGCCTTGCTGCTATTGTGGCTGGTGTTTTAAGCAATGGTTTCTGATCTCCTGAGGCCTCCAGAGCATTGGAAATATAGCGGTCAGAATGCTCTTAAGCCTCTTCTGAGACCCTAGGCCTCTCTGAACTTCTTGGCAGGCTCCTTGAACATGGGGAGCCCAGGATGGGGAGCATTAGGCCGTGCCCCTGCACTCTGGTGGGGGTGGTGCTTGTGGCACAGCCAAGGGCACCAGGTGGCGTGTTAACTCCTGTCCCTTCCTTTGTCCGTTTGGGCCAGCCTTTGTCCGTTTCTGCAGCCTTCATCTAACCGCTTTTTCTGTTGATTGAAGAAAACAGGGCTGTGGAGGTGATGGAGAAGACTAAGAAGCCCAAGGAGGTGGGCGAGGCCTCAACAAGAAGGCCAAGACCAAGAGCTCTCAGGACCTATGGAGGCCTAGGCCCAGGCCTCAGGGGATGGTCAGGCCACACATGAGCCAATCCCTGGTCCAAGCATGGCTAGCCTATTTCCCTGGTGTTGGATGGCCCCATTTTAGACCTTTATGTTAAAGGGGCTTTTCTGTCTGAAATTATGGAGTATCTGAAGAGTTCTATGATGATGTTGCTTGTGTCCAAAAAACCTAAGAAAAAGAAAAAAAAAGCAGAGATCTCCTTCCTCTGCATCATCTTCTTCATCTTCCTCCCCAAGGGGCATTCTCCTAAGTGGAAGAAGAAAAAGAGCAAGAAGAATTCTCATAAGACCTCAGATGTGCCTAAGTATAAAAAGAGTGATGAGAGGGCCAGTGAGAATTCAGCTAGATCCTACAAGGGGTCATTGGCTTCACTGCCTTCTCAGGAATCCAGGATTCACTGGACTCTGTGGTGACTGGTCATTCAGTTCTGGAGTCACTGACTCACAAGGACAGTAAGGCAGAGTGTTGTGGATAACTCGGACCTGGAGGACCTGGAGGTCATCCAGTCTGACTCTGTTTTTTCTTATTCTCAAGCTCCCAGACTGTTGCAACAGGAGCAATTTACAGTGGCTATTGAGGAAATTGCTGATACTTTGAAGTTGTCTCTACTATCTCAAGCTTCTGAGGAGCTTTCTGCTGAGGCGACCAACATAATGTGGGCAGCTCCAGCTGTGGATCAGCTGTTGCTGGTCCTCTCCTCCTTCCATGGTTTAATCTTTCAGGAATGGAAGGAGCCTACAACAAACAAGAAACTTCCTGCTTGGCCAAGAAAGCTTCTTTTGCCCCAAGACCGTGTTTCTAGTGTGTGGGAAGTGCCAGCTTTTGACTTGGCCATTTCCTAAATGGTGTCCAAGCAGGTGGTCCCTCGGGACACAGTTACAAATTTGAAGGACATTATTGACCAACGTACAAATTTGCTCCTTCATTGATAATTTGATGCTGATTTGCTGATAATAAGAGCTGGTTCAGCTGGAACTTTGTCAGCTAGGGCTGCCTTGAAGTAGTCTGAGAATTGCTCCCAGATGTTTCATTATCTAAGGAGGCCAGAGCTTTATTGGTTAGCATTAGAAGAAATCTGGCTCTGTTGGCTGATTTGGCTGCTGATTGTTTTCAGTTGGCAGCAAGAGCATCTGGAACAACAATTGGGGCTGATATTTTAAATGCCAGCAGAGGGAATCTCAGCCCAAACAGCCCTTTTAAGCCAGGCCCTCTAGGGGACAAGTAAACTGGGGGCGCCAACAATCTGCTAATAGAGAAGCAATTAGCAGAGGTTCAGCTCATTTCTCAGGCTTCTCCAATTCCTCTAACAAGTAGGAAAGAGACTGGAAAACTAGGAGGCAGATTGGCTGAGTTTGCTTCTGCTTGGTCTGAGTCCATTTCAGATAGTTGGGTCACTGAAGTGGTTTCTCAAGGTTTTAGGGTGGAATTTTGTTCCAGCGTTTCCTCTCGTTTTGTTGTTTCCCATTTGTCTTCTAATCCTGTTAAGAGAGAGACCATGGTTGAGGCAGTGAAGGAATTGTTAGGCTTAGATGCCATAGAGATGGTTGCTTCAGGGCAAGAATGAGAAGGTGTTTATTCTATCCTTTCTCTGGTTCCAACAAAAGGGGGCAAATGGTATTCTGTTTTGGATTTTAAGTTCCTCAATAAATTTCTCTTTAATGAACATTTTAAGATGGAAAGCTTGTCTTCTATCTGTGGGTCCATAAGGGAAAGGGATTTTTTGATGTCCCTGGATTTAAGGACATAATTATTTCCATGATTTGATTAATCCCGTTCAGGAAATATTTAAGTTTTTGTATTGGAAATAACTATTTTCAATACAGGTCCATGCCTTTCAGATTAAAAAAGTGCTCCCATGAATTCACAAAGGTGTTATCTTGTCGGGTTGGTGAGCTGAGGCTCTTGGGAACTGAGATATTTGCATCTTTGGATGATATTCTTTGTAAGGCCAGTTCTTTTCAAAAGGTTCAGTCAGATTTGAAGTTTGCACTTGATTTTTTCCAGAGACATAGTTTCTGCATCAACTGGGAGAAAAGTTACTTGGTGCCAAGCCAAAGACTGGTACACTTGGGGGCACTTTTCAACTCCACTTCCTCCCTAGTATTCCCTAGTCCGGAGAGGATTATGGAAATTTCAGCTCTTTCCAGGGGGATTTTTTTCCCATTCTAGGGTACACATTAGAGACTTAGCTTCCCTTCTAGGGAAGATGGACTCAGTCATTGATTTGGTTCCATGGGCAAATTTCTACCTCAGACCTTTGCAATAGTTCTTGCTTAAATTCAGTTTGCTGATTTCCTCTCCAGGTGATGCCCTGGTGGGATTACCTTCAGAAGTGAGAGAATCCCTTATCTGGTGGACGGATAAGGATCATTTGACAAAGGGAGGTCCAATCGCCCTGGTCAAGAGAGTCAGGATCACTTGTGATGCGAGCTTGACTGGCTGGGGGCTCATTGTCTGGGGGAGGACCGCTCAGGGAGTTTGGTCTTCTCAAGAGGCTCAGAGGCAGATTAATTGGTTGGAGTTAAAGGCCATTTTCTTGGCCCTTAGATGCTTTCAGTCTTTCATGTGTTGATTGTGACTGACAATACTACTGTGAAAGCTCATATAATTAGATAGGGAGGATCTAGGTCTAGGTCTTTGATGGATCTTTCTGCAGAGATATTTCAGTGGGCAGAGCTTCATTTATTATCTATTTCTGTCATTCACATGCAGGGCTTTCTGAGTCACATTTAACATCCATGTCGGGAACCCCAATTCTAGATTTGTTTGCCAGTGCAGCAGACACTCAGGTTCCCGCTTACATGTCCAGATTCAGGGATCCAGAAGCATGGGCCTTTTCAGTGACTTGGCCGAGAGAACTTCTCTAAGCCTTTCCTCCTTTCCCACTTCTTCTTTGGTTTCTTCAGAAGGTGAGGAGAGAAGGAGCGGAGGAGATTCTGGTGGCACCCATGTGGCCACAAAGGAGTTGGTTTCCACTACTTCAAAGTTTGTGGAGCTAGGATCCTTGGCCGTTGCCACCCTGTCCGACTCTTTTGTTCCAACAGGGAGTATTCCATCAAGATCCAGCCTGGCTGTCACTGGCAGCATTCAGACTCAGCAGTAGTATTTTATGGCTGCAGGTCTAGAGGAGGATATCATAGATATGATTATGGAGGCATGAAGGGGATCTACTAAGTGTATCTATGAATCAGCTCGGAAGGCCTTTTGGACATGGTGTTGTCCTAGGTCTATTGATCCTAGGACCTATTTCTCGGATGCTTTCCATTTCTTCAAGGACGAGTCCATAAAGGACTCCAATATATCACTGTCAGGGAACAAGTTTATGCCTTGGCATCTGTGTTGGATCTTTCCTTGGTTTTCAGATTGGCAGGGAATGACCTGGTTAGGTCCTTCCTGGTTGGTATGAAGGCTAAGTGCCCTCCAGTAATCGCCTCATCAGCATTACAAGCTGACCAGTACAGATCTGCAGAGGCTTCCTTCGGTAAGAGAGTTCTGCAACAGGTGGTGCAGGAGCCAGTAAGATTGTTCCCTTTTACAAGGGGGGAGTTATATAGATTTTCCTCCCTGGGATCGGTAGTGTGAGCTTTGGTACGTCCCACGGATAATGAACCCCAAGCCCTTTAGAGAATGGAACATTGTTACTTACGTGATCGTCCATTCTTGAAGGGCTCAGGTTCATTACATCCACCTAATATTAATGATTTTTGTTCTTAACAATTCTATTCTTTGTCATCTGCAGTGCAGAGAGGGGTCTCGACTGACTGGGAGAGAGAGGCTTTTCAGGCAGCTATAAGGAGGAGTGCCACCTAGTGTTGAATTTTGGTATCATTTGGTTGAGCAGCAATAGGGCACAATACCCACGGGTAATGAACACAAGCCGTTCAAGAATGGACAATCACGTAAGTAACAATGTTCCAATTTCCCTATCCCATGAGTCTTTATTTCTCACATGGACTCAGGGTATGTTTAGACACAGTTTTAGATGCCCCTGGGGCAATTTTGAAATCCTTGGGATGCACAGAAAATATTTTTTAAACACTTTACCCTGCCCCCTGAGTTTTTGCTACTACAGTGGAGTTGCTAGGCTTTGAGACCAAGGCACGATGAAAGTAGGTTTTTAGGTGCTTCTTTTAAAAATTTATGTGGCCAAGATTCCCCCTCCTCCTGCATTCACAAATGAGGCATTCTGTTGGAAATAAATGCTTCCAAAATGTTATGTATGATCACACCCTTATAGTGTAAAACCCTCTTAAACAGAGGCTGCCTTCCAGAGTTGGTTCTTGACTGCCTTTGATATAATTGGCCAGAACATGCCTTTCCTCTTCGATGGTCTGTTTCACATGCAGCATTCCTCTGCCCCCAGATCTAAGCAGATACAGCCTGTCAGTGGCACTGCAGGGGTACAATGCATAATGGATATTCATTAGTTTCCTCATTTTTCTGCCCAGGCTACCCAAGTCACTTGTGTCCAGTTGACTATTCCAGCAGTGTATCTTATGACAGGTATGTCCTTGGTGATGTTTCCGCCATTCAACTTGCTCTTCAATATTTTTCTGACCCATTGGACATATTCTTTGCTGACCACATTTTTCGCTTGCCCATGCTTTATATTATCCATTGATAAGCCTCAGGCTGATGATACTTTATGGCTTGCCCAATGGGCATTTTGATGCCTTTGCTGTCTGTGATTTTCCATTTCTTCAGTGCCATTGTGGCACATTTATCCAGGATGAATTCCGTGATGATATCTGTACTGAAGATGTGAAGATGTGAATTGTACTGAAGAAGTTTGTCAAAGACTGGATCTCCATTTCAGTTTTTCAATAGATGATGATGATGACGATGATGATGATTTTAAGGCAGGGATGGCTACAACAGATTCAATGACAAGAAAAAGAAATCATAAATCAATGTATGTCCCATTGTGGTAAGCGTAGTTGATTATGTGCATAAATATTAAGCTGCCGCCACACTCCTCCACAAACAACCCCCTGCCCACATAGCCACTGCGCTCCTCCACTACTTGAGCGAAAAGTTTTAAAAGCAACCCCCCCCCGCCCTGCACAAACTGCTGATCTGCTTGTGCACAAATACCGTGCGTGGTCTGGTTTACCATCAGGTGCCGCCGCTGCTGCTGCCACTGCTGTTAGTGGGTCCAGTTTACCCTCAGACAATGCACACCGGTCGTTTTACTGGATTAAAATAGTCCAGCCGGGACTAAAATAGTCCGACACGCACTAAAATAGTCAAATGGGAACACACCCTGTGTCATACCCCTCCTTAAGAGGACCTCCCTGGATCTAGATGTATTAAATAACCATTGCCCAGTTGCCACTATCCCACTTCAAGGCAAAGTGCTGGAGAGAATTGTGGCTATCAAACTAGAGCCACCGTTGGAGGACATAGATTATCTAGATCCATTTCAATCTGATTTTGGGTGTGAGTTTGGTCCTGATGGATGAATTATCATTAGCAGAGAGGGACAGGGTGATGCAACTATATTGATTCAGCTTAATTTCTCAGCTGCATTCAGTACCATCATCTATGGCATCCTGTCGGGCAGCTATGGGAACAAGGATTTGGAAGCACTACTTTGCAATAGTTCTCTGTATTTCCAAGGTAGGCTGCAGAAAGTACCGATGGGTGCCCTGAACACCCTTGCTCTCTTCAACAACTATATGAAGGCACTGGGAATTCTGGAGGGAGGTGCTTGATTGCAAGAGGAATGGGTTGGATGTGGACCTATAAATTGAGACTGAACCCAGACAAGATGAAGATACTGTGTACAATGGGGTTCAGTGTCCAGGAAGTTGAAGGGCAGCTGATTATGACTGGAATTACTTTGCCTGGTACACAATCTGGAGGTGATCCTGGATTTATTACTGTCATTTGAGGCCCTTGTAGCGGGAGTGCCAACTCCCTTGTCAGGTTCAGACTTTCCTGAATACGGACAACTCAGCCATGGTGTTCCATGCCCAGGTAGCCTCCAGACTAGACTACCGTAATGTGCTCTTTATGAGGCTACAAATTTTAAATGTAACTTTTCAACATAGAATGTGACAAAAATTAATTTAAAGCTTTAAATATTTTTCTTGTTTTCCAAATGCTCTGTGTAACACACTGTGCATACACAAATAGACAGATGTGGTGTCATTTTTATACTGATCAACAAATGGATTGTTAACTACAATTCCTATCCTGGTAATAAAATTTACAGACTAAAGTTCTCAGATAGAAGCAAATATAGTGCAGCACCAACAACAATAACATGCTCAGTTCTTTTAAGAGTATAAAAACTGTTCTTCAGGACCAGTATAGCAACTTCTGCTATTCAGGCTGATGTCTATTGAAAGCCCACACAAGAGAACCAGAGCACAGTTCCACTGTCAATGGGATGTGCAAAATGCAAAGTCACCGCACTCCTCTTATATGAAAACTCAGCCCTTGGAAAGGTGGACACTTACTTTATTTTAGGTTGCTCTTGGCTGTTCAACCAGGGTTTCCAGGAGCCTGGAAGAAGTGGGACTGCCTGTCACCATGCTGGCTCATGCAGCGACTGCAACCAACCAAACCTTAGGCCTGCCCAGGACTTTGCCCAACCCCAGCCAGGCCTCCAAATGATTTTTGTTTGTTTGTTTGTTTAAAATAAAGTATTTACAGGCTTATCAAAAGGTGAGGGAAGCCCTTGGACACCCAAAGTCACAGTGACCCATGCCGTGACATGATCAGTAATGTTACTACATGGCTCAGCAACACTATAGATGTTGGCAGGAGCAGCCAACAGCAAGCTGGGACAAGGTAAATGCCCACCTCACTCTAAGGTGCTAGTTACTTTGCCTAGCAAACACAGTTCACATTTAAGAGGAGGAATGTAGGATGTACGTGATTTTTTTCCCTGTTGATTCTGCATTAAAGCAAATGGGACTGAAATTTGCATTTGTGAAAATGGAGCCACTTCAAGTGTGCTAGGCTTTGAATTCCCTTTGAATTCTCTTCAAATCCCTGCTGCCAACAGTTGCACTTCTGAATCCAGTGGGAATGCAGTGCGAATCCGCTACAAAACTTCAAAGAAAGGCCCAAAAGGTTTTGCTTTGCATGCAAAGGTCAGTCTTTGGATATAGCCAATATCCTATTAGAATACAACATTTCAAACTTTCACAATTCATACAGATTGCAAAGATGACAAACATTTTTTGCCTATGCCTAGAGGAATGGCTTGAATAACATTCCAAATGGCACTTTGCACACCCCTATGATCTCAGGCAGGTAAGAATGTGTAGATCCTGAAACCATGATGCATGGGAACAGAGTTAATATGCTAAGGCAAGACAGAGACCTCTTAAAGAATTCAGGACACCTAGGAGGACCTATAAAGTCTGTCCATCTTCTCAGCACCCCATGTTGCTAGAGCATGAGGACTCATAGAGGGTCTTCAAGGTGCCCTCCATATAGGTCCATGCTGGAGGAGGAGTTCTGAAGCTGCTTTTCATGTACTGAGCCACCTCCTCACCATGGCAATGTGCACCACATTTGCAGGATTTTGCAGGAGGGTCAAGAACTGCACCCTCATTGACAGTAGTAGAGACATCAACCTCTTTGCTGAGGTCACAAGGGCAGCTCCTTCTATAAGAAGCACCTCACCAAAGCATCTTCAACTGGTAAACACATGGAGATCAGACATGGTGTAAGGAGGCCAGAATTTGGTGCTTTAGCATCTTGAGCAAATGACCAAGAATTTACATCTCTGATCCTGGAAAAACAAACATCTGCCTGACATTTTTGTACTGAGCCAAGTTCAAGGCCATTCCACTGAGTCGTAAATACACAAAACACCTGGGGACCTGCTTACGTGCAAAAACATATTTCCTATACAGATTTGCCTGCATCTTGAAATCCTGAATAAACCCTCTCCTTCCCACAAGTGCCACAAGTGCTTGGAATTCATTATGTGATAATGTAATATGATAGCAATGTGAAGTGGCCTTTGCCAACCCACAGGAGTTTTGACATTACCTGATGATCCATCTGTTCACTTCAGTTCATCTGGACATTCCTGACTGAATTTGATGGCTTTAGTTCTTTTGTTTACTGGGTTTGTAGTAATTTAAAAAGGAACCTTTGTTATGATCTATTTTGATTTGCTTTAAATTTAGCACACCATCTCTAGGATTGTCTTAGGAACTTAAACCTAATAAAGGTTTAAAATTTAAAATATATTTTACATTTAAAAAACCAACAACAACCTACATTTTCATGGACAAAAGCAGAAGCCAATTTCCTTCACTGAGGTTTTTTTATGGAGCCTAATTCAAGGGTTGTGGTCAAACTTAGGGTTTAATCCAGCTTCAGTCCACTTTCAGAGTGATAAAACACATCAGAAAAGTGACAATCTGTTTTCTTTCAATGTTAAATAACTCAGAAAATTCACCTTTGGGATAGATAGCGTGAGAAGAAAATTACTGGTCACTTTGCTTATGTGTTTTCTGAAGGTGGACCGAAGCTGGATTAAACCTTAGGTGTGACCACAGCCAAGGTGTTGATGCTAACTTAGGAAGCCCTAAATGGCTTGGGCCCTGGTTATCTGAAGGAGAACCTTCTCGCATATAGACCTGCCAATGTATTAAGATCTCTTGAAGGTCTTCTTCTATGTGTTCGACTGACTGTAACCTGCCCTGAGACCATACAGTAGGATAGAAGACTGGTTAAATAAATAATGGGCTGCTGTACTCTGCTTCCTCACATCATTAGTGGGCAAGGGATGTTAAGAGCTAATGACCAACAACGTTGAGAGTATCACAGGTTCTGTACCACAACCTAATATTTTCTGAGTGAGTCCACCTACAGCTTTAACAACTGCAACTCTCTGGATGTTCCTAACAGCAACTGCCACCATACCATGCCACAAAACTATGGAAATTATATCTCAAGAACATCCAGAGGACCCACACCCAAACACCTCTGTTGTACACCTTATTTGACGTCTTACAAAACACATCATGATGCTAATAAGAACAAAAGAGGGGGGCTGCTGGATCAGACCACAGCCCATCTAGTCCAGCATACTGTCTCTCACAGCAACCCACCAATTGCTTCTGGATATCTTGTGCAGAAGACAAAGGAAAAGCTTTCACCCACTTTCATCTCCCTGCAAATGGTCTGTATAGGCACCCTGTCTGCTTGCCCTACTAAGAGATGGTACCTAGATATCCATTCTAGCAGCCCATGCTGATGACCCAAAAGTACTTTTGGGTTCCTTGCATAGCCTTGCATAGGCTTATGCAAGATACTAATCCCGTCCATGTTAGGCGTGTCAGAAAGAGTGAAATGAAATGAATCATTAATATCCAACATGCATAATTTCCTAATGGATGGTGTTCATAAGAAACATATATTATTAAAGGGAGAATTTTCAGTGCGCCTTACAAAGGAATTCGTTTTTGACTGACAATCAAATAAACCATATTCTTTACAAGTTAAATTTGGCAGAATGATTTGGGTGTTACTGCCCTGAGGAAAATCTCGACCTAACATATTTAGACTGTTACATTCTAATCTCCTTCTCTACATTTCATTCACTTTCATCATTTTCCTTCCTGCCACTGTCTGAATGGAAGCCTCTTTGTAGTTCTTTCCTTTCATTAGTGAAATCATAAAATAATAATAATATCTCATACTTAACATTTATCAGCAGTGCCCATCAGCTTGATATATGCAGAGTTCCTCCCCACACAAAAATGACCAGTGACTCAAGTCTCTGAATACTGAAAAGGTCAAAGTACTAGGATGGTCTATTATAATAATTTAGAAATATATGACACATAAAGCGTGGAATGGTGGGAAGGGCGTAAAATGTAACTTGTTCCCCTGACAGTCCTAGCAGTGTCACCGGAGCACATTTTTCTTTTGAAGATCTAATCTATTTGCATTATGATTTCTTAGCACAATTATGATATATGAATGAGGTCTTATATTTGTAAATATAAAATACAAACATAGGCATGAATAAGCAAAAATAAGCATACCATGAATGTCACCTAAGCCTTAAGGAAACCAAGTACACTAATTAATTTACAAAAAGTAAAGTGCTATGGGCAGCCAAATTGTATTTCATAACAGTTACTAAAGGACATGACTGTTTTATCAGATGTACACGTAGCTAAGTGAATTTAATCTCCTTATCATAGCGATTACATTTGGGGGAAAGGGGGGTACATTTGGGGGTATCTGCACTCATTAAGGCTGTGTTCAGACATAACAAATTGAGTGTCCCAGAGATGCAACATAGAAAGAATGTGTCTCCCTTGTGTTTCCAAGCCTTTTCTAATTCACCTTTTCTAGTAAAGAATTTTCATGAGGAGGGGGGAGGTCAGACTGGTATGTGGACAATCCCACCTTGAAGTCTTTTCTAAGCTGCCACAGAAGTGCATCAGAGGTTCTATCTATCTGTCTGTCTGTCTGTCTGTCTGTCTGTCTGTCTGTCTGTCTGTCTGTCTGTCTGTCTGTCTGTCATCATCATCATCATCTTGCAAAGGATATAATGCTGCAAAATAAAATATTTCCAGATTCTCTTTTACTCCTTTGGGAAAAAACACAGAAGAGCTAGATGCTTGTTTATTCTTACTATTTCTGTTAATGAGTTTCATTTAATTATGGCAGATCTCCTCACCAGGCTTGAAGATGAATTTTAAGTTACAGCAGAGCCTACTCCTTCCCAAAGCTGGGAATACTGACCCCAAATAATCCTTATCAGGTGTCATGAAGAAATAAAAGTATTTAGATTTGTGCACTTCAAATAATGATTTTGTCATCTTGGGGTAGATATGTATCCCAAACATTTTCATGGAAAACATTCTCCTTCCTCCCTGCTCTGCCCCTCCCCTGAGCTCTTCTACCATGCCCCTCCACCACGCCAATGAAGACCTCTCCTCCCTCCCTCATCGCTGTGCCCGAGATGAGCTGTCATCTCATTGACAGCTGCCACTTAGAAAGACGATTCCCCATTGATAGCCATGGCAGGGCCAGTGAGAGCTCAACAACCAACTGATTTGGGAGCTGGGGACCTTCCTACGTGTAGCTTTTAAAGTGGAATTTTAAGTTTCTGATGGAGTAAAACCACACAAAATGCAAGATCTTGTAGCAAATGTGGACTGCAGCCTTTGTAATTTGTGTTTTTCACTGAGTGCTTTTTCCTGCACCCAAAATGGATCACTTACTAAAGAATGGAGGTTTCAACAGAAGAAGAAGAGTTGGCTTTTCTACCCTGCTTTTCTCACCCATTTAAGGGAACTCAAAGCGGCTGACAAAGCTTCTGTTCTTCTCCCCACAACAGAACACCCTGTGAGGTAGGTGGAGCTGTGAGAACACAGAAGGGAGCTGTGACTAGCCCAGGGTCACCCAGCTGGCTTCATGGGGGAGGGCAGAATGGAACCCGGTATTCCAAGATAAGAGTCCAGCTCCCTAGCCACTAGACCAGCTGGCTTTTAATCTCTCTTGTCACATTTTCTGGGTTGTTATGCTGTGTTCCATAGTCCTGAGGCTTTTCCGCACTGCAACGCGTTCCAAATGGAACGCGTTCAGGCGGGAAGCTTAAGACAGCTCCGGGCGCTTTCACCGTTCACACACAGGCGCGCCGGAACGCGTTCCGGCGCGTCTGTGTGCGAATGCTCAAAGCGCCGGGAGCTGTCTTAGCCGGCAAAGGCCGGCCAGGGGCGCGGAGACAGCCGCGGAGGCAGATCGGCAATCAGCTGATTGTCAAACAGCTGATTGTCGAAGCCGCGCCGGCGTCGGAGGCGAGCCCGCAGCTGTTCGGGAGACAGAAGCAGGCGCGAATGCTTCTCCTCCCGAACGCCTGCGGGCGGCTCGTCCGCGTTCGAACGCATGTAGAGCACTTCAAAGTGCTCTACATTTCGAACGTGAGAAAGACAGCTGCGGACACGTCGGAGCGCAAGCCCCGCTCGGGCAATGCGGATGCCGTGTCCGCAGCTGTCTCCCGCGCGTTCCAAACACCCCCGTGCGAAAACGTCTCTGCTTTGAACCTATGCTTTCAGAGATGACTGCAATATCCATCTTCAGAGGATCTTCAGAAGTCCCTTTGTTCTTCCAGCACACTAAGGCTGCATTCCCACTGGACTTTTAAAAAATGAAATTAGCCTAAATCCGATACAAACACACATTTTGCCCGTTCCCATTTTTAAAAATTATAAATCACAGTCAACCCCAATTCTTGCTGTTCCCACTGAAAATGTGCATCTTTTCCTCCCTGTCCTTTGCCCATTGGGATTCCCACCCCTGTCTCTTGATTGGGTTCGCTCTTGCAGTTAACATGGTGGTGTGGCCAAGGGTGGGGGATTTCCATCCTCTTTTGCACAACTGTCTAATTTCAGACTAGCA
Organism: Aspidoscelis marmoratus; assembly: GCA_014337955.1. Taxonomy (NCBI): domain Eukaryota; kingdom Metazoa; phylum Chordata; class Lepidosauria; order Squamata; family Teiidae; genus Aspidoscelis; species Aspidoscelis marmoratus. The sequence goes on along the minus strand of MTQE01001134.1, from coordinate 34,314,046 downwards.
GTCCCCCATGACCATGGGAATCGATTTGATAATGCTTCTGTCTTGAGCAAAATCACCTCTCTAAGCCTAAATCTAGCCCATGCTTTGCGCTTGGCGGTGGGCGAGAGAGAAATTTATCAACCGTAATGTGTCCCCACCATTGGGCAAAGAACATGGGCTAGATCTAGACTCTGTCTGTGTGTGTGTGTGTGATTTTCTCTTGTCCTCTTCCTTTAAAATTCTCCATCCACTTCTGGTGCTTAAATGGATCCTGAATGTCTATGCAAAGGCTAGTTCCCAAATATGTGTGTGTGTGTGTGTAGGTTGGTTCACACAGGTAAAAAAAGAAGCCAGTCAAGCTGTCTTTCCCCTCACACCCACCCATCCCCTCACTTCTCACCCATGTGGTGCTATTTTTGGAAGCAAGCAGAGGCTGTGTGCCGTGCTCAGTCAGTGGTGGGTTTTTGGGGGTGACGCAAGTTCTCTCTGCTTCATGGGAGGGATGGCAAGAGGCTGCCCTACCGAGAGTGAAACTCCACCCATTTAATGACATACCCACAACAGCAACAGACATTGGAAAGAAGGTTATCAGGGAGGGGGGACGACAACCCTGAAGACATGATCTCCCCCCCAAAACTGCAGTATCGTTCCCAAAGCAAGAAATATAAAGCATTTTAGCAGCAAAAACAGGAGTGAGAGCTGTTTTTTCTAGAGTTTTTTAAATGCATTTTTGGGCTATTTACTCTTTGGAGAGTGCAGGAAGCCAATCTGTAATGGGGCCAAAGAATTTTCAAATAGTTTTCAAAGCTCAATAAAACCCCAGTGGGAACGGGACCAAAAAGAATTAGTGACTCAAACATGGATCATCTTACTTTACCATCAATCTTCAGAGGATCCTACTTCAGTTGTCTTTCTTTGATCCTCTGAAGGATAAATATCTTAGCCATATTCAAGAGCTTAGGTTCAAAGCAGAACTATGGAACATGGCATAACAACACAAGAACTATAACGCAGATCACTTACCTTCATCCATTTCATTTTCATGTTATTACTGCAAATGTGGGTTTGTAGAACCTTACACGGATGTTCCTGGGGAGGGCAAGAAGGCATTTACTATTTTTTTTGGGGGGGGGGGGGGGGACTGTCACATCATGCAAGCTGGTTGTTATCTTTTTATTTGGGGTTATCAGGTACTTTTGCTCAGGGATGCTCTTATGGATCAGCACCGTTGTACAACAGTGTCAAAAAGACATTTCAACTTTATGTGCATATGAACTAATACAACATTCATTTAACTTGCCCCCACCAGTTATGCTTTTGAGGAGGTTTTTTTTTCTGTGAAAAAAAACAAAGGAATCTGTTCCTGAAAGGAGTTTAGAGTGGAGAGGGGCGGGAGCAAGGAAGATGATCCACATCTTGTCCTCCAGGAACAAAGAGGGGAGGGAAATGTCCTTTCACGTAAAATGCTTTTCTCCAAGGATATTTACCTTCCCTTTCATTTTCCTTCTTTTTTTAATTTTAAAACAATAATCAATGTAATAATGTCATACAATATAACACAAACTTAATAACACACTAATATATTATTATAACACAATACCTACATATTTTTATATAATAAGTAATAAGCTTCTCCCGACATAATTTTCTATACCAAAAATACCTATTGTGGCTAGTGGGGCAAGGGCAAGATAGCCAAAAAAAAAAAAATAAAAATGGTACCTGATGGTCTAAACAGGCAAAGCTTATGGTAGATGGGATATTACAAAGCTGCAGTGCTGAGTCAACCAACATGAAAATTGATTTCACTGAACTTTTATGGATGGTCCACATGTGATCCGTCTCTGAACTGAAACGTGTGAAGGAGAAATAGTCTGATGGGCACTACTCATTTTGCTCCATAGACCATTTGTCCCAGACTTAATGAAACCATCAAAATCACTACCCCTGGTTTAAGACACTTCATATTTATTTTTATTTGACAGAATGTTTTCTCCTACCTATCTATTTGTACTGAAGTCATCTGTAAGAACAGTTAAGCAGCCTGTTTCTTCAATATTTTAAAAATTCAGTGCAAGACATATAAAGGGATTATTGCACACTCAAAATTTCTTTTTACAAATCAGTACATCTTTAAATGGCTCTTTATTAATATGATACAGCAAATGTTTGTTCCTGTTTATTAAATCACATGAAAGGTTAATTATGCTAAGCGACTCTAGGTGGAAAACAATTCTTGGAGAAGGCTTTTTTTAAACAACAGGTTGGCAGTTTGCCGGAGCCATCTGTTTCCCACAAATGTTAAGGTACAGTCTTAAACTTGTGAGGTTAAAAATTACAGATTGCACAGTAGTTTGGGAGAAGGAAAATCCATGCTGTGATCTGAAAATTCTGATTCTCCTTGACATGAATCCTGGCAAGAACGGCACGTTTCCTAAAGATGGTGTTTGTTCTCATACCAATTGTGTAAATTGTGGTGGAGCAAAGGAACAAGAGGATGCTGATACCTGTTTTGCTTCTAATCAAATGCTGGTGGTATCCTGGGACAAAATTTGGCTTTTGGAAAATGGGCTTATTGCTGTTATTAAAATTATCTGAAAAGCAATCAAATATTAATTTTAAAATGACTGGAGGTGCACTCCTTCAGTTAATTAAATTGAAGGTTAATTGAATGGAACCAAGAGTCAAAAAGTTCACAAAATATATTGGACTCGTAAAAATTATCCCAAGGTTGTCTATATAACACAAAAGAGCCATATTGTAATTTAGAGATCTGCCATTCCCATTCCAACCATCTATTTCAACGTCATATATGATATCTTACTATACCTATTCATATAATATGCTTCCTTAATATGTGAATTTTATAGGAAATCATGCCCATGTTATGAAGTTCTGTTAATGGTATAGTAGGTAGAATGAAAATCTTGGCTACATCCCTACTTAGACACAAATTTGGTTGCAACATTGGTTACTTATTCCACTATGTTTGGATATTTTGAACTATAACACACATATTCTGGAATATTTGTGTTTTATTCTGAAATATCCACATATAGCAGAATAAGTAGCCCATGTCTGGATGTGGCCTTAGTAATCATGGACAATTCAGAAACATCTGCACAGGGTCTGCACACTACCACAAACATGGATGAGCATGGCCTCCCATGTCACATGGTCACCACACAACCCCCGTGGTAGCTCTGCACCCAGAAGCACTGTAGTAGGAAGTGACTTGAGTCTCCCACACAGGGCAGCCTGAGCCCCCATATCTGCTATGGCCATACAGATTGGCAGAAATGATCTAGACTCCATTCCTGAACCTAGTAATATTTCACCAAGACCCAGGAGAAGGCCTCTGTCTGGCAACATGGTGAAATGCCCCTGGTATGCAGTTTCAAGGTTGGGAAACTTTTGTTCTCTGGCTTTTAACTGCGACCCACTGCATTTCTGGCCCAGAACATATTTTCCTGAACGAGAAGCAGCCTCCACGGTGTGTAAACATGGAAGCTACACCTCACTTACAGCCTTACTTTCCCACAAGATTAAAAAAAAAACAGGCAAAAACCACGTATTTGAACATAAAAATTTGCAAGTATGCAGATATCGTGATGTGACAACCACCAAAGGCACCTGAAGACAAGAGTCAAAAGAGTGCTCAGATAATGATTGCCACTTTGCTATTTCATTGGGAGGATAAGAAGCAGCACCTGATAGTGTCGGTGCTTCCACTGAGGTGCTCACCCCCAGGCATCTTCTCTGCCATGTGTGGAGATATGGTTTGTTTCACACTTGTATCACATTTTTATAATCTACTAGGAGATTAGTAGTTCTTTTTCCCTTGCTAAATTGGGCAGCATCAACAGCTTTGTGATATATTTTCACAATATTGTAGTAAATAATTTGCTCTGTTCTCAGAAAGTAGAGGGAGTCATATGAGCTTCTAGGGCTTAATTGTAACTCTTTATTCTTTTTTGCTTCTTTCCTGAAAATTGTGGGTCACTCATGTGAACTTTTCTTGCATTCAAGGCAGTAAGCTATGTTTTCATTCCTTTATTTGAGTTGTGCAGTTGGGCAAACTAAACAGTCTTATTGTTTGTTTTAAATGCCATCAGTTTGCTGAAACATTCTGGGTACTACCACTCGGCTAGGCAAACCCATATGACCTTTGAGCATTTGGTATTACATAAAATGGGCAAACAATCTGCCTGCCTGATTATTTGCAAGCCAGTACTTGCCTCCTGCAGCACTTATTGTGGTTTGACGAGCTTTATCCAGCCCAGCAACACCACTGCGTCCTTAGCAACACAGCAGATTTTTTTTGCTGCAGTGAATGTGAAAGGCAGCCTGTTCATTTCAGTAGTGGCCACTACCGCAGCAGCAAGACACCGTTTGCTTTTACCTGTTTAGCCAAACTGTGAGACAACACAGCAGAGGTGGGTGCTTCTGATACAGAGATGCTAGATGGGAAATGTTGAAGAGGACATTGCTATAGTTTTGCTGAGCATATTCTGAAGTACACTAATGGAAGCCAGGTGAAGTTGCTTGGGCAGTCAGGGAAAGTTTTTCATCAAACTTAGGGGTATGAAACCTATAGCCCTGGATGTGTTTGGGACTATAACTCCAACAGATGGAGGGCCCAGAGGCTCTAAATAAGGTGAGTGGATTTTTGTAGTAGAAAGATAGGAACTATGAAAAATGAACTAGACTAGAAAACAAAAACAAAAACAGGTTGACTGATGAGTCATGCATTGAAACCAATTTGTCATCTAAACTGAAAATTATGATTTAACTTATTCACTGATGAATTTATTTATTTATTTATTTAATAAATTTATATCCTGCCCGTCACCAAATGGTCCCAGGATAGCTTACAATAAGAATAAAACATATAAAAAGAAAATAATAATAGTTAAAAATATCACCCCACTGTCTCACATCCACCCTCCCTCCCTAACAGGACAGCACCCTAAGGAAGCTATTTAGGGTGTTTTTCCACTGTCACTAAAAGTACCCGTTAAGTACCCATT
>MTQE01001134.1:34283044-34306388 GCA_014337955.1 Aspidoscelis marmoratus | reverse complement strand
AGGCCAAGTGCGAATAGGCCTATGGTCTCAAATTCTTTTTTATATTACTGTACTGTATTCAATAATTGTGTTTTTGATATCACTGTATTATTACCATAGCATAATAATTACAGCTATTCAAGACTGACTGAATAACACTCAAGCAACATATGTTCTGAATAAATATTTTGGATACTGTTGGGTGTGATGTAAATGGATACACAGTGTTTGTTTCCCTATCAATAAAAGTATCATACACCTCTTTCCTGACAGCAAAGTGAAGGACAGTGTGAAAGCTGAGACAAAATCCATGCTCAGAACACTCCCTCCATGTAATACAAGACAGATACATGGAAATTCTCCAGGCCTCAGTAAGCTTCCTTGTCAACAGATCAATTATGGTGTTGGTGATGAACAACAAAACAAAGGTGAAAAGGAAGAAAAGAAATCTAAACAAGGAGAGACAAGTGACGGCAGACCCATGGATGACAAAGTGAGTTGTTATAACTGTCACAGTTGCCTGTCTGCTAAGTTTCATCTTCAGCATCAGTTTTTCATACTTATAGACAGTTATTACAACATCCCAACCCCCAAAGATGGCCAACTTTGGCAGTCCCTTTGGCAGGGATTAGCTAACTCCCTTTCCTGCCTTCTGCTACCAGCACTTCCATTTTTTTCCCCATTCCCAGCCGCTGTGGACCCTGACCCGTAGTCTCAGCTCACAGAGTTTGCAGATTGGGAAATGACTTCACCCTCATATACTATACTTGCTCTCTTAATGTTCACTTTTGGGGAAAACAGCAGGAACTTTGGGTGACTGGAGATTCTCCATGTATTTTAGCCCCCTGCCTGAAGTTCTCCTATGGATCTCTGATGGATGAGAGACAGAGGTCAATTTACACTTGATCTCCTAGTTTGTGATAGGTGAACATCTGGGCAGGTGTATCTCCACTTGCAGGAGGCATTTACAGCCTAGAAAGGCCCCCTGCCTGCCTAGATGTTCATCTTTTGCAAACTAATGGTGGTGCATGAAGACGTAACCTTCACCAATTGTGACCGCAAACTTACCTGTCACATTCGGCAGTGAGCATTCACACCATTTTTGGTGTGGGGGGTCATTTGAGGTGCAACTGCAGGTGTGCACAGAGCATCGTCACCATAGTGATGGCAATGGTGCATGCATTGTCGTGCAGGGTGCCAAAATCAAAAAGATGGTGCCCTGGTAGGGATCGGATGCATGACTGGACAGAGGTAAGTGTCCAGGCACACATGGTTTAGGCTAACATGTACTAGTGTTCTCTAGTGTGAACACTAGTACATGTTTGTTTCTTCTGTACTTTTCCCGTCCAGTGGACAAAAAGCCAAGTGCAGAAACATCCAGGAACTGAACTATCTAAGTTCCAAACCAGCCTGCCAATCTGGATCTGTAAATTATCTTCAAAATAGATTGTTATAGAACATCCATATTTCTAGGATAAAATAAAGTAGAATCCACTTAAAGTGCTCTACGTTTATTGACAAGCAAATAAAAGTAAAAATCATTTATTATCATATATTAGTCTAGTTTAGCTGTGCATACTAAACTAGCATATAAATATTGAATCTGCATATTCCTTTAGCACAAGAAATTCCTCCTTCACATTCTGCATTCTTACACCTATAAACAGTGGATTAATATAACAACTGAAGTGGGAGATCTTCAATAAATAAAATAGTTAAAATAATTGACAGTAATAAATCAGAAAATCACTTATGGAAATTATTCTTATACATGACATATATACCTAGAGGGGTTTTCACACTATTCAGCTTAGTACATTGTGTACTAAGCCCAGTGTATTCTAGGTATAAGAGGACCATACACATTTCTGGCTGGTGAGAACGCTCCTCACAGGCCAGAAATGTGAATGGTCCTCCTGTACCCAGAGCAGCGCCTCATATGCTGGGAGTCCCACCCATTGGCTGGCAGTATTGGCCACCGCCACCCACATTACATGTTCTGTGATACACTGGCTGGCAGCCAGCTGATCTGGGGGGGGAGGAGAGAGATCGATCTGACTCGGTAGTGTGCCTTGCCACCCCTGGATCATGCTCCCATACCACTCCCTTGCCACAGCTTGGAAAAGTGCAGCGATTGCCAAGAGGAGGGAGGGAAGCTGAGAGGGGCCCATCCAGGTGATACCGCAGCAAGAAGGTGGCACAGGGGGCACGATCCAGCACGTCATAGAACACGGGACATGGGCAATGGTGACCAATTGCACAAGCCAGAGGGCAGGACTTCTGCAGTAAGCTGGGGAAAGAGGAAATGCTCTTGCCACCGGACGCTCCAGGTAAGTCTGGAGTATAGGTTGGGATAGATGTGGAGCACAATGTCATGCTCCACACCTCATCCACAATTAGGACAGCTCTGGTGAGAGTGGGCACACTTCTAGGCTGTAGCAGTCTAGTGAGTGTGCGTATGCTGTTCACCAGAGCTCTCCTGGTGCGTATAGGCCTCAGGTCTCTGCTGAAAATCTGTATTTCTAGTTAACTCCATTTTTAATCAATGTTTGAACTTAGGTTTAAGCACAGAATCTAAAAATGATGCCTTTCAGCATAAATAATATTTTATTGATTTTTCTGAGCTTTTTCTTATTCATATTTTTTTCAGTACCTTAAGCTGATCTATAGAATAAATATTGCATGCTTTCTAACTATCTGTTTATCATCCAAGAATTTAGAGCCAGTAAAGTCATACTGTGTCACTGCTCCTTCTGGAGATAGGTCTTTGTCCTATATTCATATGCAACAAAAACCATTTATTGGATCTCAGACTTTAAGGCAACGTGAAAGACAGAAGGTAAGTGGACTTAATTGGGTGGGTTGGTGCTTTGCTTGTGTTTAAGCTGTTGTTGTTGATGATGATATTGGAAATAATTATGATTTTAATCCTGAACTACAATGCTTGGAAATAAATTCCAGCATAATAAGACATTGCTAAGTAGGGATGTGCACAAATATTCTAAACATTTGAAATTTGATTGAACTTGATCAAATGTGGACATTTGAATTTAAGCATTCAAATGAATTTCACATCTTCCAAAACATTCAAAATGATTCAAAATGTTCAAAAGTATATATGTATCTGTACGAATCTCATACAAATTTATTACATATGTATCTACGCATTTGCACTTATAATACTGGACGAAAATGGGATGCATAAGGGATAAAATGGGATGTGTACGAAATGTGTACAGATATGTATAACACATAAAAATGTTGTCGACATTCGTATCTTAAGATTCGAATCTAACGTTCAAATGAATCGTTTCAAATGTATTCAGTTTGAATTGGATTTTGTTGCATTTCGATTCTAAACATTTGAATTGAATCAAATGTTTTGACTGGAAGGCCTGTATTTACCTCCTGGGAGCCTGCTTGAAGTTCCAGAGGGCCCTGGAAGAGGCCCTGTGCCACCACTGGAGCATGCCCTCCAGGTAAGTGGGCTCCGGGGAGGTGGGTGCGTGTGCTCCAGTGGTGGCACGGGCCTTTTCCAGGGCCCTATGGAACCATGAAAGAGTTCCCTTTCGCGGTTCCAGAGGGCCCTGGAAAAGGCCCACACCACCACTGGAGCAGGTAAGGGACACCCAGGGGAACTGTGGGAGGGAAGTTTGGGGGGAGGGTGGCTTCTAAGGGTACTGGGGCATCCAGTATCCTTAAAAGCTTCTACTGAAGCTTCTATGGATACTGGACTATCTGATTCGTGGAAGGATAGGGCCTTTTGAATAGGGCCCTATTCGATCTTGCCATGAATCTCAGAATCCAGATGTATGCATCTGGATTCCGAATGCATGGATAATCCATTCACATCCCTATGTATATACAAGCCAGTGCAGAGCTGCCCTAAAAAACTGAAATAGAGCACTAACAATGAATACCAGTGAATTTTTAATGGAATATAATACTAACTGGTAGAAAATCAGTACCACACTGCTTATGAAGAATTTTCACCTGTTCCTTCACCTTTCTGGGGTCTTTTTTAAACTGAAATTTTAAATTCTAACCTCCTTTGGGTTCTGTTTGAAGGGCAGGGGGTGCATAAATGTAATGGAAGCAAATTGAAAAAGTGTTTATTAGCATAATTTTGTTGAATTTTTAGTAATATTTACCAGCAGTGGGGCACAAACTGAATCAGTGGTTGCAGCAGACAGCTGAACCTTGCTTTTGAGATCTCTAATTTTCATTTTGATTCATAGCAGATCAATGTGCAATTTAGAGAAATCAAAATCACAATTGGAGCCTACGTACACACATGTTTGCAAATGTTTATGCATAAGGGGAACAGCAAAATGAATTTAGTTATAACTGAATTTATAAAAAATTACGCTTGCCAAATTTACACTTCAAAACTAAAATTCAAGAATTCTTTGAAATTCATTGTTATTTGAATTTTTCAATTTGCTTTGGAAAAAAATGTTCACAAGAATACATACTTAAAGGAATGATGTAAAAATGTGTGTATTCAAATGTATCTTGTTCAAGAGGAGTGTATGTTAGGTATAACGAGTTATTAAAATGCGTGTATAGATTTGTTTTTTTTCAAAGACATTCATACATTCTTTGCTTGGCATCTTATGCATCAGCCAGTGGAGACATATAAGGCAGATGATGATCTTCTGGCTATCCTCCAAAATGAATCTGAGCTGCATCCTTTCAAGCTGACGACATTAGAAAAGCTGCAGGAAGAGTTTAAGGTTTTGGATCCCAAGTTTTCTGGCTGTTTGTCTCAAGCACATATGAGCCACCTGTTTTTAAAGCATGAAGTCCCTCTGCAGTTGGCAACCGTCAAGCTCCTTTTCAAGCGATTCTCAAAAGGTGATGATCAGGTATGTTTCATTTTCATCCATGGACTTAAAAACTCATAACCTTGAGCTAAAGACTCATAACTGATGTACATTATTTGGCTTTCATAAACCTTGACTATAGCGGTGTGCACGAGTGCAATTTTTGACATTAGATTCATAACGAATCAAAATATTCAAAAATCCAAATTTGTACGAATAAAGAAAAATTAATGTCTGGCCATTCAAACCAATATGAATACATTTGTATCTATTTGTACAAATATTTGATATGTATCCAATGATATGAATCTCATACACTTCCGTAGGTATCCGTACACGTATGTATGCATCTGTACTCATCTCATTTTTATCCTGTATGCATCCCATTTTCGTCCCGTACGTATCCATATGGATGAGTATTGATATGTACAAGATGTGTACGTATCCCTACATATGTCTGAATTATTTGTATGAATAACACAAAACATTTGTATTCATACGAATACTAATGTACTAATGTCTGGGCATTCAATTCATATATGAAAGTCTGAATACCTATGAATTCGCACAAATAACAAATATTTTGAATATTTGTGCACATCCCTACTTGGCTAGCCTCTTGGCTTAGGAGTCATCTTCATACAGGGAGGGTGCCTGAACATATACAGTAAGGGTGCGTGATGCATTTCAGAGGTGAGATCATTCCATAACTTGGGGCCTACAACCGAGAATGCCCTCCAGTGTTTTCCCACCCCCCCAACTACTGATGGTGGTGGGACTGCCAAGAGGGCCTCACAAGCAGATCTTAGGGCATAGCAGATTTATCCTAAAGTATATTTTCTATCTCAACATTTTTGGGTTAAGTTTATGATCAATTTAGATGGCTTTTTAGGGGGAATTATACTAATTTATTAAAGTTATGGTAATCAGTATATTTAAACAGTGGCAATATGGTACCTCAAGGATAATGAGTGCAGCATACCTCCAGATGCTGAGGTGCATAAAAGGAGGCTTCTGTTACCATTATGTCATTTCGGAATATTCTGAGATGCATATGATTGACTCCTGTAAAGAAAGGGTGCCTGATGGATGAAAGTATAACTTCTCTTCTTCATTTAATTTTTTATTTGAATTCATTGATTAAAGGCACCAAAAAAATGACTTATACAGTGTGTTCAAAACAACAATTCTCACCAAAATAAACAAAACAAAACATTCTGTGACATTTTCCCACTTCTCTTCTCCCCTTTCCCCATCTCTGAACTAAACCCCTGTCTATATCATATAGTTGTTATCCTGTATCAAGGGCTTCCTGGACTGTTACATTCTAAATGACATATTTAAAAAGAAAAAGGTTCTCCGGGACATTGTGTCAGCAAAATTTAGGTATCACATCCAAAAATGGGGACCATATCTTAAGAAAATTTGCCTCCTGATCCTTAGCCTCCTCCTTATTTCTTTGTTCTATTATCTTTTCATTTATTAATGCTTCCTACACTTTTTAGTGCTCCACAGCCATCTGGTCAGGGGATGCTTCTGGAACAGAAGTGGCTCCATGCAGTGCAGGCTTTCCCTTTCGGTCAAGTGTGAAAAGGTCTTTTGATTAATATAATCAAAATCATTTTCTTCATTTTTAGTGACAAACAGCTTCCAAACCTCTTACATCTTTCAGCTGAACTAACTTCAAGAACTAATGCACCACCACAACATGTTCTGGCATTTTTTTCCTTACCTAGGTGGCTGGGTGCTTGGTTGGCCTAGCCCCCAACGTAGGAGACATACTGGGAATCCTGATTACATCATTCTGAGGCTACCATGTTGAGGGAATGAACTCCTAGCTGCCATGTAAATGAACGCAAAGCACAGTGTCAACTCAAGGGCTAAAACACAGCCACAATCATTGCTGAAGACTGAAAATGTGGCAGACTTCAGGTTGGGTTTTGGGCTACTGAAGGTGACATTCCATGCACAATAGCATTTTCCTGGCTCCCAGGATAGCATGAAGTTTGGACTGTGTGTCCACCCTCCTGGCGTGGCCTCTTGTCATGGTGGCCCCAAACCAATACGTTTTGAAAGCCATTTGGCTGCAACCTTATTGTTTCTATAGCGATTATAGGGGTTATCTAAATGAACAATGTATTTATTCTAGGTGAATTATGAAAAATTGCTCAAGTTTTTAACCCTAATGGTGGAAAGTAAAACACAGCAAGCAGGAGATTTTTCAGAGAAGCATGAACATGTTGAGAATCACTATGAAAGGTGATATTTTAATTTTTACTATGCTCTTCAATAGGAATAGATCTGCAGTAATACATGTTCCTGGTACCATATAAATGATTTCCAGTTTAGGTGAGTCATTTTTTCCTTCACATATCTGGAATCCTTCAAAATATTTATAATAACAATATCTATCAGAACATTAAGAAAAGAGAGCAAGGTGAGGAATGTGAGGTTTTGGCTGCAACCAAATCTCTTCTAAAGAAAGATGGTTTGCATCTGTGAACACCTACGCTGTAGCTGGCTAGGGTACATTGGTAATGGAGATTAAACAGGGTTCACTTAATTAACCTTTGCAAGGAAAACTGACAATGACATACATGCATTTGTAGAACTGCACATATCTCTGCCCTGTGAGTTTTTCCGTCTTGGCAACTGAGCTTTGGTCTTGTGCCTTTCTTGAAGCTTAAAGCAAAACAGGTATAAAGTGCTATTTAATGCCTGTAAATTCTTTGTGAATCCATCATAAACCAAAATATTTACTATAGAATGATATTGTTGGAAGGGATCCTTACGTCTGATGAGTCCAATTCCCTGATCTGTCCATGAATCCAAGAAAAGAATGCTGAGCAGGCTCTGTTGGAGGCCACCCTTGTGAGAACTAAAGTTATTTTGTGTATATGATAATTTCAAATGTAAACAACAAGAAGCTTCTGGGCATCCAGCCAAATCAGTCCTACTTGGCACCCTCAGAGGCTGGGTTACTTGTCTTGGCCAGCATGTGCAGAAAGACCCAGAAAGTCCACTTACAAACAAGTCTACTATGCGGTTCCAATTCTGTGTATTTATTCTTACAACTTTTTTTTTACTTGCAATTAATGTTCAGTATAAAATATCCTAAGAGAACTAAATTTTTATTTTTATTTGATATTAATATTTATTTATATCCCAACCTTTACACGAAGGTCTCAGTACAGGACTGTCATAATACAGGAGACCATCAGTGTTCAATAAATAATTTCTGCTTACAAGCAGTCCACAAGTGTTCTTCTGTGATATACTGGATCATGGCCTGTGTGTGAATAGCTTGCAGGCATTGGTTAATGAACCAAGCCTAGCACTGTCTCAGCTGAGCACCCAGAGCCTCTGGGTGCTCGGTCAAAAAAGACCTGACCAGCAACTTTAAAGGCCAGGAACCTTTGTTCGCAGGCTCTGAAGATGGGCTGGAATGGTCTGTCCACAGTGCAGACAGCCACTGGAGCAACCTCATGGCAGCCCATCCTACTTTGTGATAGGTTGCCTCTTTTGGTCCACCATAGCCCAGGATATCCCATGCACTGTGGAAGTGGGCTTTGTTTTCAGCACTCATGTAGATGCAGCCTCAAAGAGGTAATCAAAGTAGAATAGCTTATCCAATCTGGTATGACAATGAAGCCAATTCATAGCCCTGAAAGTGTCATAGGATTCTTCTGCCAGTTTGGCCAGACTAAGAATGATAGATTTGTTGTCTGGCAATATCTGAATGGTACCAAACTAGCCAGTCTAAATTTGGAAAGTATCATAGGCTCAAAATAATTTAAAGCCAATAGTGTTACTTATAAAAACTAATTATTGGAACTGTAACAGGTTTAAACATTATATAATTAGTTCCTGATTCAACAAAGTTCAGTAGCAGTGAAGGGCACTGTGTGATAGCTCATAGCTTCATGCGAAGCTGCTCTGTGCTAGAATTTTCTGGTCCCATGTTTGCCCAACTAGCCTGTACTACATCAGGCATGACCACAGCCTAATAGTGGTAAAGGCAAATGTTGCCATTTTAATTGCTTCTTCGTTGTTTGTTTTATCATTCTGTAGGTTTTGTGCTCCAGAGTATGCCCTACAGACCTTGAAGCAAATACTAAACGAACATAAAGGACAAGCTGGTCTGAGCTTTCTACAGGAAAAGGGCTGCTCAGAATATCTTTCACCACTGGAGGTAAAATGAGACAAGGCAAAAAGCCTTCCAGTACCTTTGGGCAGGTAGAAATCTTTCCTTTATATGCACCCAAACATGTCTCAGCCAGCGTTAGTCCTAGAGATATGCACAGATATTCATAACATTTGATATTTGTACAAATTTGGACATCCGTATACGAACTGAATGTTATGTCATTTGTATATTGACATATGTATTTCTACAAATGTTTTGTAACATTTGTATGAATGGTTTGAAACATTCATGAACTGGGGAGGTGGGAAAGTGATTGCCCCAGTCACACCAACAACAGGTCCAGAGTGCATTTGACATGGATTAAGAGTGGATTCAAAGTGGATTCAGGGCAATTTGACACTTTCAGAGTGGATATGTTATGGGATACATATCGGATATGTACCGGATACATATTGGATATGTATCGGATATGCATATGTTTGCATCGGATATTTGTACGAATCTGTACAAATACATTTGTATTTAGAATTCTACATTCAAAGAGGATCTATATTCAAATGAATATGAATTTTCTTACATTTGATTTGATACAAATTGAATGCAAAAAACCCCATTTGTGTGCATCCCTAGTCAGTCCTATACATGAAAAATGTATTTGCCCCCTTCCTGGTTTCTCCTCCTTCTCCTATATTGGGACTGCCAGACATATCTATACTAGTGCCAATATAGTCCTGGGATACTGAGGCAAAATCCTGGAATATCAGTGGTATAAGAAATCCAGCACTGATGCCAGATTTCTCATAAAATCTATACCAACATGACAGCTGACATCTGCTGGCTCCTTGTAGGATTACTATTCTTGCAACATACCCAGATACTAACAAGCCTGGGGGTGAGGGAGGAAAGCAAAGGGAAAGGCCTAGGTGCTTGCTTGTATCTGGGTATTTTGCAAATGCAGTGATCCTGTGAACACCCAGAAGACAAGGTAAAGGCCTGGGATTGCTTAGGGGTTGCCTCCTGTTATCTGAGGAGGTGAGAAGGGGCAGTTGTAGGTTCTAAACAAGATTCCACAACGTTGTCTTCCTGTCTGGAGGGACTGTTGGAAAACTTCAGTCCTTCAATAAACGAAACAATCATTTGAAAGCTGTATTTGGGGTTTACTCAGGGTGTCTTTGTCTCATGTGAAATATGAATCAGTTCAAAGGGTGACTTGCCAGTGCTGTGTGGGTTTCAAAGGAAGCCCACAAACTAACCGGCTTTCAGGGAGAGGAAGAGCTTCCAGCAGCACCCACTCACACTGCCCCCTCCAAAAGCCTTGTATGTATATATTTATTTATTTGTTCTCTTTATTTAGTAATATTCAGCAACAAATCTTATTTGTAGACAGAGATAATCTGCAGAAAGCATGGACTATGTCTGCCTCCAGGGCTAATGGAAGTTTTGGTCCACAATTACGAGTTTGGGGGTAAGGGCAAAATAAGGTAAGGATTGTTGGAGAAGCTTCCTTCATTGGGCACATAACAGTTTGATCTTAATCCTGTTAATGAACTAAGAGTAGAGCGTATAAATAGAAACTTATGCCAGCTGGTCCCCCACAAATAACCCTGATTCCAAGACAGCCTGCAATTGTTCTTTTGATATTGCCAAAAGGCAGGGAGAGCTGAGCACCTATGGGTCCATAGAAAACTTGCCATATTACGCAATGCCAGACAAGAGATGGGACAGAATATGATTTGCTCCTATTGTAGGTTTCCTTGTCCTATGCCTAGGGGCACAGCAGTATTTGTAGAAGCAGGACCTTTTCCCACTGCTTTGGCCGATGTCCATTTCTCCATGTCCCCTCCTAGGGAAGCCATCTATTCCAATGACACCCTTCTTAGCAAACCTGTACATGCAACCCCCACCCCTCAGCAGAAATGTGTGTGTGTTTCTTCTGGCCAAAAGATCTACATATTTATCCTTCTCTGATCAGTAAGCCCGTATTCCTCACCAAAAGCATTTTGTTAAAATGATGTTTTTGTACATTTGCTGGTTTTTAATCTTATTTTGCTCTTGGATGTTACTTTGGTTTGTTCTTAAGAAATGCAATTACTAACTAATTCAAATGTTAAACAGAACCAGGAGTTTTCCCCTCCCTTTCAGCATCGATCCTTCCCCTATCATATGAATCTGCTAAGCAACTTTTTCTTAAGGTTGTTCACTTAGTGAGGTAGCTTGTTATGTGGCAGGTAGGAGAAGTGTCCATGATTACTGTTGATAAATATGTCTTTTCCATCTCCACCACTAAGTGAGGAGGTGTCTTTTCAATAGTAGAAACAACTAAAATATCTCCACTCAGGACACACAATCATGCACTGCAACAGTGGCTTTTCTGTCAACAATTGTCCTCAGAAATAGGCAGCGCAATCCCTGTAAGGCAACTACTGCTGCCACGTGTGGAAACATGGTGGCAGCAGGTGCTTTACCACACCGCAGAAGGTGCCTTCAATGACAAGCAGAGATATGGCCAAGATATATATATTTTTTTAATGTGGAGAGGAACAACTGACAGACACTGACTTGGCCACCCATAGCTAATGGGTAGCTGTGATCAGACAATGCAAGAAAGATACCTCTCAAGCAGCTTAAAGATGACTTTGAGGTACAATTCTTCACACACTGGTCTGCCCCCCCCAAAAAAAATTTGTGCTAGAAAAGGTGGATTAGAGAAGCCTTAGGAACATGAGGGCCACACACAGCCTCTCTGAGGCACCTCCAAGGTGCCCCTTTTGTTATGTCTAAACACAGTTGGATGACCACCTTGAAACCATACACAGAACCACACAGTGATGGGAAGGAAAGAAAGGCCAGGGCACACTGAATGAACTAAGTGTAGAGCTGTTCCATAACTAAAGATCTCCTGCATCTGTCCAATAGGTTTTCATGTAGTATAAAGACTATTCGTAGTAATTTTGGCCATTTGCAGTTGGTGTGAGAAAGTGAAGTAAGAACAAAATAAATAAAATTATGCCATTAATTGTACAAGAAAAATAAAATAGCATATAAATCATTGTTGGTTCTTCAGTGGTTTTAAGCTACTCTTCAAAGGATATATTTTTACTTTGAGAAAGTGGTTCTAGTTATTATGCCAACTCCTTTTCTTTAGATACAGTATATATCTTGAAACTGTCTTGTTTCTATAATTTGATGTTGGCAAAGTTTCTACAACATTCTGGCAACTTTTTAGCAGGTGAACAGAAAGAAGTGAAGTTCTCAGTTTTCCTTCCTTCCTTCCTTCCTTCCTTCCTTCCTTCCTTCCTTCCTTCCTTCCTTCCTTCCTTCCTTCCTTCCTTCCTTCCTTCCTTCCTTCCGTCATTTTGGCTATGCCGTGGTTGTATGTTGGTAATTAGATTACAGGAAAATGGCTGACACTGCAAATATTGTTGCACTCTTCACAGTGTTTGTCTGTATTTCTGACTTCTCAAAGAAATTCAAGAGATATGCCTGCTGAATCCTGTCTATTATAATGCATTAAAGCCTATTTAGTTTCTACAAGTTGAATTGTGAAATTAAGCTATAAAAGATAAATAAGTTGCTAGGGTTAATTGTTTTGACCAAGTACATCTCTTAAAAATGAAGCAAACACCACCAACAAAAAACCTGAACTTTTAAAAAATCAGAATCTAATATAAACAAATAAATCTAG
Source organism: Aspidoscelis marmoratus (assembly GCA_014337955.1). NCBI lineage: Eukaryota > Metazoa > Chordata > Lepidosauria > Squamata > Teiidae > Aspidoscelis > Aspidoscelis marmoratus. Next base: position 34,293,751 of record MTQE01001134.1, on the reverse strand, counting down.
ATGCGTGAGTCAGAGTCATTACTTTAGTTTTGCACCATGCATTTTAATTTTCATTTCCACTGTAAATAAAACTCCTCTGTAATTAGCAAGAAACTTGTTTTGAACCACTTTGTGATTAAATGTGCTTAAAAATCAATAAACCATCGTGAGTGATTGCAGTGTGTGAGATTAATCCCATTGCACAAAGCAATGCCCTCTTTTAACTTATCTTTAACGTATCAAAGCAGGAGAAGAGGACATTGAAAAATAAACTGAGGATCAACTAAAGGGCAAATCCATAGATCTTGTTACCACTTTCTCCTGACGTGAAAACAAAAAGCTACCAACTGCATTAAAAAGATGCATCAAAGGATTAATGCAATTGGTGTCTTTGGGAGTTTTATTTACCGGGGGGGTGGGGGGAGTGAAGTCTGGGTATGCTCCCACATTGGGTGTACACACTACACAGAGCCCAGCAGTGGCTCCACATGTGCTGGACTGTCCCACACCTAGATAGCGGTACAGCACTATAAGTGCTCCACTGCCATACTAGCTGTCAACTGGTAACAAGCCAGTACACACATTTTTGCACCTCTTCTGGGTGAAGGGTGCATGAGGTGGGGCAGTGCAGCCATAGTTGCACACTATGTTGCCCAGCCGTCAAACAACAGGTGGCACATGTCCATTGCTGTGGTGAGGTACATGCTGCTTGTATAACAGCATTTGCATTTACCTTGCATATAGATAAGTGCCAGGTAACTTTGGAGTGGATTGAGCATCCCAAAGCCCAGATGCCCAGTCCTTCACAGAAGTTTGCTACCCTTTGCACCTAACAATGGTTATGTAGCCTTTCTTCCCTTGTCTGCGGATCATTAAAAAGGGTGCCTCCAGACAGCAGGAAGCAATCCAGGGCTCTTACCTCTGTCTGCCAGCTCCTTCTGTTATTGTTCCACATATCTTGATGTCAGCCAAGCATCCAGCTACTTCCCTTTCTCCTCCCCTCCCCTCATGTTTGGCTAACATCCAGATATTTGGAACTGGAATAATAACAGAAGGAGCCAGCAGATGGTGGTAAGCAGTTGCTATTATGGGAAACCCACCAAAGTTGCCATATTTCCTTTAGTACAGTGTTTCAGGATGTCACCTCAATATCCTGGGAAATGCCATTGATGCCTGTGGCATTCCCAATAGAGTATCAGGGGAAATGAAGATTTTAACTATGTCTGGAGGCACTCAATGACCCCCCTGTGATTAAGGGTGTCTAGGTATGGTTCTCAGTCTGATTAATGAAGCTTTCCAAACTTGATCTTCCACAGACGTTTTCCATGAACTCCAGATGATCAATGGATGGTAGTAAAAAACATATGGAGGGGCCCAGGTTGGAGGAGGCTCATCTGCTGTGACAGATGTAGTTGGACATATGTCCTGGATAGGACCCTACAATTAAAAATTGAATAATGATCTGTAATTCGATAATTCAAAAATTCACCAAACTAGTTTAAAATATAATACTAAATCATCAGTAATAAGTAAATAACTACTGTTATAGCTGGATAAACTTCTAGGAAGTGATGATGCAGCTATTACTTCCCCACCATTACCATTTCCTACTCAGACAGTGCTGACCGCAGCATTGTCTTTCCATGTTTAGAATGATGTGTACATCTGGGTATTTGGCTGGTGTCAACTACCAAGAACTTCATGCCACCACTATCTTGCGTTCACAGCCATCAGTTTCAGTCTCCCCACATGAACAGTGGATGGAGCTAAGATGGTAGTGAATTAGGTAAGTGAATGTACTTTTGCTGGAAAACCTGTCACCAGTACTGGGTTTTCTAGCAAGTTTTTAGCACATTTTAGGGGAGATACAGTGAAGCTGTGTTGGGGTTGCCACAGATCTATTTGCACCCCACCCATAAAGGTCCCATAATGGTGCTATGTCAACCCACCCTCCATCTGCATGGGGCCTAATGTTTTTCACTAAATTAGGAAATCTTCATTATAAGAGGTTGCATTGTAAGCAACCACAACAGAAGCTTTATGTAAATAAATAAATGGAGGTAACAGCTTTTATTTTGTTTATATGTAGTATAACCACAGTATGGGTACCTGTAATGAACAATGGAACAAAAAGGAAATATTCCCAGTATTGCATTTCTTTTTGCTCTGTTTCCCCAGATGGAAAACATTTGTGGAGTTTCTGAAGAAGATTCAGTCTGGAGTTGAGCCTGCTTTGCTTGTTTGTAGAAGTAAGTAGTCCAAGATTGTCTTTTTTGGCTTGTTGATAATCACAGCAAGCAGATAACGGCATTTTACATTTCTAGGGAAATGTGAGAATGAGAGTAAGCTATATAACCTTGTCTGCAGTGGCAGATGATCTGGAGGCATTAAGGGGTAGACCCCCATTCTCTGGTGTTTTCCTGACTTCAATGATGATGAACAAATGCTTGATAAGTCCCTGTCACAGCAATCACATATATATCTGCTAGGTCTAGGTTCTAGAAAAACCCATTAATTTCACATTTTCAAAGACTACATCATTGTGCTTATGAGAAAATGGAGCTGGTGGGGGAGGTGCATCAAAAAACTATATAGAAACAATTATGCAGCTTGCCCCACACGCCATGCATGATGTCTATTAGAATGGATGCTTCAGTACATTCTCCAGGCTGGGGAGACAAGCAGGATGCCTCTAAAGGGAATTTGCTGGGATTTGGAGAGCAGTATGCTGGAGTAGATGGGCTGTGACCTGATCCAGCAGGCTCCTCTTATGTTCTTACGATCTTATCAACAAAAGTTATTGCTAAACAAAAGTGACTGAGTTCCAAAAGTCCCAGACTCTCTCAGAATCCCCAGAACCATCAATTCCACAACACAGAATTCCCAGGTGTGTTAGAATACAAAATGGAGCTCTCCACCCATCAAGATGGGCAATCCCCAGCTTCAATATTAATATGCAAGGGGGGGGGCAGTGAACACAAGAAATGACACCATCAGGTCATCAAGGAAACTTCAAAGCCTACTCAAGGGGCAGCAGTGGTAGTACAGCAGTGGCAGACCTGCCAATAAGAGGGGAAAAGACCCTTCAAAGTTATTTTTTCTCACTTTGCTGTTCAAGCACCATAGTGTGTGTGTGTGTGTGTGTGTGTGTGTGTGTGGTTCATCAGATTAATTGAAACTCATGTCATGTTGGGAAATTTTCCTTTGATCTGGCCTATTTAAAGCTCAGTCAGAGAGAGATTTTCTGGCAAATTGTGGGCTTCAAATGAAATCAACAAACCAAAATGCAGCAGTTCTGGACATTTTTTCCTGCAGTTACTTGTGCCAGTCCCTCTGTGATAGATACTTCCAAAGAAGAGAAGATCATACGCAAATTGCTTTGTAAGCAGGGTACCTTTTTTGAGATATTAATCTGTTAGCATCCCAGAGGCTTTTTTCTCTTATAAAAAGCATGCAGGATTGGGATAATAAATTTCTATTTTAAATCTAATTGATTCTTCATCTTGCAAAATTTCAGGAGTTTTTGTAAAATAAGCAAACACAAAACCAAAAGCAGTGATATAATTCTTAAAATCCAGAGGTATCCAGCAAAGCAGAGCCTATCTCCGACTCTATACTGGTTTCCACTTTTTGCCGGTACTGAACTTTTTAAAACAGCTGCAAATGGGTGCAGGGTAGGAGAGGAGTTTCCATTTGCTAATACTGTGAAAACTTAAGTTGTAGCAGTTCAGCATTTTCAGCACTAGACCTAAAGGTGTGCATAAAGTATAATGCTCTCCTCCAATCTAGGGATTCACGTCACATTCACAAATTTGATTGGATAGTTCATATTTGAAGATATTTGCATTGAAATGAAAATTTGATTTTTGCATATTCAAAACTCTGGGTGAAATGAAACTTTGTCTCGCTTGTGATCCCCGCCACACCCCCATGCACATCCAAACAGGCTAGGTAAAAAGATACGGTACATCCTTGGGGTGGGGTGTTCAGGAATCGTGCAAGTGAGCTGCTGCCTCAGAAAAGTCTCTGCCCTATGCCTCTACATAATAGATTCCATTCATTACTAGTAAGTCTCTCCTTAGCAAATTTTATAGAGTGAATTAGAATATTAACTACACAGTGCGAGCAGATTGTCTCTGTGTGTTTTATTAATGAAAGGAATGATGAATGCAAAGCATTGGCTTAAACAGTGCATTTATCTAATTGTCTTTAGAAAGATCTCTAGGATGCTTAATAATTTGGAGATGGCTGAAGGCTACGGTAAGCCAATTGTAATCATTGCTACAGAGAGAGACTGATTAGGGAGCAACAGTTAGCTTTGAACTTTAACCATCTGGCTTGAGGCAAAACAGCTGTCTTTTCAACTAGAAATGTTAATCATTCCTGGTACTTGATTCATCTTTCCCACCATTTGATTTTATACTTCACAATCTGCCCTAGCATCTATAATTTAGTGCTGTGTCCCATCAGAGTGGATGAAAAATTACTGGGTTTTTATGGAGAGATCAAGAATTCCAGATATTTAGACATAAAATGAAGGGGAGAAGAGATAGATATGAGGCGTTAGCTAAATTTATAGGCTGAAGATATAAATGTTTGTGAGATTGACAGTTCAAGGAGAAAAACATGACAGAACCACCAGAAATAGTCAGCATTCATAGCAGGATGTATCGGCGGGGAACTGTGGATTGCATCATACATTCAGCGTTGATGTCTTATTGAGCAGAATTAGGGAACATACAGGGCGAATCCCCACAGCAAGCTTATTTCGCTTTCCCTAAACCGAAATAATAGAACCGGATGCAAATGAGAATTTGCCTGTTCCCATTACTTTTAACTTAATCGCGTTGGATCCGGATTCTGAGGATCATACGTGGCGTACGTGACTCAAGGTGGGACTCAAGTGGCTACTTTCTAAAAGCTGCTTTTCGGAGCTGCTCTGCCCTCTTCCTCCTGGCATAGACACGCCACCCATAAGGGACCCCTTCACGGAGCCTAGCTGGGTGGCTGGGTGGCTGCCGCTTCCATGGATGGAGGAAAAATGGCAGCAGCCAGCCAGCCAGTGATTCTTTCCCCTCCTCTCCCCATTGCTCAGGGCACACAGCAGCAGCAGCAACTAAAGCCCCTTTGCTTTAAACATTCACATTCAGCTGCTTTCCTCCCTTTCCCTTTCTAAAGTCAGAACTCCAAAGAGCTAGAATTGTGCAAAATTGCAACATTGTTATTCCAACCATCAAGGTGTGAAGTGGTTCCATCGCTACAGTGTAGCGATCCCTGTTAAGTGGATTTTTACACTGAAATCACTGTCTTTGGAAGCAAGCTATTGGGAGAGGGAAACCCTAAACATGGATTCTCATCTTTTAAAATGGTACTGTCCACACAGTAAAAAATATAAAACGTTTCAAGCACATGATCCGGAGTGAGACCTTTTGAAATCAGGATTGAGATTCACCACGCTTTGGGGTGGTTTAACATGGGAAAAGTGTGTTAAGCCAAACTGCCGTGTGGACTCCAAGGATTGAAAACAGATAAGGTTGCCATGAAGACACGGCCACAGATTTTTCACATGTTGCTGGACTGAATTCCCATTGGGCACATCCCCGTGCACGTTTGGTCTGGTACTGAAATTCGGCTCGGTAAGGGGTGTCCGCATGCATTTTTTTATTTGGTCCAATTTCCACGGACCAAATCACCCCAAACTGTGCTAGACCACGACCAAATTTGGTGCCCAAAAACCAAGTCTGGGCATGGTTTGGGGGTCCAGCACGCATTGCCTAGTGAGCTGAGCCTACGCATGGGGATGGTCCTGGGCTATTCGGGGAGGAGGTGGGTGCTCACATCATTGGGAGGTGGGGTGTGCTTGCCATTGCTGCCCTGTGCATTGGAGATCACAACCACTGAGATATTTTGGGAGTGAAAAAATCCTGATCACCAAGGCGGGCAGGATAATGGCTTAATTTTTGCCCATTTTTCAGGGCAGATATTCTACCTCCATTTCCCAATCACCAAGGGAGGCCAGATGATGCCTTTATTTTGTCCCTTTTCCCAAATATTCCACCTCCGTTTCCCGATCGCCAAGGCAATCATGATAATGGCTTGATTTTCTCTCTTTTAAGCTTGCCTGGCATTCTCGGGTTCCCGGTGGAGCAGAGGTGCGCAAAATTGCTCAACCACCCAACTGCTGCTAAACCTTGTAGTGGCTTAGGGTTTTTAAAAATTATTTAAAAATTTATTAGACTTACTTTAAAAATTTTTCAGTGCCTCCCAACCCAGTCCTGGCTTTCTGTGCCACTAAGAAGCCTGCTCCAGTGTGACCTTCCCACATTAAATCATGCTACATGGGATGAGGGAACCCACATAATTCAGAAAAGGCCCTTGCCGTTCACATGCCACTCTTGGACATTGGTAAAACCCTTTAAAGCTCAGTGTATAACTGAGAACTGAGTGGGCCCAGAAGATCATATGCTTTGGTGCCCCCCATGGCCATCCACAACTCTGAATGGGAATTGTTCCCTTTGGAACGCAAGCTGTGGGGAGGGAATTGTCTTTATTACCCTTTTTCATTACTTGTTTTTCTTTTGATCCTCACAAAGTATGAAGGTAATAACCTTCTTTTGTAACCTTCCTCACATGAGAAGTTTGGTTTTTTTAGAAGCTTTGGTGTTGTACTCCAGGGAGAAGCATGGAATTATTTTTGTCCTTTGTGGAAGAGTGATAACCTTGCAGGCTTCTTGGTCCTCCTGTAACAGCATAAACTCTGTGGGCTTCTTGTTTCAAGCACATAGCAGTGACAGCAGGCAGTCCAGGCAAACCAGATACTATTTTTTATATATAATATTCACATGTTTCTTCTCCTCCATGGTGGCAGATGAGTCCACCAACAGAAAGAAGCATCCAACAGAGGCATACATTATGACCATTACTCAGAATGAGCTCTTTTTCTCATGGTCTCAAAAAAAAATTTTTTTTTTCTTAGATTCTCAGACTAGGTGTAGGAGGCTGAACTTGTCTACAGACCGCTACTGTCAATTGCAATTAGGAAATATAAGAATCCCTACTGGTTTGTTGACCACACAGTTACTGAAACTGTATTTTCATCTAAAGAAAGAATGAACTACATAGAATACTTCAGAACACTTTATGAGTGTAACAACTTTGCCGAGCATTTTGCCAGGAGGATAATTGAAGGTCAAGTATCAGGGAATTAAAGTTGAGCTTATCCAGTCATGTAATATTAAGGCCTAATTTTATTAGTGTTTATGTTCCATAAATTATCCTTTATGATGCATCTGAGGGAAGCCATCTCAGATAAATTCTAACTGCACTCTTTCAAATGAAGTTCTTATAAAAAAAAGGTCCTTAATTTTATTTCTTTTTTAATTTTAGGAGGCATCAAAGATAAAAGTGAAGATTATGCTAAGGTATTGTCAGAGTCATATAGATGAATATAGAAATCCCATGGTCAAGTGACTAATTAATAAAGTTTATTCGTTCATTCATTCCATGCTCACACCCCAAGCAAAAAAAATAAGAATAAAAGAATAAAACTCTGTCACACAACACTAGAACCAGGGGACACTGTATGAAGCTGATAGGTAGAAGAGTCAGATCATACAAGGGGAAGTATTTCTTCACCCAAAGGGTCATCGGTCTATGGAATTTGTTGCCAGAAGAGGTGGTAACAGCACCTAGCCTAGATGGCTTTAAGAAAGGGTTGGACAAATTTATGGATGACAGATGTATCAGTGCTACTACAATGGATGCTTAAGTACATCTTTCAGGCTGTGGGGACAAGCAGGATGCTTCTAAGTCCATTTGCTGGGATTTGAGAGCAGGAGGTTTGCCTTTGTCTCTGCTTGAGATGCCCATGGGCAATTGGTGGGCCACTGTGTGTGACAGGATGCTGGACTATATGGGCTGTGACCTGATACAGCAGGGCTCCTCATATGTTCTTATAATGGGTATTCATACTTGTTTTGATGTGTTTTCTCTGGTCATACTTTTAAATCTCCCCAGCCTGCATTTACTGATGGAGAACATTTTCCTCTCCATTACTCCTACCTTTCTCCTCACAGCATTTTCTGTGGTGAAGCAGAGAGGTGCAGCAAGCTGATCAAGGCAACAGAAAAGATCTTTAGAAAAAAAATTCTTAGAAAAATATCCTTAGAAAAATAATCTAGAGATTGCTTAAGTCTAGCCTCTGCCACACATCATGTTTTGCCAGCTCCAGCCTTGTCTGTGTGATCCCATAAACACAGTCTTGGGCCAGGCAGCACACACTACCTTCATGCTGAGGTGTACCCTCCATCTGCCCAGGGCAGTACTCACCAATCCCAACCAGGCTTTCCCCATGAACCTTGGGTGCCCCACCGTCGTTTAGCTCCCTGGTATACCTGAGGCACTGGATATCTGGAAGCACGTTCACCTAGTCAGCAATAGCAACAACCCCACAACTGCTACAGGTACAATCCGTGGGTCCCAGATAACAAGGTCATTTCTCCTGCACATAGATGGTACAACCAGCACATAGATGGTACAACCCCCAAGCAGCCCCCTACTTATAGCCTGGAAGCCAGTGCTATCAGCAGGTGAAGACTCTCAGAGCACGGAGTTCATTAGAATTACCAGATGGAAAAAGTTTATACAGAAGAAACAATTTCAGCCTGCATTGTGAGCTAGAAATTGCCTCTCATCTGCAACCACTAAAAGTGTACTTCTCCTGTCCTCTTTTCCATATTCACAGTTGTAATGCCAGGTCCTAAATCTCCCGAATGGACTTTTTTTGCATTTGATTTGTATCGAATCGAATGTAAGGAAATTTGTATTCATTCAAATAGATCCACTTTGAATGTTGTAGGATTCTATTCGATACGAATGTATTCATACGAATCCGTACGCATATCTGATACATATCCGATATGTATCTATAACATATCCCATAACATATCCACTTTGAAAGCGTCAAATTGGCCCTGAATTCAATTTGAATCTGCTCTCAAACCATGTCGAATTCACTCTGGATCCGTTGCAGATATGCCTGGCGCAGCTGCTTTCCCACCTCCCTTTTACATGAATGTTTTGATGCTTTGTATGAATGTTCCAAAACATTCATATTTGCACTGATGTCAATGTAGGAATGTCATAACTTTCGGTTTGTACATGAATGCCTGAATTCATACAAATGTTTCAAATATTCATGCACATCCCTACTTCCCATACCAACTCAAAAGTAACAGAAAGTTGACTTAGCATTTGAAATAAAACCAAAAGCTTAGCATTTGAAATAAAACCAAAAACTATTACTTGTTACTTCAAAGGGCAAAAATCTACCCAAATGTCTTCCTGACAAAACCTGTAAACAAATGAAGGATGACACCTCTGACTCCAGCGATCATGAGGAACAAGATGCCTGGATAGACCGTTTCAGTAAACTGGAGAAAGCGCTTTATTTGTCTGATGTCAAAAACACCGGTAAGAATGGCCATGTGGGCTGCTGCAATAAGTTTGTATCTTCTAATCACCAATGAAAGTCCAAGACAAGTTTTGGGGAGCAGCAAATTAGCAAGACATATGTATTATATATAGGGTATCTTAAAACATGCACTGCATACTTGGTTATTATGTCATATGTTGTAATGTTTAGTCATGTCTTGTCATGGGAGAATGGGCTTGCTGGGCATGGCTAAGGTGATGCTTGCTGTGGGATTCTGGGAATTCTGCCTCCCTCAGGCTATCTTGTTCATGGACCTACTGTGGGTTAATGAAAAACAAACATTAAGGAGATAGCCCATTCTCTATTCCTCCACATTTGTAGAATTACAGGGTGATTGTATGCTGGCTGGTATATCATACCAGCAAGCTTATTAGGAGTGTCTCTTCCACCCAGGTCATCCTTTAGACTGCAGCAGCATGCAGAAGGTAGGTTTCTGGTGCACTTTCTGGTCCAATATACTGACCAGTGTGGAATCACTCACAGACCTTTCCTCCTGCAGTGCCAAATCATGTAAGATGGTATTTGTATGACATTCAGATATGATTTTGTCCAAATGTAGAAGTGAAACTCAACTTTAAAATAAATTTCAGGCAAGTTGGAGAAAGAAAAAGCCAAGCGGTTGGTCCACAACTACAATCAAATTTATAACCTATGCCTTAGTCCACTTAAGATTGATAAGGCTTTTCGATCTCACCATCCTGGACAAGACATACCAGTGGAACCTCTGCTTCATTACTTAAAGGAGTTGTAATCTGTGATACCAAAACAGGGCTTTTAAGTGTACACACCCTCGTGTTTATTCTTGTGGATGTTTTTTAACTGATTCAATATTTGCAGTTTTTACTTCTTTTTAATGCTTACTTTTAAAATAAAAGGTACCACTTTCTCCAGAGCACTTTTAAATAATAGACATAGATAGAGGCATAGACATAGATATAGATGATGTAGACGTAGAGATAGATGGATGGATGGATGGATGGATGGATGGATGGATGGATGGATGGATGGATGGATGGATGGATGGATGGATGGATGGATGGATGGATGGATCGATGGATGGATGGATCGATGGATGGATGGATGGATCGATGGATATTTTGTCTCCTTAAAATACTCTTGATATAGACTGGTATCTCAATATTGCATAACAAGGACAGTTTTTTTTCCTTAGGGAGTCAGACTCTTATCTGCCAGCCCCCATGAAGCCAGCTGGGTGACCTTGGGCTAGTCACAGC
>MTQE01001134.1:34223747-34239194 GCA_014337955.1 Aspidoscelis marmoratus | reverse complement strand
TGTGAATGGTGAAAGCGCCCGGAACTGTCTTAAGCTTCCCACCTGCACGCATTCCAAACGGAACGCGTTGCAGTGCGAAAAAGCCTCTGGATACGTATCCTATACAAATGCATACATAACGACTACGGATCCCCCTCCTGTCTTACACACACACACACACACTTTGCCTCCCTCTCTGCTTCCCTGATCCTGCTTCCCCATCGTGTCTTATACCACACAGACATCTTTGCCTCCCTCTCTGCTTCTCTGTTCCAGCTTAACCCTCAGTTCCCCCCCCCAGTTTAACAAATGTCTGAACTATTCGTACAAATGTCCAGATTCATAGAATGTCAGTGTACGAATATCATAACATTCAATTTGTGTATGAATGTCCAAATTGGTATGAATAATGAACGTTACAAATATTTGTGCACATCCCTATTCTGACAGAAACACTACAGGTAAGTTGACACATCATAGCGGGATGCTGGCACAGGGCCAGAGTGGAAGAAAGCATGGTGAGCATGCTTTCTGCAGTTCTGCTGTTAAGTGCTAACAGCTTTTATAGTCTGTCATTTCAAGCTTTAAGAACCCCCATGGTGCTATTCAGATGCCATATGGATCATAATCAGAAAGAAAAGTGAACGGTATGTTTGAGCAAAAGCATACATGCATGAATATGATCAGATTTTTTCCTAGAAGCGTGAGGGCATTATTCACATGGGATGTGTTAGCATTCAGTTGTCAAGGCAAAACTTACCATGTTCTGCCCTCACCTCAGCTGTTTTTCTGGGCAGACCTTTTTGAGACTTTGTAGTGCAGATGAGAGGCTATAGTTAAGTGACAGAACAAGTGCCTGGAAGGACAAAGGGCCAAACGCTCAACCTCTGGTATTATCATGTCTCATCCATATAGTCACCAGGAACTCACCTGACTTGGTGGTACTGAACAGCAAACAAGTGCAGACAGTTTTTCCTTGAGAAGTCCAACTGTTTATTGCAGGTCTTAGGGTGACTATCTGTCTGTCTGTCTGTCTGTCTGTCTGTCTGTCTGTCTGTCTGTCTGTCTGTCTGTCTGTCTGTCTGTCTCTATCCATCCATCCATCCGTCCGTCCGTCCGTCCGTCCGTCCGTCCGTCCGTCCGTCCGTCCGTCCGTCCGTCCGTCCGTCCGCCTGTCTGTCTATCTATCTATCTATCTATCTATCTATCTATCTATCTATCTATCTATCTATCTATCTATCTATCTATCTATCTATCTATCTATCTATCTATCTATCTATCTATCTATCTAAAATGACATACTGATATATTTTTGACCGTGTGGTTCTATCTGAATAAATAGGAAGATGCTCCTAACAGTTTCCATGAACAAAATCTTGTACAGTCAGCACTGGATCTGTTTTTTGCTGGAACAGAAACAACATCTGCAACTTTGCGGTGGGCTTTGCTATATATGGCTGTTTATCCAAAAATTCAAGGTAAAATGTATATTTTTAATAGCTTAGGTTTGTAAGCCACCTTCACGCCAGCTTAAGAACTTCCAATGACACAAGATTCAATGACGTGTCCAGTGGGTTGTCTTGTCTGGTATTGTGGGATCCCTTTCAATTCATGAGACCTGAGGATATGGATAAGACACTTGCAGATGTTAGGCCTGCAACAATTTCTCTGGATTCTTTTCTTGGGATGAAGTAAATCCAGGGACTTGTCAATACATTTTTGTACTATACAGTGGTCCCACTAGCTCAGTAGGAGATGGTAAAGGGTAAAGCAGTGCAGTTCCAGATGCAGGTCTGTTGTGTCTGACCTGCCCTATTAAGGGCCAGACAGAAAATGTTTTGGGAGCATTTTCTGTGTGTCCCTTAATGGCAGTTGAGAACTTTGAAATTGTGGAACATTTGTACCCCAGCTTCATAGTTTGCTGGAGCAAGTTGTGACTGTGGCAAAATCTATGTTTGGGATTCCCATATTTTTCTGTAGGAGAATTCTAACAATTCCTGATAGTTAAAATTTTGTTTTTTCTTCTATTAATAACCAACATTGTTTTGTTGGTAGCCAGGGTCCAAAGTGAAATAGATTCTGTGATTGGCCAGTCTCAACAACCTGGAATGGATGATAGGGACAACTTGCCCTATACAAATGCTGTCATTCATGAAGTACAAAGAATAGGCAATGTATTTCCTTTCTCTGCACCCCGCATGACAGTAGAGGAAACATTTCTTGGTGGGTTTCGTTTACCTAAAGTAAGTATTGACTAGTCATATATATTTTGCTTTCCTTCCTCTGTTTTTGCAGTGCTCTTTCTTTGAGCAAAACACACAATGCACTTATGTTAGGGATCTGCACAAATGTGTTATTTTATTTTATTTTGTATTTGATTCATATTCCTGTAAATAGATCCCCTTTGAATGTGGTAAGATTTTTATTCAGTATGAATATTCAGTCCCATACGAATCGCATATAAATAGCATACGAATCCGATATACGAATTCAATATGAAATGCATACGATGCTTCGTACGAATGTATCAAAACATTCAATTACAATTCAAATGTCCATCTTCGAATAGCCAACATTCAATTAGAATTTGAATGTTCAAATTTGGGTGAATTCAGCTGAGTTTCAAATGTTATGAATATTTACGCACATCCCTAACTTATGTTGTACTACTGTGGATTTGTAGATAACCAGATGTGGGGCAGCAGTGATGGAGGGGCACAGGGCAATTTGCCACAGTGATTAATGTGGATCAGAACCCTGTTCAGCATCTTAGAGTTAAAGATCTAAAGTGTTGTAGCATAGGCTGCATCCAGATATTTGTTACTGATTCCATTATATTTGCATATTCTAGAATAAAGCATAGATATTCCAGAATAGTCATGTTTTTTTCCAGAATATCCAAATATAGCAGAAGAAGTAACTGATCTCTGGATGCCACCACAGTCTGTTTCTATGGAGGTATAAGATACAAAGGACTGCACAAACAAAGGAGTAGGGATGTACACAAATATTCGTAACATTCAAAATTCATATGAATTAGTCTGAATTCAGACATTTGTATTCGAATTGAATGTTGAGACAGTGGAAAAATGACATTCATATTTGACTCAAATGCTTCAGAACATTTGAATGAAGATTCGTTATATTCATGAACCTTGGAATGTGGGAAAGTGGCTGTTCCAGACACGTGCAATAGATCCAAAGTGGATTGAGAGTTTATTCAAAGTGGATTCAGGGTGGATTTGACACTATTCAAATCAAATGCAAAAAACCAAAATTTGTGCACATCCCTACTAAGAAGTAAGACTGTGTGGGGTGGCATAAAAGGGTTGACATAAAAGTATGTTGTTATGAAGTCTTGGCTAATTAGTGGATAAGGACTTTGCATAAATAAATATATATATACAGAATGTAGAAGTAGAAAGCTAATGTGAAGCTAAATATTCAATCTCTTAAGCATTGAGGTAAAAATAAACACCCAAAATATTTACAGTGATATGGAACTTATTAAAAATTGTAAACTGCTTTTTAAGTAAAAATGCATTCACAACATATAGCTGACAATATATTTTTAAAAAGTATTATGCTGTACCATGGAGTGAAAATAAACTGATTGTTGATATTTGAAAGAGACTGATCTTGTAAGGTATGTTAAATAGATAAATGAAAGGAATAAAATACTGTGAATACGTTAGCTGAAGAATGAAAACCTCTTACTGGCATTATACAAAAAAATAAAAATTGGACTTATGTGCAAAGTTTAAGCATCAATAATTTAAGAAGGTACCAATGAGGAAGAAGACAGCAAAAAAGATATGCGAGAATAAGAGATAATATCAGAAGAAGGCTGAATGGCCACATAACTCAGGGCAGTTGGTTGCTTGTGATCAAGTTTTCATTTTGGACTATAGTGTATGTTTACGTATTTTAAAATAATAAAAAACTATCTCCAAAATAAAGTAAGTAAACTTGTTCTCCTTTCACAGGGAGTTATTGTGTTAGTCAATTTGTCATCACTGCTGTTTGACAAGGATGAATGGGAAACACCTAATGAATTTAATCCTGGGCATTTCCTGAATGACAATGGCCAGTTCCAGAAAAGGGAAGCATTCATGCCATTCTCTGCAGGTAAATGAATGAATGAATGACTGCTCTTAAATGTTCCAATAATAGCTGTGTAGCAGGTTGAGAGGATGTTCATAATTAAAAATGTAACCCTATCTTCCTCCAGCCTTCTCCAAGAACTTTCCCAAAAAGGGGATATTCACTATTGGGTGATAGTTGCAATAACAGTCCCAATAGTAATTAGGGGTGTGCACAGAGCCATTTTCCACATTATATTCGAGTTGAATGTGGAGAAATTGGGCTTTGGCCAAATACTGACCCCATGGATGTGGGGGGTATCCGTATCCAGACATGGATATTCTATTGAATGTCAGTGCTTGGAACAAATAAACCCTCCGTCCACCCACCATTCCCACCATTCTCCCTTCCCCCATTCCCCCCTCCTACTTACCTGAACACCTCACCGCTGCCGCCACCACTGCCTTCTCCATGCCACTGCTGCTGCCACCGCCCTGTCTTCTGAGGTTCCGAAGGCAGGCAGGACCACTCCAGTGGTGGCCTTGGCCTCTTCCAGGGCACTGTGGAACTGTGAACAGGCTTTCTAGGCACTAAATACAGGCCTTCTGGTTTATTGGAAGCTTCTACATATACTGGATTATCCAATTCATGGACTGATAGGCCCCTTCAAATAGGGCCCTATTCAATTTGTCCACAGATCTTAGAATTCGTACATCTTCGTCCAGATTCTGAATGCATGAATAATTTGTGCACATCCCTAGTAGAAATCAAAATGTATCTGATTCCAAAAGGTTATAACCAAAGCTGTTCAGCGTTCCTATCTCTCTGTGTGGGAAATGGACTAGATCATATCAATTTTAGATGTTTTATTTAAGACATGGGTTTTCCAGAGCTGGTAAAGTCCTGTCATTTACTTTGCTGGCTCCCTTTCTACTGCAACAATGTAGTAAAGAATCTATTCCCACTATTTACTCTGCTTTTCTCCTAGGAAAACGGGCTTGCCTTGGTGAGCAGTTGGCTAGAACAGAGCTTTTTCTTTTCTTCACTGCCCTGCTTCAGAAGTTCACTTTCCAAGCACCAAAGGACGTGACACTAAACACTGACCGAGGGATTGGACTTATGATGGGCCCTCAACCCTACCAGATATGTGCATTCTCTCGCTAAGGGAAATGCTTTTATGTTGCTGCAATTTTTAAAAAAAGATGAACATCCACATGGTTAACTCTGCCACTTCCTCATGTCTTGTTTCAGAAATGTTTTTTCTTTGCCTTGAGCCACCTCTTCTTCCCCACTTATCCATACTGATTGAACGATTACTGTTGCACTTATGACATAGGATGTGTTAAACCATAAAGAAGAATTACTCCTACTTAAGCAAGTAGATTCAGACAGTTCTGCAACTAGGGCTAATGTTAAAACACTAATATGTAGTGTTTCAATGCAAATGTATCCTTCTCTGTTACCTATGAGATTCTATTTTTAGTATTTTTAAAACCAAATTTGAACTAAAAACTAAATATGTTTTTTTCACTTTCTCCTTCCTACTGGCACATAGGTCCACCAGTGTACTGGGCCTCATGGCCATTTGCCTGGTCTAAGCTCATTCAGTTCAAACGGAGTGTACTAGCAGGTTGTGGGGACTCTCTGTTCTGTACCAGTGTACAGAAGAAAGAAGCATCAATCAATCAATTAATGTATTGATTACACAGAATTGACCATATCAAAATAAAACAAACATACACAAGCTATTTAAAACGAAGTATAAAGTAGAACCCAATTAAGAACAAATACCAGTAAGTGTGAATATCAATGCAGAACTAAGAGGGAGGGCTCTGATAATAGGAAAAACTCTGGAAAGTCAGTACCAAGGGCAAATGATGTTCCAGTTCACATCTTTCATGTGCCAGAATCTGGGTAGATGTTAGAAATCTTGCAGATTATCTTAAAAGGTCTAAAGATTGTCAAAGATGTTAGATGCTGGCCAGTAGAAGAGCTGTTGGCAAAGAGGGTAAAAAGGCCCTTAAGATGCAGTATCTCTTCTATAGTGACATTGACTAGGCCTACACTGTGTGCAGACACTAAGAATGCAATCAGATATACTCAATGAGATGTGTTCATGGTGAATTTGAAGGTGTAAAGACAAACACAAAATCCCTAAAATTACCTTACACTTTTGTGAAGCCTGGGAATGCCACCCCTTCCTCATACAGGGTAAAATAACACTGAGAGCAACTCCTTCCTTTTGTCAGATTGGGAGGGAAGCTACATAAGCACAGAGGAGGAAATGTAGCTAACCCAGTATATGAAACAGCTGCTACAGGTATATGACCAATCAGAGCCATGGAAAGCCAGGTTGATGAGTGGTCAATAATAGTGAGTCACTCATTGTCATGAAGACATTGCCAGACTTCACAGGGAGCAAGGAGCAAAGTCTGGAAACATGAAGCCGACTTATTCATATTACTATATAAATTTCTTTTTTGTCTCTGTGTGTGCATCTACAAAAAAGACAGGAGGGTGAAGGGGGATAGAAGCCCACGGGGTCATCTTGCCTTCGCTGAAACTTCAACCAAAGCTTTGATGAATACTGGATAATTTTATTTGCTGATGAATAGGGTCTACAAATGTAGGCTTCATTTGATTTATCCGCAAATGTTGGAATTTGTATGAATCTGTACTAATTCTGAATAGCATGAATATTCATGCACATCCCTAGATGGGGCTAGTCCTGGGTATCCACCTTCCACAGGCCACTTGGGCAACTCCAGGGGACCAGTAAGTCCCTTAGAATAGCAGAGCCATTACTGTGAGTCAAGAGCTACAGTGCTATAGTGTTGCTTATAATGGCATAGCAGGGGAGGAGTGCAGTTTCCGTGCAAATGCCACACCCTTCCTACTCATTCCATGTGATGCAGAGAACAGTGTCATGTGCTCCATATGTGCACTCTGGGGATCCTGCCTAGTTCTCACCTTCTGCTGCTCTGGACTTAGGTTGATAGGCTGGGCCTTCATAGTTACCCACCCCTTCATAAGGGATGACTGTTACATTGGGAGTCAGGAAATGCACAAATATTTGCTACATTCAAAATTTGAAATTGAATGCTGGCTACATTCAAAGATTGACATTTGAACGTGAAGTGAATGCATTTGTGCAATCATTCAAAGCTTCATTATATTCGTGAACATGGGGAGGCAGCAAAACGGTTGCCCAGTCACAACTGCAGCAGTTTTCTTAGTGGATTCAGAGCAGGTTCATAGGAGATTCGTAGGCGTGACTGGCAGCAGGGATTCAAATTGGATACAAATAGCATTCAAAGAACATTTACAGCAGATTCAAATCTGACCACATTTGAAGGGGCTCTATTCAAACAATGTGAATTTCCTTCACATTCGATTCAATTCAATTCAAACCAAACACACACACAAATTGTGCATATGCCTAATTGGGAGAGGCACATCATTTACTGCTTGGCTTTACTGCTTGGTAATAGTTAGAAAACTGAAATTATCAAAACAAAGAACATTGCAACTGATATGCCCCACCCCAATTTCTAAGTTCGTGCTCAGCATAGTGCACCAAAAAGACACACCAAGATAGGGAAAGAGAGCTGTGATGACTTCCGGAGAAACATTGGATCACCACGGGAGAAATCAGCTCCCGGTGCTCATAGTAATTAACTGCCCTGACAAATGTAAGTAAGTAACATTTCTCAGTGGTCTGTAATGCTGAGTTACAGCAGAAACGAATTTCTTCAAAACATGATTGATTTATTCAATCCAGAAGAAACCACGGTCATCATTCTGGTGCTACGGAGGCAAAGCAAGATCCAAAAATCCTTCTTTTTAATGAAGATATAAAGGAAATTATTAATGGATGTTTTGAAAGCATTTTGGATCTAAAAGCCCTGCTTGGATGACCTTGACAGCGGCCAAATTAATGAGGGTAAACATTCAGAACAGCCTATAATTTAAGAGAGAATGGACTATAGTTGTTAAAGAAAACAGAAGCTAAGATAACTATTTTGGAAGGGATGTGATGATATGGAAGGGTGTGAGACATACTTAACTAAACAAGTTGAAACTGGAGAGAAATAATAAGCTATAACTATTGTGAAAAATAAGAAGGAAAATTTGTTTAAAGGAAGATAAAAATGATGGGGAAAAGACTTTATACAGAATTAAAGTCTTTTGCATTGAGACTGTTAAATAAAATGAATAACTTCAAAAAATTCAAAAAGAAATAAATCAAACTAGACCAGAAGCTTTGCGATAAATGAATGCAAATGGAAAAAAGATGGCGACAGAGAACGAAAGCAGGAAGAGATACAACCTACGCAGTAAGAAATCTACTGCCAGGAGTGATAGATGGAATGCAGATTGAAAAAAGATGGCGACAGCAAAAAAAGGAGAAAAGGAATGCAACTTATGCAGTAAGAAAACTGCTGTTTGGAGTGACAGATGAAGGAAAAAGATCATAGACAACAGACAAGCTGCTGGGAAAATCAACATTTACTGTGAATGCAAAGGGAATGGAGATTGGCAGAGGATGGGGAGTCTGTGGAACAGAGCTGCAGTTGGCATTCAAGAGATTCTCCTCCCAAAGTTGGTGAAGGGGGGGAAACGAAATTTAAGAGACGCTATTACTTAAAAATGTAATAGGAAAACTTAAAGCAACACCAACTTGGGCTTAGAATTGCAAAGTTTAATGAAATAAATTTGTAGAATGAGATCATAGTATTAAGAATTTTGAGATTTTTTAGTTAATTGTGATTGTAATTGGTAACAAAAGCTAGTAGTAATATGGTGGAGAAAGAGGGAAATAGTGAAGGAAATATATGACTGTACTAAGGGTATTTTAAAATTTAACCGCACCCCCACTTGCATTGGAGAAAATTCTTGAAAGGATGCATTTCATTCATGAAAGATAATTAGGATATTAATAAAAATTTCATGGTAAAGAAGGTATATGTTAAATGAGGAGAAGAAATATTTTTCCCTTTCCTTTTTTCCCTTTGTCTTTTTTTCTTCTTCTTTTTAAGAAGTTAAGAAAATGAGTTATATAGTTAGCATAATTGAAATAAGGTAGAGTATTTTTTTTTACATTAGATGGTAAGAAGATTGAGATAGTTGTGAGTTTAAAATATATAGTCTGGGTGTAAAAACAAAAGGTCAGAATAAGAAGCTGGGTGGAATTCAATATAATATGTGTAAGAATTCAGATTAGAAATGTAATAAAAATGTTAAAGAAAGATGCTTAAGGACATATATTACTATGATAGAGCTATAATCTGGTTATAAGTGGAACAGGTAGATTATAAATATTTCTTTTAGTTTTATCCAATCCTTCCTTTTTAGTTTTAGTAATTTAGATTTACATTATAAGTGCCCAAAAGGGTGGTATTTTTGGTTGTATGAATTATGAAGAACAAAAACAAATAAGGCTAGTTCTGACAAAGGAACTGGTCAGCTGATAAATGAAGTAAGAAACTTTCAGTGAGTAGACAAAACAAACAAGAAGACCGAGAGATGCTGGAGAAACAGGAAGTTATCAAAGACAACAAGAAAGGGACTTTATAAGAGACTAATTAATGTTTTGTGTAAGATAGGAGTTGCTAATCTACTACTTGCAGTAAGGGAAACCAGGAGGTAACTCTCAAAGACAGTTCCCCCTTCATCCACATTGAAAGTACTTGTACATACAGTTATAGTTTATGAGCAATATGATTGACTACATTTGTGTCAGTGCAACAGAATTCTACAGTGCACATCACAGCCCACCTAACATAAGCATGTTAGCTGCCCTTCTTTAGGGGTGAATAAATTAATTACAGAGGTTAATAAACTAGTTGCATTTATTATTAAATTTAAAACTTCAGCTTGAATGAATGTTTGACATTTCTAGGGTAAAGCTGAACTCTTCCCTCCAAGTTAACGCCTGCCTGCCTGTCTTCTTTATCTTATCTTTTGAACCCACATGGCAGGCAAAGGAGGCAAAGGAGAAGAGAATTTATGGTTATGAGAATTAGATGAAATAAAAGAACTTTAATGCAATTTGCTTCTGTATTACACCGCTTGCGTTAAGTTAGAACTTTAATATCAGAGTAAAAATATAAATATAATGGTACTTTCTACCATTCGTAGGGAATAGTCTAACAGCTAAAAAGTTGTTTGCAGCTCCCTTTCGCTGTCTTGTAGGATACACCTACAAGACAGCTAAAATGCCTCTTAAGTGCCTTATCTTTAAACACAGACAAAGACTAGGCGCTAATTGTTAGTGAGGTGTAAAATATTTGGTACTTTAGCTTCAAGAAACTCAAGGCTAGCAGAGTGACAGAAGAGAGGCTGTCCAAATTAGGAGCAAGACTAACAGGACAGAAAAGGTATTTTTCTTTGAGCAAGAATTATAATATAAATTGGTGATGGCCAACCTATGACACGTGTGTCACAGGTGACACGCCAAGCCCTTTTGGGTGACACACATGGTCACCCTGGCACCTGGGCATGGAGTGCTTGCTTGTTCTTGAAGTGTACGAAATACCAACTTTCAACTGAAGATTCAGCAACAAAAGTCACTAATGTAAAGAATTATTTGTTTTTGCTTTTAATAATATACATCTATCAAAAATATAACTTTTTTACTAGAGCTACAAATATCACAAAATTATGGATATTTCTAGATGTGACACAGCACCCGAGTTAAGCTAGGTTTTCTTGTGAATTTTGACACACTGAGCTCAAAAGGTTCGCCATCACTGATATAAATGCTTGTAATGTATTGATCATAAGCAAAACTAATAAGAAGGGATAAAAGTTGTTTTCAACTATCTCTCTCTTGCTCTCCTTTTGCTTATGTCAGAAGTTCCTTGTCTCTTGAAACTTATGTTTTCAAGTATAGAAAACTGGGGCAGGGCAGAAGTTACAGCCTGTCCCTCTCTGTCTCCACCCAGCTACTGTACATTGAGAACCATATTAATTTGAGTGTTTTTATCTGATGATGAAGGAGAGACACACCTATCTGTAATTTTGTATAAAAGACTGTTGGCTGAAATGAGGGGCACGCAACACCTTTGGGTGTGGGTCCCTGCAGGTAAAAATGTAATAAATATTGCTGATTCTTTCCTGGAACAATCCTGTCTCACGCACCATTATTGGCAACCTTTCTGGGGTAACTTGACGCCTTCACTTCCACAGGTAGGACATTTGGTATCTTAATAGCTGTTATTGTGACCCTTCTAGCACTGCTGGGACAAACTAAAGATTAAATTTCCTTCCATGAACTTTATACACCATTTCAGTAGTGTTATATCTATTACCTTGATAGAGATACATTTTAAGTACAGTATTAGGAGTTTTATTAAATAATTCCGCAGCAAGACACAATGAATTCTTGAAACCTGTTTGGCCAGAGGATCTTGCTTTGGGGCAGGGGTGTCCCTATCACAACAGTGGTATAATTATTTAGGAGCTCAATCACTGTTTGACTTTATGACTGCCAAACTGTATCACTTACTGCACCACTTTATAAAATATAAGTCTGCATTTCATGATGGAATGCCAAAGATTTTTCCTAAAAGACATGTCTTTTGTTGGCAACTCTTAACATTCATATATAGCCAGGGGCATCCAGTTCTTGAGTTCCTTTAAGGCTTAATGGGCAAAAAAGCTCCATATGTAAACACCACGTAACAGACTGTCCCAAATGCACAAAATAAGCCCTTGGAGCCACACTAGCTTTGTTCATCTGCAGCAGGGAAGAAAGTTTACATATCAGAGCTATTTAATGGATCAGCACCAATGATCTGAATGGAGTTGCAACATAATTTAAGGGTATTCATCTTTCCACAGTCATTGAAAACAGGGAGGAACCAGTCCTGTTAAAAATGATATTCATTTTCTTCCTCCACTAGCAAAAGAAAAGAAAAATGATTTGTTAAGTAAACTTCCTAGCTGGTTGCTCATCATGGTGTCCAGGTCTGTTTATGGAACACATGCATGTGGGTGCCTGTGCACGAACAAGCCGTACTTCAGTGTGTGTACCTTGTAAAACCTTTATGCCGATGACAATCTGCAGTTCAAAGTTTTTGTGTTACGTTGTTCGAGTTCTCCAAGCTGAAATACTTGTTTGTGGATGTTTTGCCACCATATTAGGTAATGCCTTCAATACAAAGCCTTCCTTGTTATTGACAGTGAAGCTAAATTGCAGGCCATTCTACGATTCTCGCAGGTGATTGGCTAGAGTGGTTGCTTGCCCTTGTTTTCCTCGCAAACCTTGTTCCTATTTATTCCACAGTAGAGCTAGCAGCAAGGCTTCAAAAATGCTGCTGTCGTTCCTTTCCATTCTCTGGGAGGCTGTTTCTCTACGGGAAATTCTGCTCTTCCTAGCAACATTTCTCCTGGTTGCTCATTATTTGAAATTCAGACGTCTCGCAAGAGGTTTTCCTCCAGGCCCCTGGAGTTTTCCTTTAATAGGCAATTTCATCTATTTCATTGGTAAGACACCTCATCAGGCTATTCACAAGGTGAGAACTTGACCTGGGAGAATGAAACTATTTCCAGATCATTTGGGTGCCTCTGGGAATGGGGAGCTGGGAATGAACTGCTGAGCCTCAAGGGTTTTAGCTTCTTTGGAACGGGGGGGTATACTTAGTTAAAGAAAGAGAATATTTGGGCACATCCTTAGATAAAACACAGTGGGCCTTTCAGCCCTTGAACTTAGTTTGGAATATATCTTGGGACAGGGCCCTGTTGTCTGCATGCTAGGGAAGCAGGGCTGACAAAAGAAGGTGGAGAAGAGCAATTACAGGTGCAGTTTAGGACTTCTCCATCTCCCATCACTAGATGCTCCAATAAGGCAGGCAGTGCAGGGTATGGCACCTAGTCTGGAGCATTTCCAAATACAAAGGTATGATGTGATATCATAGATAACAAATGCGTATCCAGTTTAATTTCAATTCTGCTCTTCTTCTAGCTGGTAGAAAAACATGGGAATATTTTTAGTATGCATGCTGGTGGTCTCACTGCAGTGACAGTCAGCGGCTTATCACTGGTGAAGGAAGTTCTTGTAAATCAGAGTGAAATTTTTTTAGATCGCCCTAAATTTCCTTTGAACAACATACTTTTTAAAGGATTTGGTAAGTTTGTGTGTGTGTGTGTCTCTGTGTGTAAATATTAATTGCTCTGTAGAAGGTTTTCTACAATTCTGAAGTTAGTGTGTGTGTGTTTTACTCATCTGTCATCTTTCATTGTGTCATAGGGTACTACTTATTGCAAAAGATTGTTTTTAAAGGGACTGAAAAGTTATTAGTGGCAAAGGGTGAATGTGGTAGGGGTGTGCATGAATATTCTAAGGTATTTGAAATTCAATCGAATCTGGACAAATTTTGACATTCAAATTGAATGTCCATTAATTTGAATTTAAGGATTTGAATGAATGTTGAATTTTGGATCTATTTGTTTGCATTATCCAGACTTTTGCATATGTACGGGTTCATACACAATGCATACTTGCAGATTCACATCTTTGATGGATCTGTACGTATTTGTACAGATCCGTACAGGACAAAACGTGTTGCATACAGGATAACTACAGGATGCATATGGGCATCTACAATGCTGCTGACATTTGTAAGGGCAAATTCAAATCAAAAATTTGAACAAATAGATTCAAATTTGCTTGATTCAAATCAAATTTGGTTTCATTTGAATTTTAAAGATTCAAATTGAATCCTGAAATTTGCATTTGCGAACACCCCTAGAATGTGGAATTAGCTCTTGCTCTTTGTTTTAATTCCATTGAAGAACAGCAGATGCTAAGCAGCATTGGCATGGACTGCAGTTTGGGGTTTTGTTTTGTTTTTCACTCATTTCTCTTTATTTGAAAATCTGTTTGTACTTTTTTGACTTAAATAAATTCTCAGAATGATTTGCAGAACAAAATACATTTTGGACAAAAAGTGTAGTCCAAAAGTACAGTAATAAAAAACAATGATAATAATACAGTGTGTGAATAAAACAAGAGTATAGGCCTTTTTGCACGAGGCTGTCTGGAACACACGGAGAATACACCGAGATGGAGCATTCGCGTTGCTGGGGTGGCGGTTCTGTTGCAGCCCGTCCCCGCTTGTTCTCTGCGTGTTCCAGATGTAGACTAGTTAATTCTACTCTACGTGTGGCCCAGCGCGTTCAAAGCATCCCTGGCCGTCCAAGGAAGGAAGCACTTGCACACGCTACCCTCCCTGACAACTGCAGGAACGCCCCCCTGCCATGATTGCCCAAAAATTGGCTGAACAGGTGGGGTGGCCATGAAAATCAATTACCTTGCTGGCTCCTGGGTTGTGATCCACAGAACCCTGTCTACTGGGAGCGCACGTACCTGTGCGATGGCAACCCTGGCCCAGCATTGTAAGGAATCGCCACATGGCGGGGGGGGGAGGTGGCTCGCTCTCAGCTGCTGCAGTCCCATCGGGGCTGCAGGAGTTGGGGAGACACCCAGATCGGCTTCCCCTCACCCCTTTCTGGGGGATGTGGAAGCCTTTGGTAGACTGGACCCACGTGGGTCCGGTCTACTGGGGTCCTACACCCACTGGCCCATTGGGGCAGATTGATGGCTTCTGCAGGCCTCAGCTGCCTGGATCCAGGTGGCTGAGCCCTGCAGAGAGCCATAGGGACCCCCCATCCCCTGCCCCACCCCGGGGCCCAGGGAGGCGCGTACACATGGAGGTCCTACCTTCTGGCTTTCCTAGGCCTCAATGACCTGGGGCAGCTGGGAACGCAAACCACATGCACGTGGTGCAGTCTGCCCAATCAGAAGCCATGCCGCATGCACGTGGTGCACGTTCCCGGCTGCCCCGGGTCATTGAGACCCAGTACAGCCAGAAGGTAGGACCTCCATGTGCGTGCACCTCCCCAGGCCCCAGTGGGTGGGTGGGTGCCCGGGTGGGTTTCTGCCAGTTGTAGAGGACCTGATTGGGTTCTCTACAATGTGCAGGACCCTGGGGAAGGGCCTTGACAGGTCTGCCTGCCCGTGGGTGCTCTCACCCAATGGCAGGCAGGCCTGGGAGAGGCGTCCCCGCCCCTGCAGTTAGGGACACTTTCAGCATTCACACGGAGGTAGGTAGGAACGCGTGAAAACATGTTCTTTCCTGCCTACATGTGAATGCTGAAAGCGTCCCAAACTGACTTAGCCAAACTGCATTACAGCCATTCAGCTGTAATTGCATCAGTCCCTCTGCCACATACGGCACATAGACCCTTTCCTTTCCAGTCTCCTGGACTGTGGAAATGGCCTGCAATATTTGCAAGAGTGTGTCTTCACGGCACCCTTATTTCGGATTCTAAATGTTTTGAATCCTCGCAGTCAAGACGGCAGTTTGGCTTAACACGATT
>MTQE01001134.1:34138330-34163597 GCA_014337955.1 Aspidoscelis marmoratus | reverse complement strand
TGGCCTGATCCAGCAAGGCTTCTCTTATGTTCTTATGTTCTTATGATTAATCTCTGGTATTTTTACATATTATTCATGCAATGCAGTAATTATTTTTCCACCTTCCTCTTAGTGATTGATATCCTCAGAAAGAAATATGCTAAAAAGCAACTGCCTCCATGCAAAGACATGGCTTTTCTTTAACATTTGTCACCCGTCTAATATGCTCCACAGTTCAAGGTATTTTCCATCAGTACAATTTAAGCTGATTTTCCTGCTAAGCAATGATCCCTTCTAAATTATTAGATGCAGATGTTCACTTGAGAATACAACTAAGGCTGTAATCAGACACAGCAAAACAAAGCATTTCTGAGGCACCTTTGAAGTGGCTTAGAGAAGGCTTCAAAGCCTCTACCCCCTCTTATGAACATTCTGCCTTAGAAAAGGGGGGCCAGACTGTATCCCTGAGGCACCCCTGAGGCACCTCTTCTGTTTTGTCTGGAAGCAGCCTAAGCTGAAAATGACTTTGTTTAAACTATTCTGATTTATTTTTACTTTCTTTTGATCAAAAGTCCAGCTCAGCTTGGGCTTCATATTAGTAGAAAAGTTGTGGAAGCCATAGCAACTTGAGATCCTTCTTTGCTGCCTTCTTTTCTCTCAGGACAAGCATGGGACCCTCACTTTCAGATTGATAATGCAGTTTCTAACATCATTTGTTCTGTTACTTTTGGAGAACGTTTTGATTACCATGACAGTCATTTCCAGAAACTATTGCACTTGGTTCACGAGAATGCCCGCCTCCACAACAGCATTTGGGGAATGGTAAGACTTCTATGAGATTATTTATGACTGCAGCAAAATGTAATCTCAGTCATCTTTTCCTTCATAACTTCTTAGTTGTGTCCACATGCCTTTAAAATAATAACTGTTAAGCTTTATTATGGTCAATGGGAAACTTGGGCTGCCTCCAGATATTGCTTTAAACCCCATGTTTCACCAATAGTCCAGAGGAAAGAGTCTCCGGAGGGGAAAAATTGCCCACACTTACAGGCGATAATCCCTGTTTTAGCTTTTTTGTGACATTGCAGCAGCAAGATTCTTCTTTCCACATCTAGCCTCTCCCTGAATGCTTTGTATAAAGTACACTGTGACAGGTTCAATAGATATCCCTCCCCTATGCTATGATTTGCTGATTCCCAATCTGTCTCCACTCTCTCTGATTGAGCATCACACCACTATTTCACCCTCCCACCCCTTTGGTCACATAACTGGATCATATAACTGGATCATCACTGAAAGGACAGAAACAAAACAAATTTCAAGCTCAGCTTCCAGATATTTCTCCCTTGCATTCTCAATTCAAGGCAGCTTCTCATTATTTCTTGGGTAGTTCACCCACACAAACTTGAAAATGTGGAGTAATGTGATACTCTGCTGGGAACGTATTCAATACCACTATTTTTTAAACCCAGAGTATTGGGTGCATAATGCACAGTGGTGAATTGATAAATGTGTCCGTGAAACCAAATCCTGCTCTGCATTACACTTTCCTTGTTAGGATTTAGGCTTTGAATAAAAGGCAAACATAGGTCCATTAAATAGATATATTAAATTTTGCTAACAGGAGCACATGCTGTGCAGTGCTGACATGCTTATTAGTCAGGAACTGTGAGGCAAAAAAACTATCCAGGGCTGTATCCCCCTTCAACTTTTAAAGAGCTTTGGATTCATTTTCAAAGCTGGCAATTCACACAGGATCAGACAAATTGAGAATTCAATGTCCTGAAATGCAGATTATCTGTATTCAGATCAAAAGAACTCTCGTGTGATTTAGGAATAATCCTCTTTTTTTGTAAATGGAAATGCAAATGGTTTTTTAGGGCTTTTCCTCAGTTTGCTTCAGTCAATCAGAAGGCATGATTATCGGCTAAAGGAATCCTACGCTGGCTGAAAGAGGAGGGAATGAAGGGGAAGAATGAACAGAAGTTGTAACTAAAGATCAGATGTACCAGGCTGTGATTTTACAAAGTGTCTGATTTTACAGTTATGGTGAAAGCCTGCCTGCTCCCTCCTTCCCTCCCTTCCTTCCTTTCTTCCTCCCCGATCCATGATCTTCCTTGTGAGAGGAGAATTCAGTCAGTAGCTCCACGAATGGTTACTTCCTCTTTAAATTGCGGCTGCACCACTTCTTCATAAGATCGCAGCCAGCAAAAGATTAAAGAGAAAGAGAAAGTTGTCCCATCCCTCCTCTTCAGATAGCGGTGTGTGTGAGCGAGAGGGGAGCAGATCTTTTACACAATTTCCCTCTAATTCAGTTTTTGAAATGATGGGGGTGGGATGGATTCTTCCTTAAGGAAGCAAACTGGAGGGACCAGCAGGAGGCAGCTGCTAGCGGAGGGGGGGGGAGGGGGGAAAAGTATATACAGTTTGCTTATAAACTATTCTAATCAGCACAAGTCCAACTGACTAGTTTCTTGTATAAAGCTTTTTTCCCATTAAGAAGTAGAAAATATGAATAAGAGGAGGGATGGGAACACTAAGGTCACGTGCTGTCTCTGTGAAGCATCCCTAACACAGCCATAGAAGGTTTCCTAGCATTTCTATCTCCCCTCCCACCTTCACCACTATATATAATGTTGGTGTTTTTTCCCCTTAGCTATGTAATCTGTTTCCAAACCTGATGAAATGGTTGCCAGGACCCCATCAGGGTATGTCTAAAAGATTCGAAGAGTTGAAATCCTTTGTGAGTGGCATCATTGAAAAGCACAAAGAAGAGTGGAACCCAGCTGAACCCAAAGACTTCATTGACGCCTATTTGAATGAAATGGCAAAGGTAATCAGTACAGTGGGTGAACAGGTTTATGGGAATTGTCTTTCACTTCTTTCCTTCAAGTTTGCATAAATGCATGCAGGATCCACATAGCAGCAGTTGCTGCCACTACTAAGCAAACTTGTAAGCAAGCATTCCAGCCTCTACAATAGGAAGCATGCTGATCTCTCTCACACACTTGTGTTGGTATATTGGTATAAAAGGGGTTAATTTTCATGTTAATTATCTGTTGCAGTTTGGGAATTGCTACTGGTTAGCTCTGCTATAATAGTTTATATGTCACATACACTCTCTCTCTCTTCAAGCTAGTAATAAATAGATGGACTCTATCATCTCTAGACATGTATATCTAAAATAAATAAGTTATGGGACTCACAAGTTTAGTTATGTGCAACAAAACAAGAAGTTGTATGCTTCAGGTCTGTTCTTCAACAAGCTTTCTGCTATAAGTATAGTTTTCTGAGTGTAAAAGAAAATGACAGATAGGTTATAGGCCCAGAAAGCATTTGGTAGGAGCCAAGAAGAAAAGCTACACATCTGCTCCTTGGAAAATGAGCTGAATCATGTCTTGGAAGAAGAACAATGAGTCAGAACTTTTGTCCTGCATTGCCCCCACTAAAGCCTTTGGAGCAGCATAATTTTACATTCTGGCAATATTGCATGAAATATGCCCTAGCAATGCAAAGGATTAATTATGTCCTTACAGAGGATCCCCCCGACTACAGATCAGGATGCAACAGTAAAATTTGATAATTAAAAAGCCACGTACATTTTGTCATCTGCACTGAGTGACAATGAATCCAGGCTTTTTGTTAAATTGCAAAACAGCTTTGGATAAATCATTATTTGTGGATATTAATTCTTGTACTGGTACTTTAACACAAGCAAATAGGGACAGTTTTGAAGCATCTGCAACAGAGCCTGTCAAGATTTACATTGCAAGTACCTCTGGAGATATTATACAGCACACTTTGCTGGACACTTTGTGGGTGCCAACTGCCCCAGAGAATCTGATTTCTGTACCCATACCTCTAAATGGGAATTGTAAGATTGAAACGGGTAAAGACTATAGTGAAATCTTTGACAATGAGCTTGGAGTTTCTTACTTAGCAGAGAAAGGGCCTTTCCGCACATGCTCTAAAAATGGAACTAGAGCCAGATGCAGGAAGGATTCGGACGTGGCATCCACACAGGGACCAGCATTAGGGTCCCTTTGAGGACGCCACATCTGCACGTCGGCACACAAAACCGGTTTCTTAAACCGGTTTTGCCGCCGAAATCCAACCCAGATGTAAGACTGGAAAAATCAGGTCTTACATCTGGCTTTTCCCCTGAAACTGGTTCGGAAGGAAACGCTTCTGAAGTGGCAGGGGGAAAAGCCGGATTGCCGGTGCATGCCCAGCTGTCAAAGAAGCATGCACTCTGCCTTTCTGACAGGTGGGCATGCCCACTGGCCTTTGCCATGGCGAGACTGGTAACCAGCTTCCCTGGTTTCCCCCGCACAAGAGAAGGGCTGATCGGCCCTTCTCTTGCCAGGGGAAGTGGCAGCTGCCACCCTCCACCCTGGCTGGAGCCGCACACTCACACTCGCAGCCCGGTTCTGAGAGCACCAGGGCCGGCGTCGATTGTGCATGTGCGCACCGCAGCCTACATTTTCCAGCAGCCGTCACGAGGGTGGCTGGCCAATGGGAAGGGGCCAGTCACCCTCATGACTGTGGCTGGCCAATGACGGCCACAGCGCATGCGCGCACAGTGGAAGCCGGACTTCCCCCTGCTAGAAGCTGCCGTGCCGCTGTGCAGTTGTGTCCTTCCACATGTGTCCTTAATGGGTGTTTAAGGGCATGTGTGGAAGCACCCACAGTCCGTCACTTTACCCTTCAAGAACCCCCATACAAATCAGATGCCATACAAATCTTGCCCCAGACATTAAAGTGAAAGGAGTATGTAAGCAAATGCACACATGCAAGAATATGTTTGTGTCTTTTCTTTTTGCTAGAGGAGTGAGGGCACTATTTATATGTTAGCACACAACTGACAAAGCAAAAATTACCCTCTTCTGCCTTCACCTCAGCCACTTTTCTGGGCAGACCTTTTTAAGACTTCATAATGCAGACCAGAAGAGGCCATAGTTAAGTGACAGAATGAAGGAAAATGGGCCAAGGGTTCAATCTCTGGTATTATTATGAATGGAGGTATTGGAAAACCAGTTCTGTCTCATCTATATAGTCACCAGGAATTGACCTGAACTCAGTGCTTTCAAACAGCAAACAAGCGCAGACAGTATGTCCTTGACAAGTCTGTCTGTCTATCTTCTGTCTACCCAAGATTGTCTCTGTTTTCTATTTTAATAACTAGGAGGATGCTCCTTACAGTTTCCATGAACAAAATCTTTTAGAATCAGCAGTGGATCTTTTTATTGCTGGGACAGAAACAACATCTGCAACTTTACGATGGGCTTTGCTGTATATGGCTGTTTATCCCCAAATTCAAGGTAGAATACATTGTATATTTGAGTAACTTAGGTTATATAAGCCACCTTCTTGCCAGCTTAGGTGCCTCCATTAATACAAGATCCAATGAAGTGTCTGTTGAGTTGTCCTCTCTGGTGTTGTGTAGGGGTGTGCACGAATGCAATTTTTGGGATTCGATTCAATTCAAATTGAATACCTGAAAATTCAACTTGATTCGAATCTTTAAAATTCAAATTTAACCAAGTTTGATTTGAATTAATCAAATTTGGATTTTCAATTTGGATTTGCACTTATGAATGTCAACAACATTTGTATATACCCATATGCATCATTATGCATCCCGCACACATCTGTACGCATCCATACACGTCAGTACACATCCTTACACAGGAATGTGGGAAAGATGCATATCTGCAAGTACACATCGTGTACAAACCTATACACATGTGAATGTCCAGATAATTCAAACAAAGAGATCTGAAATTTGAAATTCATTTGAATCTTTAAATTTGAATTTATGGGCATTCGATTTGAATTCGAATGTTGAAATTTAGGCAGATTCAATTGAATTTCAAATACCTTTGAATATTTGTGCATACCTCTAATGTTGTGGGATCCCTTTCAGTTCCTGAGACCTAAAAATGTGTATAAGACCCTTGCAGATGTTAGGTTTGCAAGAATTTCTCTGGACTTTTTCCTTGGGAGGAAATGCCTGTGTGGGTCCAGGGATTTTGCATAATAAAGTGGTCCAACCAATTTTAAAGGATGTGAAGGTTTGTCCAGTCCTAAAACTGCCCTCCCTGGACTCAGAGGTTTATACCAACTACCACCTAATTGCAAATACTCCACACTTGGGCAAATTCCTGGAGAGGATGGTTGATGTAATGCTGCAGTTGTTCTTTGATGAAACTGATTAGTTTGGTTCATTTTACTTGAGGTTCACATAAGGGGTGCTTTTTTGGGGGGGGGGGGTATCAACCCTGATCACTCTAAACAGTATCCTGTATTCTTCAAATAATTCCAGAATGGCTGTTTTTCTTCTATTAATATTAATATTGTTCCACTGGTAGTAAAGGTTCAAAGTGAAATAGATTCTGTGATTGGCCAGTCTCGGCAACCTGCAATGGATGACAAGGACAACCTGCCCTATACAAATGCTGTCATACATGAAGTTCAAAGAATGGGCAACATATTGCCTTTGTCTCTGCCCCGCATAACAGTGAAGGAAACATCCCTTGGTGGGTTTTGTTTACCTAAAGTAAGTATCAACTAGAAATACACATTTTCTTCTCTTTTCTCTTGGAATGCTTATTCTTTAAGCCAAATATAGGTTGCACTTATGCTGTACTACTATGAGTTTCTGCTCTGTTTCCAGTGATACCTAGTGAACCAGAAGTAGGGATGTGGTGATGAAGGGCGCAGTGCAGATTGCCACAGTGCTTAATGTCGATCAGAACTCAATTCATTATCTCCAAATGCACTGCAGCAATTTGGAAAGTGTTGAAGACCTGAAGCGCTACAGGATTCAGACATTGGTTATTTATTCCACTGGAATAAATGCATATTCTGGAATAATGCATGGATATTCCAGAGTATCTATGGTTTATTCTGGAGTATCCAAATAGAACAGAATATGTCACCCACGTCTGGATCCAGCCACAGTCTGTTTCCATGGAACTACAGGACAAATACAGTGGTCAGTTCCATCGGGAATGGTGCAGTTCTCAACTGCAGGCCATCAAAATAAAACAGCACCATCTTAATTTTAATTAAGACCAGGGTATGTTCTTCAGCAGCACCTGAAAGCCCTCTACAGAAACAAAAATAAGCCAGAAAAAAAACACATAAACAAAACAAACCAGGAACAACAGAAGAAATGCACAGTGGTCAGTCATCACCAGGGATTATGCAAACGAAGAATACTCAGGATAAGCCCACTGTTAACACTAATGCCACAAAAAGACCAATGCCTCTTCTCCTGAAACCACACAGCAAGGAAAGAAACAACAGAAACATCCAAAATAGACTCAAGCAGCAGGCACCTATAAGAAGGGTAACAAGATCTAGGAGACCAACAGTTGCATTTGGCTCTTTCAGAAGTCAGATCCTCTGGAGATGGATATCGTAGCTATATCCAAAAGCTCAGGTTCACAGAAGAACTATGAAAAACAACATAACACCCCCCAAACTGCAACAAGTGAGACTGTTTTGTGTTTTCAGGAGCACTACATTTCCAAAGAAAAATAGAACTGATACTTTGTTCTAATATCTATCACTTTGAGGTGACTGCAGCCCTAGACCTGAACTCTCTCATATTCTAAGCCTGAGTCCCCAAAAGACTTATTTGCCTCTCTGGTCTCCCTCTACTGTCACTGTATTCAAGCGGACTTTAAAAGTGCCCTGCACTTCCGGAATAAGCGTCTGCATGAGGCTCCGCAAAACACGCATTTAAAACGCACCTTCTGTCCCCACAGAAGCATGTTTTCTTTCCCCGCATCTTTTTCTCCCCACCCTCTCTCTTGTTCAAAGGAAAAATAGCCAGATCTCTGTCCCCTGAAATGGCTTCCTGTGCCGGCAAAGGGAGTGATCACTCACTCATTCACTCTCAGCACTTACTTTCACTCTGTTCTCTGTTCGGCTGCAGCCATCGGCCGTGTGATCATGCGCTCATTTACTCTTAATACTTTCACAGATCACCCACTTCACACCTGATAACAATGTTGCAATTCTGAGCAATTCTGGCTCTTTGAAAGTTCTGACCTTTACAAAGGAGAGGAAGAGAAGCTGCAGCATTTCTAGGAGATGTGTGAATGCTTTATGTCTGTGTGTGCAGGCAGCAATCCCTGTCCCTTTTGCCATGGAGAGTCCCCGAGGTAAATATTGCGAGGAAATCCACAATTTCCAGAAAGAGCACTGAAACTCTTCTTTAAAGGTCATGTATTTTGGTGTGGGTTTTCCTGCTTTTGTTGAGCTGGAAGCTCGTTAAATACCATGGCATGGAGGGGCTCAGAGGCAAAAGAAGATTTTTAGCAGACTTTAAATTGCTTGGGGACAGGGCCTATGAACAACATGAAAATGTATCTCCCAATTTGTGCCTTTGTAGAATGGGGGGATGGAAGGATTTGCCAAGACTTCATGAATGTATTTATTGAAAACATACTGGACAATATGTATATAGTACATTGGGGTTGATTCTTTGGAGTGTTCTTACCAAACACTGAATATGGATTCCCTGATGTTTCAGTCTTTCCAATTTTGATTCATGCAGTGAGTCCCAGGCAAAGATCCCAGGCAAAGAATTTATATATTCACTCAGTCTTATAAGAGAAAATGTCATATCTCAGGGCCTTTCCGCACATGCCACCGGAAAACGTTTTGAAAAATAATCTGTCCCAAAGAGGGACAGATTCTCGGAGGCCCCACACATCCGCACATGCACGGGGCAGTGGCAGCAGGGCCAGATTGGAGAGGGTGCTGGTGCAGACGCACCAGCACCCATCCCAATCCAGCCTCCGGAGGCCCTGCCCAGCTGTCAAACAGGGAGAGTGCATGCTCCCTGCTTGACAGCTGGCCCTGCCCACCAGCCTTCACCATTGGCTCCTTTGGACCTGCCATGGTGAAGCTGGCAGCCAGCTTCCCTGGGTTCCCCTTCGCCCAAGAAAGCACGATGGCATCTTCTCGAGTGAGAGGGAAGACGCAGCCACCAACCCCTACCCTGCCCAGGGCCGCTCTCTCTCGATCCGGTGCTTACCTGGTCACTCCGCAGCGGCTCCTGGCACGGGGAAGCCCGGTGTCCACTGTGCGTGCGTGTGCTGCAGACACCATTGGTCAGCCCTCACGAGGGCGGCTGCGGGGCACGCACGCACAGTGGATGCTGAGCTCCCGCTGCCAGAAACTGCCGCTCAGTGACCAGGTAAGCACCGGATCGAGAGCACGTGACCCTGGGTAGGATGGGGGTTGGTGGCTGCGTCCTCCCCCTCGCTCAAGAAGGTACCACCGTGCCTTCTCAGGCGAAGGGGAACCTGGGGAACCCGGCTGCTGGCTTCACCATGGCAGCTCTGAAGGAGCCAATGGCAAAGGCTGGTGGGCAGGGCCAGCTGTCAAATAGGGAGCATGTGCTCTCACTGTTTGACAGCTGGGCATGCGCCAGCAATGCGGCTTTTCCCCTGCCACTGCGGAAGCCTTCGCTTCCAAAACTGTTTCAGGGGACAAGCCAGATGTAAGACATGATTTTTCAGGTCTTACATCTGGTTAGGATTTTGGCGGCAAAACCGGTTTAAGAAACCCGTTTTGCCCTTTGATGTGCGGATGTGGCGTCCTCAAAGGGACCCTTTGCAGAAGCCACGACTTAATCCCTCCCCGAACAGGCTCTAAATCCATTTTTAGAGTCTGTGCAGAAAGGCCCTCAGTTCTTTTACTAAAAAAAATCATATTCTAATTGGAAATGTGCTACCAATGGCATTGTAATTAAATTTGGTGAACCATTAAAGGAAGTATCCTTGTGTAACAGGAGTATAAATGGAGTAAAGAGGCAAGTAAGTACACTTGTTCTTTTCCACAGGGAGTTATTGTGATAGTCAATTTGACATCGCTGCTGTTTGACAAGGATGAATGGGAAACACCCAATGTATTTAATCCTGAGCATTTCCTGTTTGACAATGGTCAGTTCCGGAAAAGGGAAGCATTCATGCCGTTCTCTGCAGGTAAACAACAAGAATGGATTGCACTTAGATGTGACAATATTTATTTTATATATTTATAATTATTTGCATTTTTATCCCACCCTATACCTGAAGGATCCAGAGCAGGTAACAACATTAAAACCAAATATAAAAATGAACATATTTAAATGATAACAGTGTGTGAAAGCTGGGAGAAAAAGCTGTATCCCCATTTAGCCAAAAGCCAGGGGAAAGAGGTGCATCTTCACTGCCTTCCTAAACATGTAAAGTACGGGGCTATTCCATAGTCTGGGGGCCATCACAGAGAAGGCCCTGTCCTGCGGGCCCACCCCTTTTGCTGCTACAACCAGGAGCATGCTGAGGGCACTTGGGAGCAAACATGGCCATTGTAATTCTGAAGAGACACCAAAGCTTCAACAGGACCACCATCCATCCTAACCGGAAAACCCCTCAAAGCATTCGGGAATCTCTCAGATTCCATTAATCTCCATGGGTGGACCATCTCAATAGGTCCCCCATCTCTACATAGGGGAGCTGCCACTGCAAGTTCAAATCTCACCAGTTTGAGAGCTAAAGGGGCTTGAACAGTGGAAGGTCCTGTTTGCACTTCATTCACTCGAATGATATTATTCCACTGAGGTGAAAATCAGGCACAGAGGGAGCCATCTGGACTTCAAATGCTGGTCTAGTCCCAAACTGGCCAAGCTGGATTGCCATGGCTGCAGCAGCCACAACATCCAGCATCTAGGTGCCCACATGTTGCCATGGTGATTGGGGTGTAGTGCATGGCTGTGCAGCTGCGGCCACACTGCCACTCTGCCACACCTACTCAGCTTTGCAACCAGAAGAGAGTGAAAATGCTATTGACCAGAAGCTCACTTGCTCCGGGACGGCAACATAGCATGCGGATGCACTACCCTAGGAGTGTCTGAAACTGCTCCTGCAAGGAAAGTGCAAACAGGCCCTGAGCCTGGTCTGTCAGTAGGGCATGTGGAGTCCCCCCCCCCTCCATAATACAGCTACGCCATTGCCTGAGGGACAGAAGCTACGTTCCACTTGGAACAGGAGCAATGGTATGTAACTTGACTTGTCAAGAATATATAGAAAAGTGATGAGTAAAATCCTGCAAACAAGCTACAGGATTTTGCGAGAGTTTCAAGGTTGCCAGAGTTCTGCCACAGTGATCTTAGCACAGCAGAGCCCAAAGAAGAATTTCTAGCTTCTAAGCAGTTGCTGACTGTCCATCTCTAGGACGTAAACTGGTCCAAACTGGCCTTGCAGTTTTTAGTGTCCTGTGCAAAGCAAAGAGAGGCCACTTTCTTTTCTCGTGGGTAAGGTGACTGACCTCCACATCTACCAGGCCTAGATATGCCCTTTATATATGTTATGTGCGTACATCATTGTGAGGCTCCATCTA
Source organism: Aspidoscelis marmoratus (assembly GCA_014337955.1). Lineage (NCBI taxonomy): Eukaryota > Metazoa > Chordata > Lepidosauria > Squamata > Teiidae > Aspidoscelis > Aspidoscelis marmoratus. Next base: position 34,152,218 of record MTQE01001134.1, on the reverse strand, counting down.
GCCTGGAATGAGTCTGATCTCATGACTCCAGCTTGTGCAAAGCTAGGACACTCTGAACACCAAAGTACTTTCCAATTAAACCCCTTTTTTGAGATTTCAGGATCCTCAGCAGCAGCCAGAAGCTCCTGGTAGCATGTAAAGAGTGCCAACAAACTCAGATAAGTTTCTGTGTTTAAGCAGGGGGATGGGAAGGCAGGCAGGAGTCTTCCATGCCAAGCTGTAGACCTCAACTAGGCATATAAGTACACTTTACTGTAGTCTATGATCTATTCCTCTAACTGCATCCTTCCCTGGTTCTGGATGACATGGAAACATTGAAGACTGCATGATTCAAAGGCCTGTAAGAAAGTGTGAAAAGGGCATGTTGACAAGGCAGCATTTGTGAGTATGTAGCTTAGGACACAGGAGCTGTAGCTGTTTACACACTACATGGACTATCTTGTACTACAGTGGCATATTCTTGGGAGCTCACACTAAAGATGATCTGCACTACACACAGCCCAGTTTTGGAACTTTTGAAGTTGCCAGGTGTATGTTTTCAGCTGGGCTCCCAGATGCTTCATGCATCCAGGTGTTTGGTGAAATGGTGCTGGGCTTGGTATCCCAGACTCCTGCATACTGGCCATACTCCAGTATTCCAGGGTAGAATGCTTTGTGGAGCGCCTGTATGCAGTTGATGCTGGGAGCAGGATATCACACCATTTCGGCACCGTATTCCACTCCAAGCCCCTGTGTTAGACCATTCCACAAGTGGACAATGCCCAGTGCAGCCAGGGCTAGGGAATGACCAGGCTGCTTCTTTTCCTGTGGGTTTCTCCCCTTCTTATGTCACACCATTGCCTCCTACCTTCTACCCTTGCATCCAAGACCCCCTCCTTTTTTCTCACACTGTACTGAATGCTTAGTGGCTACAAGCCAGGCTAGCATCTGGAATAACAAATGGCCAGTGTCCATGGCTGAATTTTGAAGAATCCCATGGATGGTGGTTGTGTTTTGAGCTTACAGATAGGTTGGCATGCATGAGGGGAGAAGGGGAGGCTGCAGGTACAATGCGGTCAGACAGAAAGCAATGAGCGCTAGAGGAGTAGAGCTCAAGGAAGCTACACTAGAATGGGCTGGCTAGTTCAATGAGCCAGCTGCCTGCTTCAAGTTCAAGATAGAAACTGGTTCAGTTCACATACCAAATGGAATTGGACAAAACCATTCCTTTGCACATTTTTAGTGTGCTTCGTGAATATGCAGTCACATGCCTTTGCTTGTGTTGAAACCTCTTCCATGCAAACACACTTATTCTGCAATACAGTTAAAGTAGCTTTTCAAATATTTAGTGTAAGGCTTATTTCTTATTTTTAATCTACGTGTCTGGGCAGCAGCCATTAGTATCTGATACCAAAAAGGTCATGACCAAAGTTGTTCAGTGTTCCTGCTTCCATGCATGGGAAAAAGGGCTAGATAATATCGAAACCCCTTTCAATAGCAGATGTTTTATTTAAGAAATTGAGTTTCCAGAGCTAGTCAAGTCCTGTCAGTTACTTCGGTGGCTCTCTTTCTACCTCAAAAATCTAGTAAAGAGTCTACTCCTGCAATTTATTCTGCTTTTCTCCTAGGAAAGCGGGCTTGCCTTGGAGAGCAGCTGGCTAGAACAGAGCTTTTTCTTTTCTTCACTGCCCTGCTTCAGAAGTTCACTTTCCAAGCACCAAAGGATGTGACACTAAGCACCGACCCAAGGACTGGATCTGTAATCACCCCTCTGTCCTACCAGATATGTGCATTCTCCCGCTGAGGGAAATGGTTTTACGTCACTGCAATGAAAAACAGAAGAACATCCATAAATTCCTTGGCTGACAGCGCCCCTTTGTCATGCCTTATTTCATAAATGTTTCTGCTTGGTCTCAAGACTCTTTTTTTTCTTTCTCCACTTTCTCTTCCCCACTTATCTGTACTAACTTAAAATTTACTTTTGTATTTACGCTTAGGGTGCCTTAAAACATAAGAAAAAAATTACTCCTAATTCACCAAGTAGATTAAAACAGTTCTCAGCCAGGCCAAATATTAAAACATTAATATGTATTCAGTGCAAGTGTAGAGACTGTATTTCTAGTGAAGAAGAGGGGGAGGGCTGATTTACATTACACACGTCACCAGTAGAGCTGTTGTTTAAAAAAGGGTCTTGCAGCTTGACAACAAGTGATGAAACAGGCCCTTTTGGCACTTATCTTGCATAACGGGATCCCTATTAGTGAATCCATATTGGCTAGATCAAGTTCAACTGCAGGCGCAGGGATCTGCACAGATGGGCTTTAGGACACTGAATAGGCTTTAAAAGAATACAATGCAGATGACTAAGCACTGTTCTGCATCTGTCATGTTCTGCATCTGTCATGGCCTTTTGCTGCTACAACCAGGAGCATGCTGAGGGCACTTGGGAGCAAACATGGCCATTATAATTCTGAAGAGACACCAAAGCTTCAACAGGACCACCATCCATCCTAACCGGAAAACCCCTCAAAGCATTTGGGAATCTCTCAGATTCCATTAATCTCCATGGGTGGACCATCTCAATAGGTCCCCCATCTCTACATAGGGGAGCTGCCACTGCAAGTTCAAATCTCACCAGTTTGAGAGCTAAAGGGGCTTGAACAGTGGAAGGTCCTGTTTGCACTTCATTCACTCGAATGATATTATTCCACTGAGGTGAAAATCAGGCACAGAGGGAGCCATCTGGACTTCAAATGCTGGTCTAGTCCCAAACTGGCCAAGCTGGATTGCCATGGCTGCAGCAGCCACAACATCCAGCATCTCGGTGCCCACATGTTGCCATGGTGATTGGGGTGTAGTGCATGGCTGTGCAGCTGCGGCCACACTGCCACTCTGCCACACCTACTCAGCTTTGCAACCAGAAGAGAGTGAAAATGCTATTGACCAGAAGCTCACTTGCTCCGGGATGGCAACATAGCATGCGGATGCACTACCCTAGGAGTGTCTGAAACTGCTCCTGCAAGGAAAGTGCAAACAGGCCCTGAGCCTGGTCTGTCAGTAGGGCATGTGGAGTCCCCCCCCTCCATAATACAGCTACCCCATTGCCTGAGGGACAGAAGCTACATTCCACTTGGAACAGGAGCAATGGTATGTAACTTGACTTGACAAAGGAGAGGTAGCAGTTGACCAGCAAAGGGAGCCCAGCTGTTTGGATAGTCAGGGTGAGGGGCACGTTACATAGGGGCTAGATATGGAGGCCCAGTCAATAGCAACAGACAGCTCGGATGCCAAGGCCAGTGCACGCCCTTCCCCCAGCCTTTTGAGACATGAGAAAGAACAGCTGCAGCATTCTAAGCATCTCAAGAGCACACATCTGGGCCAAAAGGGGCCTGGGTCTTCTTTGCCTATTTAAGCTCACCACTAGCTAGCACAAGTGTTGCAGACAACAGTTGTGTATCCTGGCAACTTCAGTTTGTATATTTCCTTTGCGATCTGACTCCTGGACCTGTTATTCGACACCTCAGAATCTTTGGAACCCTGAACCTTGGACTGTTTTTGACTTCACTTACTCTTGAACCCCAGAGGACTTGGTTGCTGTTGTCAATCTCTACTGAGACTAGCCCTGAGTGTGAGAGTGTGTGTTTGAGTTTCAGGCCCAGCTGGCCTGAGACACAACAGCATCAGTGGGTGCAAACTACTGCCTTAAGAACCACTCAACCCATGATTGGCCCACAGCACCTGATGCATTTGGCCCACATGCGTATCAATTGCATCCAGGTAGCAGGGGCAAGGTGCCTTTGAAAGCAATGTGAAAAAGCCCTCACCAAAGAGGCAAGGTATCTTCACAGGCATTGTGAATATACCATTGCTGTCAGTGTGGCAGCTGTTGCAGAGGCATTGTGAAGGTATTGTGAAGTTGTGTTGTAACTGCATGTCATTCAACACTGCACCCACATTCTTTCTAGATGCATTGTATGTGCATTTAGCACAGATGTTGATCACATTTATCAGGTCTACAACTAAACTACAGGCCTGTGAGCCTGACCTCAATACCAGGCACTATCCTGGAACAAATTATTAAACCACACATCTGCAAGCACTTAGAAATGAATACAGTAATTAACCAGAGCCAATGTGGATTTGTATCCTTTTATGGCAAAATCACTGGATGGGTTGATCAGGGAAATGCTGTAGACGTAGTGTACCCTGACTTCAGCAGAGCATTTGACAAAGTGTCCCATAACATACTTATTGAAAAATTGATCAAATATGGGATCAACAGGACAACTGTTAGGTGGATTTATAACTGGCTAGTCACACTCAAAGAGTGGTAATAAATGGCTTTACATTCAATTGGAGGAATGCTTCAAGCAGAGTGTCAAAAGGGTCCATCCTGGATGAAGGAATTGAAGGGATGCTGATCAAATTTGCAGATGACACAAAGCTAGGTGGCGTTGCTAACACTAGGGAGGAGAAGGGGAGTATTAAAAATGATCTAGATAAGCTTGAGCAGTGGGCTGAGACTAACAGGATGCTATTTAATAAGGACAAATGCAAAGTCCTACATCTTGGTAAGAAAAATGGGTCAGACCTCATCTAGAGTACTGTGTCCAGTTCTAGGCACCCCACTTTAAAAAGATATTGACAAACCTAGAGCAAGTCCAAAGGAGCGCTACCAAAATAGTTAGTGGTCTAGAAACCATGTCCTACAAGGAAGGGTTGAAGGATCTAGGAATGTTTAGCCTACAGAAGAGAAGACTGAGAGGAGACATGATAGCAGTCTTCAAGTATTTGAAGAGCTGTCACAGTGCAGAGGGATTGTCCCTATTTTCAATTACACATAATAGAAGCACTCAAAACAATGGTATGAAACTTAAAGGGAGTCAATACAGATTAGATCTTAGGACGGTGATGGCCAACCTATGACACGCGTGTCACAGGTGACACACCTGGTCACCCTGGCACCTGGGCATGTAGTGCTTGCTTGTTCTTGAAGTGTGCGAAATACCAACTTTCAATTGAAGATTTAGCAAACGAAATTCAGCAACAAAAGTCACTAATGTAAAGAATTGTTTGTTTTTGCTTTTAAAAAATACATATATCAAAAATTTAACTTTTTTACTAGAGCTACAAATATCACAAAATTACGGATATTTCTAGATGTGACACAGCACCCGAGTTAAGCTAGGTTTTCTTGCAAATTTTGACACACCAAGCTCAAAAGGTTCGCCATCACTGTCTTAGGAAAAACTTCCTGACAGTAAGGACGATTAGTAAATAAAATAGGTTGCCACAGGAGCTGATAAGCTCTCCTTCACTGAAGGTCTGCAAACAGAGGCTGGACCTACATCTGTCTGGGATGGTTTAGGAAATCCTGCATTCAGGAGTTGTATCCGATGACCCTAGAGGTTCCTCCCACCTCTATGATTCTAGGGATTAGCAAGCTTTGCATAAATCAGATCTGGATTAACATGAATCCCATGCAGACAACGTGCACTAAGTAGTCCCATGTCTGAATTAACAAGTACAGAAATGCTTATGTAGCCTCACTCATGATCCAAGCCCCTTTGATGGCATCTTCCTAGTTGCAAGAACAAAATAAATCCATATCTCCAGTGTGTGAAAAAATGAATCCAGATATCTAATACAAAGGAACCCAAACAGCAAACTTGTCAATTGCTTCCACAATATTCTGGACTTACCAACAAAATATATATTTACTGTCCTTAATCAGTGTCTTTTGTTGAGAGGCATTTTCTAGGCTGAACCATCATGTAAGTACAACAGTTCATTCTCTGAGGGCCTCCAAAAAAAGGCACAAATAGGGATGGATTCAAGCTCCCTAATGACAGTGTAGGACCATAACTAACCCTAGGAGCAAAGTAGGGAAGACCCTCCCTTCTGGTATCCAAGGTACCAACCCCCCTAAAACGGAGAGGAAAAAACAAATCCCTGCCCACAGGCAATACAAGCACACACACCCCAACCCTCCTACCATGCCAGGGATCACTTATCTGGTAAAAGTTGATGGGGTCTTCCACACAATGGCTCTACAAAGTGCTCCTTCAGAAGGCTGCTGTAGCCACTGAAGCGAAGAAAGAAGGCAAGAAAATGGTCCACGGTAATTCTGGAGTACAGGGGTTATGAGCATTAACTGGATCCAGTGGCTGGCATGTGTTTCTGTATTTTTATATTGTGGCATGTACCTGCAGGGGCAGGAAAACTTAATTCTACTTATGCCAGTTTTTCTGAGGATTGTGGAAAATTACTGCTGCTTTATCAAGGAGACAGGTCTGCAACTAGGGCCAAATATTAAAACTCTAATATGTCGTGCTTAAATGCATATAGATGCCTCCCTGTTACCTTGCGACTATTTGTAGTGAAGAAGATTGGAAGGGCTTGCTTCAGGTCTGTGCATCACAAGTATAGCTGGCACTTAAAAAGAGGTCTTGCAGCTTGGAAGCAAGTAATGAACATGCAGACCTACTTGTGATTCCAGCACTTTTGATGGCATTCTACTTGCTACAAGAACAAAGAAATATCCATGTCCCCAGCTCACAGTTGATCAATGCTTCTGAGAAAATAAATCCAGTTATCTAATCAAAAGAAACCCAAACAGTAAAGTTGTCAATTTCTTCTATAATGTTGACTTACCACCAAAACATATGTTCACTATTATTAATCAATGTCTTTTTTTTTTACCTCTGTGTGAGCAGTAAATATTGATCATCAGCTGTTTGAGAAACAGCAGAGCAAAGCTATAGTTCAATATAAGAAGCCACAGTAGATCTCAAAAGGCTTTTTCATTTTTTTTTCAAAAGAAAGAATATTCCATTTGTGTAACACAAATATGACCTTGAATGAAACCAAAGTCAGTAGCATCTACTATATTTCTTTAGTTAATATTGCTTTCAATTATGTGGTCCCAAGCAAACTATTAGGACACAAAACAGAACACTATTATCTATTATTCATAAAAGTAGAATTTTTAGGTGAAGTGTTTCACCAAAATTCTACTGAATTTGGTACCAGAAACACCTATGTTCATGTTTTTAAAAAACAAATAAAATCACATATTGCATAATCAAATATTGAATCAATTCCTAATCTGTTATACAAATATGGCTGTGGTACATAAAAATGTTTAGCATGTTATGCAGAAGAAAAATCAGAAGAGTGATGAAGTAAAAAAAAGCAGTTGCAGAGATGTGGGAATTTCAGGAGATAGACTTTCTAATGCAGATTCTATTTATGTTTTCATTCTTATAAATTAGTGTTTTTTGTGACTTTATAGTTATACTGCAACCCAGCATTTGATCAAAGACAGGTGAAGAACATAAGAGGAGCCCTGCTGGATTGAGCCACAGTCCATCTAGTTCAGCTTCAACATCCTATCTTTCACCTGCTCTCGAATCCCAGCAAATGGCCTTTGGAGGCATCCTGCCTGTCTTTGTCCTAATGGGAAACATGGATAAAATCTGCATGGATAGAGGCAGCACATGATGTATTAGAAATAAGTTATTGCTTCTCTTAAAGAAAAGGTGAAAGAGCTGTTCCTAAAGCACCCTCCCTTCCTGTGCAGATTCTGCCATAGTTTTGTAGTTGATATATAATTTCTAGTGGGGATGTGCACGAATATTCATAACATTTGATATTTGTACAAATTCGGATGAGAATAAAATGTTATGACATTAGTACACTGACATTCATATTCCTTTCGAATACATTGGAACATTTGTGAACCTGGGAGGTGGGAAAGCGGCTGTGCCAGTCATATCAGCAATGGATCCTGAGTGCATTCCACATGGGTTGAGAGTGGCTTCAAAGTGGATTCAGGGCAGGGATTCGGAGTGGACATGCTTCGGGATACTTATTGGGTACATATTGGTACATATAGGATACATATGGGATACATATGTGTTCGTATCGGATATTCATACAAATTTGTACGAATAAATTTGTATTGTATAGAATCCTACCACATTCAAAGGTGATCTTTTTGAACGAATATGAATTTTCTTACATTCAGTTTGACATGAATCAAATGCAAAAAAACCACCCTAATTTCTAGGAAAGTTGGTGAATAATATCAAAAATATAAGCCTGCATTTAATGAAGGAATGCCAAGTATTTGCACTAATACTTGGAGCACTGGAGCAAGCTTGGCTGTTTACCATTCTGGCACTTTCTCCAGCGATGTTTCCAATGGCAAAGTGGCAGATCTTAGCATTTATATATAGCTAATGAAGTCCACTCCAGTCCTTGAGTGCTTCTAGCATTTGTGGACAATCAGGTCCCAGGCAACAGGCTGCCCCAGAGGAATTAAATATGCGCTTGGAGCTATCCTAGCTGTAGTGTGATGGTGCAAGGAGGAGATGAATTACTGGGGCAATTCCTGCCCATTACCGTTTACTGACATATCTCCATCTAGAGATTCTGGGGACTGCAATACCACTTTTTTTTAATCAATTAAATCATAAAATCAATGGACCTAAGCCTAAAGTCTGGATTGGATTCTGGCCAATTGATTTTCTTTATCATTATTTCTTCCAAAAATTACATTTGTATTTCCATAAAAGAAAGCCACACAGAAAAGAGAATTACCTTTTTTCCCACAAAAAAGATTCAGCAGGAAAATGTGATGTAGGATATCCAAATGCAGTTGCAAATGTAAACCTCAAAGGAGCAGCCTTTCCATGTTAAACTTCAAAATCTCACATTAGTGCAAGGGAATTGTGTTTTGTTATTTGTTAATGAATGACATTTGAAGTCTCAAAGCACTTTAGCATGTAATGATCAACACCCAGGACATCAAGGCAAAACCCAAAAATGTGGGGTCCTATTCTTTCTTGCCATCCCTGTCACATGGTAGGGCAATATCCTGGAGCAAGCTTGGGTGTTTACCATTCTGGCACTTTTTCCAGTGATGTTTCCAATGGCAAAGTATCCAGAAATGTGCAAGTGCCTGTCCTCATACTTACATAATGGGTATTCCCATTGGGGAAACAAACAAGCAAAGCAAGAAGCAAATCCAAAAACATATGCTGTGGTCACACCTTGGGTGAATTCCCATTACAAGCTTAAAACAGTTTCAAAATGGTTTCGATCCTCGCAGTTCCCACGTCAGGTTAGCTTAACATGCTTTCCACATGTTAAATCGCCCCAAAGCGTTGTAAATGTTAACACTCATTTCAACAGGTCTTGCTCTGGTTTGTGCATTTGAAATGTTTTACATTTCTTACTGTGGGAACCGTACGGTTTTATGGGATGAGAATGCATGTTTAGGGTTTCCCTCCCCAAACAGCTTGCTTCCAAAGATAGTGATTTTACTGTAAAAACCCAGCCCTTACAGCAGCCGCTACACTGTAGCAATCTACCCACTTCACACCTGATAACAATGTTGCAATTTTGCACAATTTTGAAAGTTGTGACCTTTAGAAAGGGAAAAGAAAGGAAAGCAGCTGCAGGTTCTGGGAGATGTGTGAATGTTTTTAAGGCTGTGGCAGTGAGCGGGTAAAGGAGGCTTGAGTTGCCACTGCTGCTGTGAGCCCTGGGCAATGGGGAGAGGAGGGGAAAGAATCGCTCGCTGCCCGGTGCCGTTTTTCCTCCATCCAGGCAAGTGGCAGCCACCTAGCCACCCAGCTAGGCTCCCTGAAGGGGTCTGTTATGGTTGGCGTGGTCACTCCAGGAGGAAGAGGGCAGGGCAGCCCCGAAAAGTGACTTTTAGAAAGTAGCCACTTGAGTCCCCCCTTGAGTCACGTACTCCACGTACCATCCTCAGAATCTGGATCGAACGCGATTAAGTTGAAAGTAATGGGATCAGGCAAATTCGTGTTTGCATCCGGTTCTATTATTTCAGTTTAGGGAAACTGTATTAAGCTTGTAATGGGAATGCGGCCCTTCACTTTCAACCTCCTTCAGTCCATCTCCAGGTCTAATTGTTTACACCTTTTCTTTTCCATCTGTATTATTAGTGGACTTCTCATTCAGGAAGGTCTAAATGGAGGACAGAAAGTCCACAAGTAAACTGAATAGAAATGAAAAGGTGTGAGCAGTCAGATATGAAGTTGGACTGAAGTGATGGTTTAAAGTGAAGGTGCCCAAGGCCAAAGTAAGTTATATTTCTATGTGGGAAGACCCACCTTCAGAGTTCTTTCTCCCACCATAGCAATATTTTGGGAATTTGCATCTGTATCTGGGGGCTACGGTGCCAGGATATTCCCAAGTTTTAAAAGATGTCTGAATACAGCATTTTAGATCATGCTAATGACTCTTTCCATATGGGCTGTTGAACAAGCAGCAGGAAGGAAAGAGATCAGAGCTATTTAATGGATCTGTGTCAAGGATCTGAATGGAGTTGCAATAAAATTCAAAGGAGAAGGGTGGAGAAGTGCATCAATATCATTTTACCAATACTAATAAAAGCAAGAGAATGTTTCTGTTAAGCAAGACAGTCATCCCCTACGGCCCTGTCCCCAAAAGACTTATTAGCCCCTCTCGGCTTCCTCTGCCGTCACTCTGTTATAGCTGACTTTAAAAGTCCCCTCCACTTCCGGAATAAGCGTCCCCATGGTAGCCGCAATCTAAACGGACTTTCCATCCCCATGGTAGCCGTCTTCTCTTTCCGGGCATCTTTTTCCCCCCGCCCCCTCTCTTGTTAAAAGGAAAAATAGCCAGATCTCCGTCTCCTGAAACGGCTTCCCGCCCCTAGCAAAGGCAGATGATCGCTCATTCATTCACTTTCAGCACTTACTTTCACTCAGTTCTCTGTTAGAAAAGGCTTTCTGCCCCAACAAAGTCAGCGGCTGCAGGCATCGGCAGCGCGATCCTTCGCTCATTCTCTTTTAAGGCTTTCACAGATCACTTGATAACAATGTTGCAATTCTGGCTCTTTTTACAAAGGAAAGGAAGCGAACCTGCTGCATTTCTCAGATGTGTGAATGCTTTTTGGCTGTGTGTGCAGGCAAGCAATCCCCGCCCCTTTTGCCATGGAGCGTCCTCAAGGTAGATATAGCAAGCAAAACCCGCGAATCGCCGAAAGAGCGCTGGAACTCTTCTTTAAAGTGCACGTATTTTATCGCGGGTGTCTCACTTTCCTAAGCTCCCTAAGCACCTTGTAAAGCCTGGAATGGGGCTGCTCAGAGGCAAAAGAAGAGTTCCAGCAGACTTTCAATTGCATGGAGACAGGGCCTACCTCTACTAACAAAATAAAAATAAAAAACGATTCTTAGGCAAACTTTCTAGATAGTTCCACATGATTGTGTCCATGCCTGTACATTTTATGGCAGTGAAAATCTGCACTGCAGCTCAAGCTTTTTGTGCTGGGTTGTTAGGAGTTTTCCAAGCTGACATTTGCGTGCGAAGACTCAATCAGAAGGTGGGACTATAGTTTCAGTCAATCCTGTGTTCTTTGCATGTGATTGGCCAGGGAGGGTGTGGTTCCTTATCCGTTCATTCCTTGCAACTTTGCTCCTGTTTATATTCATGGAGTGTAAAGTTGTGATTCCCTCTGATCAGCTGGATTTTATCCCCCTTTGCAGAGTGCTTTTGGTGGCAATGAATTGGCAGTGCTAGCAGCAAACCTTCAAAAATGCTGCTGTCAATGCTTTCTGGGCTATGGGGGTCTGTTTCCCTCCAGGAAATTCTACTCTTCCTGGTAACATTTCTGCTGATTGCTGATTACTTGAAACACAGACGTGCAAGAGATTTTCCTCCAGGACCCTGGGCGCTTCCTTTTCTGGGCAATTTCTTTCATCTCATTGAGAAGAACCCTCATCTGGCTGTTCAGAAGGTGAGAATGATGCTAACTTGACCTGGGTTCATTACACGTCTTGTGCACATCCAGGATGAATGAGACCATTTAGGTGCCCCCAGTAATGGGGAGCTGCATGGACACTCGAACCTGTCAATGAATTCCAGAGCCTCAAAGATGGTGGTTTCATTAGGACAGAGATTTCTCCAGAAAACTGCCATAGCTGTGGTGGAATGAGTGGAATGGGCCTGCACCCTGCCAGACAATTCCATTTTCTTCATCCTTTACACTAAGACCACAAAGGAAGCCAACACTTGAGGGGAGACCTTCTGGTCCAGGGTAGCTGTGTTAAAACTAACAAAAGGTTACATGACTGTCTGGTATCATAATACCTGTGAAGATAGACCCTCATGGACCTACAGACAATGTCATCTCCTCTTCAAAGCATGCTAAGGCCAGGGAAAGAGGTGGGGGAGATGGATCTTCTTGGCTTCATGAAACACAGAATTCATGGGTGGAATGCAGGGTCCAACCAAAAGATGATGGAGTCTTCATAAAAGAACAAAGGTGTTGTTGTGGAGAGAGCTGCAAATTCTGAGGCAATCCTGGCAGACGCCATGGCTGTGAGAAAGACTACTTGTAGGAAATTAACCTGATAGGAATTTCATCAACAGGCTAAAATAAGGGCCTTCCAGGGCTGACAAAACAAGTTGGAGAACCTAGGTAGGATGAGGCAAACATAGGTATAGGAAAGATTCCAGCATTGCCAAAATGGCAAATACCTGCTGCTTCCAGGTGTTATAGGACAAGCTCTTAGCCAAACTGGCCTGCAGAAACTGTACCACACCCAACACATGTGAGTGAAGAGGGCCTACCTGCTCCAAGACACATTAGGAGAAAAAAATTTTCTATGTGGTCTCATAGGTCCTATTAGTGAGAGCCTGCAGGATAGTCCAGATCCCTGGCTCATTAAGTCCCATGCCTTTGAGATGCTGCCTGACCTCCCAGCTGCTAATGAAAGACATGAGGGGTCTGGGTGAAAGAGCCCCACTGCCTGAGAAGGCCCATTCCCCACGGGGACAAGGGAGAATCAGAAGGGGGTCACTAGAAACACATCTGCCTTCTCCTGAAGAATCCTCCTGAGGAACTGCCCAACACTGGCAGGGGAGAGAAGGCGTACAGAAGTTCCCCCACTCATAGAGCCAACAGGCATTTACCACTGTTGCCCAGTGTGTGAGTCCAAGTTTTGCAAGAAGTAAAGTGGCATTGGGTGATTGTTCTGAGAGATAAATAGGTCTGACAAAGGAAAAGGTCTGTGAGTTCTCAAAACACCCCTGTACCCAATTACCACCTCAATAGGCAAGTCGAACCCAGCTGAGGGAGTCTACAAGGGTGTTGTTGATCTCCTGGATGTGGATAACAGAAATGGACAACAGGTGAAATTCTGCCAAAGAAAATAACTCTTCAGAGAGGGCCATAAAGCAGGTGCTTCCCTGGCAGTTAATGTGGGTCTTGGCCATGAAGTTGTCTGTAATAACAAGGATATGCCTCCTGACTAGCAGTGGAAGGAACAGCCTAAGGGAGAAGGAGATGGCTTGGAGTCCAAGCCAATTAATCTGGTGTTGGAGATCCACTCCTGACTAGACTCCCTGAGCAAGTCTCCCCTCACAGTGCCCTCTCTATCCTTGCAAACTTGACCTACTAGAAAGGAACCAGCACAGACAAAGTCTTACTGACTCAAAGAGGGGCCATCATGCAAATCTTTGTGGGGCTTGTGCAGTCAGCTTGTGGTTGTGTGACGATGATGAATTATTTATTTGGATTTTTATAACAGTGTCTAAAAATGGGGAGGAAACGCTGTTTTCTTATTTAGCAAAGGCCAAGGTGAACAGGTGCCAACAACACATCTAGCATGGACACAAAGGCCTTCCCTAAGAAGAGGCAGGGTGTGAACTGGTCCAAAGTCCCCTTTGAGGCTTTCCATGTTGAAATACAGATGATAAAGAGCACTTCCTTCCTCTTGAATAACCCCTTCCTCAGCAGGAAGAAAGAGGAGGGGAACATCAAGGGTCCCTGGCAAGCCCTCTGTTTCATTATGGTTTTTTTGGAATAAGTAAGAAATGTTTTTAGATTCTGACAGATATCTGAAAATGCCTG
>MTQE01001134.1:34107313-34125861 GCA_014337955.1 Aspidoscelis marmoratus | reverse complement strand
AGAAGGAGCCCAACACACCTCAAGGGGGAGACTATTCCACAACCTGGGGGTCATTACCGAGAAGGCCCTTTCCCAGGTATCCACCAGCCTCACTACTGAGGGTGGTGGGACAACCAGAAGGGCCTCTCTGCAGATCTTAGGGTATGGGCAGGTCAGTATGGGAGAAGGCATTCCTTTAGATACTTGGGGCCCAAGTCATTTAGGGCCTTATTAGATTTAACACCTTAAACTGGGCAAAAGCAAATGCTCACTTGAAAATACAAATAAGGTTGTAATCAGATACGAGATGGGGGGGAAAGCATCTCTTGGGCACATCTACAGTGCCTTACAGAAGGCTTTGAAGTCAGATTGGTCACACACCATTCTACCCCTTCCCCCATGAATGTTCCATGCCAGGAAAGGTACATTGTGAATGCAAGGGTCACACACTGTCTCTCTGAGGTGCCTGTTAGGGGCCCCGTCGGTTTTGTCTGAATAGAGCCTAAGCTGAATATTTCAGTGCATATTATAGTAATTTATTTTCTTCATTCCTTTCTTCTTATCGAAAGTCCTACTCTCCTTGAAGTTCACCTTAGTAGAAAAGTTGTGGAAGCCCTAGCAACTTGAGATCCTTCTTTCTTGCTTTCTTTTCTCTTAGGACAAGCATGGGACCCTCACTTTCAGATTAATAATGCTGTTTCAAATATCATTTGCTCTGTTACTTTTGGAGAGCGTTTTGATTACCATGACAGCCGTTTCCAGAAACTATTGCACTTGGTTGATGAGAATTTCCGTCTCCAGAACAGCATTTGGGGAACAGTAAGATTTCTATGAGATTAATTATGACTGCAAGAAAAGTTATTCTCACTCATTTTTTTCCTCCATAAGTTCTTACTCATCCCATCCCAAGCACATGTCTTTATTATAATATCTGAGCAGCTTATAATAAAATGCAGACATATGTCCATTAAATAGCTACATGAAAACCTGCTTACACAAGCACATGCTAATATGAATGAGAAACATGGTGACATGTTTGCTATCCAGTAACTATAAGTCATAACATTTACCTGGGTGCCACAAGAACCAAATTAGGTTTTGTATGGAAGTGTGATGGTAGAATATAGAATCCATGCATTGATACTGTAAATTGTGAAAGATTCTCAGCCGGAGCAATCATTTGAGTGTATTTCCAGTTTCTGAAGTGATTTAATATTCTTGTTAATCACTTTTTCTGCCAGTTTTTTTTTTCAGGTCTGTGTTTAATATTTAACCTAACCTGCTCATAAGCTACATTCATCAGAGATAACAGAAAGTCCAACAGACTAGAGTTTCTCCTAAAATAAAATTATTGTTCACTTGTAGATCACTAATCTATGAAAGAGAAGTTTAATAAACTGTTTGTTGAACGGGACCACTGGTTCTAACTTTGGACACAAATAACCTACCTCAGTGAAAGTTTAAGTTTATTGTTAACGGAACTTAGATTTTATGTTTGTGCTTATCTCTTGAAAATAGAAGGCATACTTTGAGATCATTCTGAGCAGTATACTTTTTATGAGGGCATCTTCCTGAACTATGTCAAACCATCCCCAAATATGTAAGGGGCTACTATGTTCTATTTTTTCCCCCCATTTATATTACTTTGGGCTCATAACAAAATTTTCCAGCAGTTCATGTGCAATAGCCTCTTCTAGTAGCCTCTTCCACATTGCTTCATTTTCTTGACGCTCATTACCATTGTACGTAGAATTAACTGTTATACTATTATGCTAGCTACAACTGGCAGTGAGTTAGAGGTGGTGTGACCTGGATACATAAAACTTGTGATTATTTAAAACCATGAATAATGAGGGATGACTGTAATGGCCTAAGCAGGATCCTATATTTTCTTGGAGCTAATTTCCTATAGTATAACCTTCCTCCTATTTCTGATTATTTTGGGCTGTGATCAAACACAACAGGAAAAAAACTTGAACTGGGATTGTTAACACACCATGTGGTCTTTCCGCACTTTCCTTAACATTCTGTGCTATAAAAGGTGAATAAGAAAAGGCTTGGGAATACGAGGGCCACACACTTAGCCCTTTCAGACTTCCTGTGGTAGTAGGAATGTGCACATAGTAAATTTCCCCCTTTGCACAAACATTCCCTCCTTTCTTTTCCTGGGAAGCGCTAGAAATCTGGATGGGGAAGGCCTCTAAAACTGCATGCTCACCTCTGGAAAGTCCACTTGAACCTTAGAGGTGCACACAATGGCAGTGGCAGCAGTGGCCGGATTTAAAGGCAAGGGGCACAGTCAGGGGATGGGAGGCTGGGGAGGCTGGGGGCAAATCAACTATGGCCAGATACATTTGATTTGTGGGTGAAGGAGGGTTTACGAATCTAGGCCCCTTTTGATTCATCCCTACATGGTAGTGAAGACATGGGCAGTTCCGAGATGTGCCGTTGACATGTCACAGAACCATTTCTTCTCTAGAAATGGCTCCACGAATCTGGGAGCTGTTCATGTGCAGTACGTATGTGGAGCCCTCTGAAGTATCCCTTTTGTAATATCCTAACAGCTGTGAGAAATTTCCTAGCATTTCTGTTTCCCTCTTCTAGCTTCAACACTATATATAATGTTGGTGTTTATTTCCCTTGGAAAGTTTCCTAACATTTCCATTCCCCTGTTTTCAGCACTAGATACAATGTTAGTGTTTATTTCCTTAGCTCTATAATTTCTGTCCAAACCTTATGAAACGGCTGCCAGGACCCCATCAGGCTATTTTTAAAGAGTGGGAAGAGTTGAAGTCCTTTGTGAGAGACATCATTGAAAAGCACAAAGAAGACTGGAACCCAGATGAACCCAGAGACTTCATTGATGCTTATCTGAGTGAAATGGCAAAGGTAATCAATAAGTGGTGAAAAGGTTCATTGGAATTGCCTTTAATAACTTTCCTCCAACCAGCAGTTTCTGCCGCTTCTGGACAGGATCACTTGTAAGCACCCATTCCGGCCTCTGCAGTGGGAAGCATGCTGATCGTGCGCACACACTGCCACTCCTGGTTATGTCCCCCTGCTTCAATGCTTCAGGCTGGGACTGTTTTCTTAGACACAGGGAACAGCATCCGTAGCTGGCCTTTTTCTCTGTTTGCTGTTTGTCCTGACAGAAATGCTATAGGTAAGTACACACAGTTTGTTCTAGTGTTTAAGGAGCCAGACTCTTATCTGGGAATACTGGGTTTTATTCTGCCCTCCTACATGAAGCCAGCTGGGTGACCTTGGGCTAGTCACAGCTCTCTTCTAAGCTCTCATGCCCCCGCTCTCACAGGGTGTTCTGTTGTGGGGAGAAGAATAGAAAGTTTGTCAGCTGCTTTGAGTCCCTTTAAATGGGCGAGAAAATCAGGGCAGAAAAGCCAACTCTCCTTCTCCTTCTTCATTGTGATGGTGGCATAGAGGCAGAGTGGGGAGAAAGTGCTGTGAGCATGCTTTCTCCCATTCTGCCATCAAAGTGCTGTAACAGCTCTTATGTCCCTTCGCCCTTTAAGGACCCCCATGGTGCCATTCAGGTGCCACACAAATCATGTCCCAGAGAAGAAGAAGAAGAAGAGGAGGAGTGTGTGTGCACAAGCACACATTCTATGGAAATAATTGGAGAGTTAGCAGTTTCCCCAGGAAAGAGCAAATTATAAAACAAATGCAGAATAATAAAAAGCTTCAATTAAAGAAAGATTTGTAACGTTGCAATGCTCACTGCAAGTAGGAATAAACAAGAATACTGTAAGAAAGGGGAACTATAGCTTTGCTTTGCGTGGTTGAATCACGTTTCCTGAATTGTAAACAGAGCTGTAACTGACTATTGAAATTAATCAATA
The DNA here is from genome assembly GCA_014337955.1 of Aspidoscelis marmoratus. NCBI lineage: Eukaryota > Metazoa > Chordata > Lepidosauria > Squamata > Teiidae > Aspidoscelis > Aspidoscelis marmoratus. The sequence goes on along the minus strand of MTQE01001134.1, from coordinate 34,122,025 downwards.
GTCAGTATTGCTCAAAATTACTCTGAGTGCATCTTCTATTTTTGGAAGAGTCCTTTCCTTAACAATTCATGTATATGACCATGGGGTTTTTGGTAGTGCCTTGATTGCATTATTCACCTGGGATGTGCCAACATTCAACTGATAAGGCAAAACTTACCCTGTTCTTCCCTTGCCTCAGCTATTTTTCTGTGCAGACCTTTTTCAGACTTTCTCATGCAGATCAGGGGAGGCTATAGCTAAGTGGCAGAATAACCAAGGGTCCAACGTTTAGTACCATATGTCCATATAATCACCAGGAAGTGACCTGAACTTGATGCAATCAAACAACAAAAAAGTGCAGGCAGATTTTCCTTGAAAAGTCTGTATATGGCTGCTCTTAGGGTGACTTATCTACCTATTTTAACATTTACTTCTATCTAAAATATCTGGTTCTGTGTTTCTGTTTATAATAACTAGGAGGATGCTCCTTGCAGTTTCCATGAAGAAAATCTTTTACATTCAGCATTGGATCTATTTCTCGCTGGAACAGAAACAACTTCTGCAACCTTACGATGGGCTTTGCTGTATATGGCCATTTATCCCAAAATTCAAGGTAGAATATTGTCTAGATTTGAGTATATATACGTATTTAAGCCACCTTCATGCCAGCTTGAGCACCTCCATTGATACAAAATCCAGTGAGCTGTCCATTGACTTGATTTGTCTATTGTCAGATCCTTTTCGGTTCTCCAGGGTCCCTGAGGAGGAACGCAGTTCTGTGTGTGACCTCCTGCTCAAACCAAAATATGGATCCATTTTTTAATTAATTTTATTGACAATTTGACAATACTAGCTAGTTATCATGGTTTTCATCATACTTGGCAAATTAAATGTAGTTCAAAAGGACTGACTAGAAAATGTATTTGAGACAAAATGCAGTCTCAGTGGCTTTGAAAGAGATAACAGTGTTTTTATTCTTTAAGGAACTGGGTCTGGATTTAGAAGACTGTCAATCTGAAATATTTCTGGGTTTGGCAATGTGTTGAAGAAGAACACACCAGTGAAGTTCCAGGTGGAGGTCTGTTGTGTCTGACCTACCACATTAAGGACCAAAGAGGAGGCAATTCCTGTGTGTTCCTTAATGGGATGGTTGGAAACTTCAAAACTGTGGAATAGTCATACTCTAATTTCACAGTTGGTTGGAACAAGTTGTGGTTGCAGCTAAATGTATGTTTGGGATTCTGACATTATTCAGTAGACCTGAAAGTACACAATATGCATATTTTGATCTGTTGAAATGGTAGCTAAACTCATCATTTAGAACTCTGCTTATATGTATGATGTTGTTTGTAGGAAACTGAACCTTCACTGCTCTTAGCAGTATCCTGTATTCTTCAAAGGAATCCTGACTGTTACACTTTGGCTTTGCTTTTTCTTCTATTAATATTAATATTGTTCCACTGGTAGCAAAGGTCCAAAGTGAAATAGATTCTGTGATTGGCCAGTCTCGGCAACCTGCAATGGATGACAAGGATAACCTGCCCTATACAAACGCGGTCATTCATGAAGTTCAAAGACTAGGCAATGTAGTGCCTTTTTCTGTGCCCCGAATGACAGCTAAGGAGACATTCCTTAGCGGGTTTCGTTTACCTAAAGTAAGTATTAATTAGACATATATATATTTCCTCTCTTTTATCTTGGGATGCTCATACTTTGAGCCACATATACATTGCACTTATGCTGCACTACTATGGGTTTCTGCTCTGCTTCCAGTGATAACCAGTGAACTAGAAGTTAGGGGGCAGTGATGGAGGGGCACAGTGCAGATTGCCATAGTAGATCAAAACCCAGTTCAACATCTTCAAATGAGATGCAGCATGTTGGGGAGAGTTGAAGCTCTAAAATGATGCAGCATTGACTGTTTCCCTGGAACTATAGGTAATGGGGGCAGTCATGGGGATACAAGGTGGGGGTGGACAGATCCAGCTTTGTTGAGCTTCATTGAAGCTTTGACAAATCCTGAATACATTTGCTTTGAGTGTGAAGGATGGCCATCACACCCTCCTCAGAGGCTCAACTAGGCCTCCTGGAGGTGCGTGCTTAGCTCAAGAGGCTGCCTTCATTTGGGACTCACGAGAAAGCTTGCACAATTCCCTAGGAATTGTGGAGAATTGTGTGAGATATCCCATGATTCCCAGGAAATCTCGCAAATGAGGACAGCCTCTCATGCTGTGTGCATACCTCCAGGAGGCCTACGTTACGTTGCCTGTTTTATCACGGAGTAGTGGATTCTTATTTTTCAAAAGCGATGAGACATTTATGTATATTCTTTACCTGTTAATACTATCATAAAAAAATATAGGTATCATAGATAAAATATTATTGATCTTTTCCTTGAATTTGTATTTTTTGCTGATATATTATTGTGATTATGATTATTAATTTTTTCTGGGTAAAAAGTTTAAGAACTTTTAACTTTCCAATCGGTTTTGAATCTTTTAGTTTTTTTATTGAACTTTTTCAATTAATTTGTTGAACCTCCCTACACACACACACAAAAACGCTCCATGGGTCCTCTATTCATGACTTGGGATATTGTTATCTTTCCTCATATCATTACCTGGATAGCTTGTATATAAGCTAAATATCCTATTTTGTCCTTCCAATTGCACTACATTTTCAGAGAAATTTGGAACTGATACCTAGTTCCAAAATCTACCACTATCAAGTGTTTGAAATCCTTAACACATTCAAGCTCCAAGAACGTTTTGAAAAAGTATTTCCAAACTTGTTCTAGTGTGGTATACAACTTCATGGATTTTTATTTTTATTTTTGCAACCAATCAAAAATCTATTTTCAACACACTGTAGTGTAGATATAGTTGCATCTGTGGGGTATTCTTACCAAACAATGAATATGGGTTCCTTAGTGTTTTAATCTGCTTTTCTCTCAAATTTTGATAGGTGCCATGACTTTTGGTTCTCAGGCAAAGACCCGTCATATCTCAGTTCTTTTTTTTTTTAAGTTCATATTCCAAATTAAATGCATTAGGATAGGGATTGCAATTAAATGTTGTGAACCATAAAAAGGATGCATTCTTGTGTAACAGTCATATAAATAGAGTAAATAGACAACTAAGGAAATAAGTAATTTTGTTGTCTTTTCACAGGGCGTCATTGTAGCGATCAGCATGTACTCACTGCTGTTTGACAGAAATGAATGGGAAACACCTAATGTACTTAATCCTGAGCATTTCTTGGACAACAATGGGCAGTTCCTGAGAAGGGAAACATTCATACCATTCTCTGCAGGTATAATTAATCATAATCATAATCATAATCATAATAAAAATAATAATAAATAGCTCTTAAGTGCTCACATTCCAGTAAGGCAAAGATCTGCCTGGAATTGGGGCCTGATCACCATGGCTATAGCAGCGGCAACATCTGTTGCATGCTCAGACATTGCCCTAGATATCAGGATGTGGTACACAATGGTACACACTCTGCCACCCCACCCACAGCTTCGCAACCAGAAGGGGTTACAAAGGCTTCTGTGCAGGAGTTCAGTAGGTGCTTCCAAGCAAGCTGTGGACAGGATTTTAGCTAATGGATGCATCAGGTAGGTTTCTGGTAAAGGTTAGTCTGTGTGTGGTGTGATTTTGTGCACAGCCACTAGTTTGTAATAGGTTAACATCTGGGCAGGTGGGGGCATTTGGAGGCTGTAAATGCCTCCTGCAAGTGCAGATAAACATTGGCCTCTGGTCCGGCAGGTATGTGCAGTGTGCATGAGTGAAAAGGGAGCTTGCAGATGCAGTGGGATAAAACAGAAAGCAATGAGTGCTAGAGAAGCGGCTTTCAGTGGAGTTTCACTAAACGTGGCTGGCCCACTCAGGGTGCATTTCCATACAAGATTAAATTCAAATCCAATCCGTTTTGGGGATCAATCCCATTTAATTTTTTATTCCCGGACTTTATGATTCCTGTATTGCTAAAATCTGCAGAAAAAAAAGTCATTGGAAAATTTGTTCTCAGTCCCATTTTGGAGGCTATCCCGCTCCCCCCCCCCATGGGCACACTACTGGACCCCATATCCTTCTGGCCAATGCCTACCGCTGATGGGTAGAATTTCACATCTGGGAAGGTCTGCACCCTCCCCTTCCCATCTCTGAAATGCTAGTGTCCCGAAAAAAAAGTGTTGGATCTGTGAACAGATTTCCCCTTTCTGTGAATGCCACTGTAATTACGAGAGATATATTGGTAGCTGCTAACAATCGCAGAGGGAAACTTTTCATGCCAGCCTGAGAAGCTTCATTCGAAGCTCTTCCTCTCCCCCAGAGCTGCTTGCTTGCCACGATCCAGCAGGGGATTTTGATGGTTTGAATGGGAACTGCAGTGTTTGAATTCATTTTGTGTTACCGTCAAGTCAAATAGGAACACCCAGGAATGCATACTCAGTCCTGAATCCAGATTAAAATAGTTGTCTGGTTCAGTTTCAAGACAAAAACTAGTTCATTTCACACTAAACTGGCCTTGGCACTACAATTTATTACACATCTGTATTACACATCTGCTTGTGTAGACAACATAAAGCTTTGTCAGCTGCTTTGCGTCTCCTTAAAGGGTGAGAAAGCAGAGTATAAAAGCCTCCTCCTCCCCTTCTTCAATTTTAAAAGTTTTATAAAAGACATTGGGTTTCCAGAACTAGTAAAAGCAGTTGCTTTGCTAACCCTCTTTATATTGCAACAATCTATTGAAGAGTCTAGCAATTTATTCTCATTTTCTCCTAGGAAAGCGGGCTTGCCTTGGAGAGCAGCTGGCTAGAACAGAGCTTTTTCTTTTCTTCACTGCCCTGCTTCAGAAGTTCACTTTCCAAGCACCAAAGGGTGTGACACTAAATACAGAACCAAGGATTGGACTTACAGTGGGCCCTCAGCTGTACCAGATATGTGCATTCTCTCGCTAAGGGAATTGGCTCTATGTCACTGCAGTTATGAAGCGGATGAACATCCACAGATTCTATGGCTGACAGGGCTCCTTTATAATGCTTCAAGATTTTTATTCCCTCTCCACTTTCTCATCCCCACTCATCTACACTGATTTAAAGATTATGTTTTTGCACTTATGACTTAGGGTACATTAAAACATAAAAAAGAATTACTCCTCCTTTATCAAACACTCTGCAACTAAGGGCAAATGTTAAAACACTAATACGTAGTGCTTAAAGGCAAATGTATCCTGCCCTATTACCATGGGACTGCACTTCTAGTGAAGAAGATTAGAAGGATTTGCCCATATGATTTTCATTGCTCCGTGGTCTGCACATCACAAGTACAATGCCATTTAAGAAGAGGACACAAAAGAGAATGCTATACAAAGTTCATACAAAGTGTTTTTGAGTAAAACCAAAATCCATGCAGTCAGTAGAGGCAGCAGCCCTGGATTTTTTACACAAATCCCATAGCTTTTTCCTCATATGTGCCGAACCATGCCACATACTGGACAGTTTTCAAAACAAAAATAAACTAATCAGTACTTAGGTGCAAGAGAGCAAACCCCAAAGAGTCTTTCGAAATTGTGGATCCCCCCCTCTATTAACAATAACAACAAAAACTAGTCTCTTAGGCTGTGTTCAAACATAACAAAAGGGGTACCTAAGAGAGACAGTGTGCGGCCTTCGTGTTTCCCAAGCCTTCTCTAATCCCCCTTTTCCAGCACAGAATATTCAGGAGAAGCAGGTAGGAGTGGACTGGTGTGTGAACAATGCCACTCCAGAGATTTCTCTCAGCAATGCATTATTTCTTTATTACTTTTACTATTATTTTTTGCTATGTCTGATTATAGACTTTAGTAAGATGAAGTGGACCACTGCATTTCAGAAATATACGTAAAACCAATTCTGTACCTCATAATGAACCAATACACTTCAATTATGTGAGAAATCATTCCTTTCCAGTGATCTAGTGTATTTGTCTATGAATAGAGTCCATTTGACCACCACACAACATATAAGCTCTGAACACTTTAACTGAATTGGATATTTTATACAATTCACCCCTATGGACAATTACTTCAAAGTAAGAAACATTGCATTTTACTACTAAGCGACACAGGACACAAAAACTCAATTCACAGTAGAAACCAATTTCTAGATGCATTTGCTGGAGATCAAATATGAGAATTACTCAAAACAGGTATTTTATATTTAAAAGCTAGTAACCTGCTATACATTTTGGTACAAACAATTCATAATAAAACATTCTGCTGGGTAGCTTTATGATTCCCCTACCCCCTCATGCAATGACTCTTACATGAAAATCTCCAGATCCAGAGTCACCTGTTGCAATCCAGTAATGGGGGATCATAAACCTTTACTCAGAGTCCAGACACAATGCTGGATCTGAGTAAAGCCTGCACTAAAGATGGCCACACTAGTAGTTTCAGACTATGGGCCAATTCACACCTTGATGAGGTGCAATGGCCAGGTAACTGCTGGAATGGCTTGGACATTCCTTATCTTGCAATACCTGAAGCATCCCAAACTTAACCGGTGCTTCACCAAGTGCTGGTTTAGTGTGAATTACCTCCATTAACATTAAAGAGGCGATGGTATTGCCACAGCAGTGGCTCTAACGGGCATACCTTGCACTGTTTCCATAACCACTGGATGATGCAATGCACAATTGTGTCTATGCCACCCAATCACATGCTCCATTACACCTCTTCCACATGGAACAGGTGCAAATTGAGCTAGGTAAGTTGTGGAGCATGTAAATTTTTTTTAGAATAGAGGGGTGCTTCCGCATTGGCCATTAAATACCCATTAAGCACGGATTTTAAAAACCTCATCTGCACCATAACACCCATTAGAGCAGTGATGGCTAACCTTTTGAGCTCAGTGTGTCAAAATTCGCAAAAAGCCCTAGCTTAATTCGGGTGCTGTGTCACTTCTAGAAATATCCATAATTTTGTGATATTTGCAGATCTAGTAAAAAAGTTATATTTTTGAAAAATGTATTTTATTAAAAGCAAAAATGAATAATTCTTTACATTAGTGACTTTTGTTGCTAAATTCCGTATGCTAAATCTTCAAGAACAAGCAAGCACTACACACCCAGGTGCCAGGGTGACCATGTGTGTCACCCAGAAGGGCTTGGCGTGTCACCTGTGACACGTGTGTTATAGGTTGGCCATCACTGCATTAGAGACACATGCATCCGTATTGGCTCATGCAAGATATGTATGTAATGGGTGTTAGGAGGCCCTTAATATTTATTAAGGGAAGACTACCTTGGAGGTAGTCTTTATGTGTAAAAAGACACATCCATTTAGGTCGCACCTGCACAAGTGTCCTTCAGTGGGCCCTCCCCCAGGCCTCCATGCTTGGCTCCTCTGGAGCCAAGCATGGTGAGCCGGGAGCCTCCTATCTCGGGGCTCCCCCTTGCCCCAGAAGCTGCAGATTGCGGCTTTTTGAGCTAGGGAGTTCTTCACCTACACCCACCCTACCCACCCTGGGGTGAGCGTGCACAATCCCCTCCTTACCTTCAGGCAGCCAGATTGATTCTGGCTGCCTGGACCCGGTGCACTTTGTGCATGTGTGCAGCATACCTCCCTATTGGCCAGGACATGCTCACCCCGGGGTGGGTAGGGGGGTTGTAGGTGAAGCCCTCTCTGGCTCGAGAAGCCACGATCCATGGCTTCTGGAGCGAGGGGGAGCCACGAGACAGGAGGCCCCTGGCTTGCCATGCTTGGCTCCTGAGGAGCCAATCAGGGAGGCAGGGGGGGAGGACCTAAGCCCGTCCTTCCCTTGCTGGTGTGGACAGAAGGGGTCTTAGTAGATCAGTATCTACTAGATACGGATCTACTAGACACAGATTTCCAAAATACGGATCTAATAGATCCGTATTTTGGAGAGCCAGTGCAGAGCCACCCAAAGTATCTCAGCACAATGCCTGTGCTCTGTCTGGGAGCATAGTTCCACTTCTCTGTGACCACCCTTCTGTGTTTTCTTCTGCATAATATGCCAATATTCACTACAGACATATTCAGGATTGGCCATATATATTTCACGGCATAAAGCCAAACAGTAAATGATGTATCTCTCCAATGTAACAATCATCCCTTATAAGGAGTGGGGATTTATGAGGACACCTGGATTAGAGAAGGCTTGGGAAACACAAAGACCACGGTACTTTGACTTCAATATTTCCTCTTTTAAAATTCATTACTTAGATTCTGGTTTTCAGTTTTACTAATACTTTTAGTATTAGTATCAGTGTTATTTTGGCTTTAACTATTTTTTGTGTATGTAAATGTTTGTTCAATCTGTATTGTTAAACTTTTGACTCATAATGTTTGATGTTTTGTTTATTGTACTGTTGCAAATTCCAATAAAGTAATAGTAATAATAAAAAAGCAAGAATGCAAAAGCCCCTGCTCCTTGACAGGACATCTGAATACAGCCCTTTAGATTCTGCTAATGCCTCTTTCCATTTGGGCTGTTGAACGAGCAGCAGGGAAGAGAGAAATCAGAGCTGTTTAATGGATCTGTGCCAATGATCCAAATGGAGCTGAAACATAATTCAAAGGAGAAGTGTAGAGAATCTATTTTAGGAATGTCAGAAAGGGTATTTATCTTTCCACAAACACATATGAGAACAGGAAGGAAGCATTCCTGTTAAGAAAGGTCTTCATTTCCTATCTCCACTAGCAAAAGAAAAATCATTTCTTAGACAAACATCCGAGCTGGTTCCTCATCATTGTGTCTATGCCAATATGTGCACACACATACATATCAGCAAGTTGACACCAACGTGCTGGATTTCAGTGTGTGCTTTTCAAATTTTCTGTGGCAGTGAAAATCTGCAGTTCAGAGCTGTTGTGCTGGGTTGTTGGGAGTTCTCCAAGTTGAAATTCTTGTTTGTGGAAGTTTTGCTACCATACTAGGCACCACCGTCAGTGCAAAGACTTACTTCTTGTTGGCTGTGTGGCTGCATTGTAGCCCATCCTGTGTTCTTTGCCAGGGTGTGGCTCCTTATCCTTGTTTCCTTGCAAACTTCATTCTTATTTACTCTCAGAGGGCAAAGTGTAAATTCATTTGATAGGGTGATCTCCAGCTGGAGATTGCGGTTGGTGGTGATTTGGCAACGCTGGCAGCAAGACTTCAAAATGCTGCTGCTCTCACTTTCTCTGCTCTGGGGTGCCTTTTCTCTACAGGAAATTCTGCTCCTCCTGGTAACATTTCTGCTGGTTGCTCATTATTTGAAAAACAGACGTCCAAGAGATTTTCCTCCAGGCCCCTGGACTGTACCTTTACTGGGCAATTTGATCCCTTTCTTTCGTAAGGAGCCTCATCTGGCTTTTCACAAGGTAAGAATGATACTAGCTTGACCTCGGACCACTACACTACACAGCTGCTGGCCACTTGGTGGAACTTTACTATATCTTACTCAGCTTTCTCCTTGAGCAAGAGCCTGTCCTACACACACTTGCTATGATGCATAATGAGGTGGAGTGCAGTCTCACCATGGAGGCATTCTGTATTTCACAGGACCCACAGTAAGATCTCTTCAATGATCTCAGGGCTCTTCCAGGGTTGTAACTTGGGGAATATTCCTTAGAGTACCACGGTCTCAAATTATTTACTTCCTTGTGTGCCAGAGCACAGAACTTTGAATCTGGCCAGGTAACTTCAGGTAAGGCCCTGAAACAGAAGAGAGGCAGGGCTGAGAAAAAAGATGGAGAAGAACAGCCATAGGCACAGTTTAGGGCTGCTCCTCCCTATATTCTTTTCAGAGGGCTTCACCCATAGCAAACTCATGACCCTCATTTGCTGCTCTTGTAAGGCAGGCAATGCAAGGCTTGGTACTGAGCCTGGATACAAAGGTGCCAAGAGATGACGTACATAACAAGTGGGTGTCCATTTAATTTCCCCCAATTCTTCTTCTCTCTTCTTCCAGCTGGCAGAAAAACATGGCAATATTTGCAGTGTGTATATTGCTGGCCAGCCTACAGTGGTGGTGAGTGGCTTATCACTGGTGAAGGAAGTTCTTGTCCATCAGGGTGAAAGTTTTTTAGATCGTCCCGGATTTCCATTAAGCAATGAACTCTTTAAGGGATTTGGTAAGTTCATTTTTATATTTAAAAGATTTGAATTAAATAAATAGATAACTATTGCTCTGATATTTAAAATTTAAGAGAAAGCATGCCCTATTTTTTTGAGTGGCTGTAGCTCAGTGGTAGAGCAAACTGACTGAAAATCATATGGTTGCCAGTTCAATCCCCACCTTTAAATAGTACCAGTATGCTAGGAGTGAGCAAAGCCACCCTTAAACCCCACAGTATGTAGGAGGGAGGTCTATAGACCCCTTCCTGGTCTAGTATGGCCTGAGATATTTGCAGGAGTTTTCAGTGTGTCATAAATAGAACTACCTAAAAGATTTGTGTACAACAGAATATAAGCTATTTGTATTATGAGAAGGAATCCTAAAAATACTTAACAGCTATGGAATATTTACCCTTTACATTTAGGCCTGATCCTCTCTAATGGGCTTGCCTGGAAACAGCAAAGACGATATGCCTTGTCTACTTTGAGAAACTTTGGTTTGGGCAAAAAGAGCTTAGAAGAACGTATACAGGAGGAAACCAGATTCTTAATAGATGTGATAGAAGATGAAAAAGGTGAGAATTGGACGTTGATATCCTATGTTGTTTCCACTATCTTACACACACAACCACAAAAGCATTTTACTTGTGTTACAAAGACCTATAGTGCTCCAGTGCACAACCAGGGCCTTTCTTGTCTAGGAACAATTCCACAATTAGTGGAATATTAATTGAAAGTTTCTACACATTGTGCATACCCAGTGTGGTGCATATGTGTCTGCTGAAGGGTACGTATCAGGCTGGCAAAGAATGGCCACAAGACACTTGCTTCAAAAAGATGAACAGTGATTTATTTCAGGTTAACATTAGGACATTTCTTGTTGGGAGTAACTTGTAACAGAAAGCCCAGCATATTTATATGTTTCATGGCTAGGCGGGGTTTGGCCATTAACCAATGAGCAATAACTATTTTTCAAAACCAATTTAAACTTGGAGCCAAAACCTTCTCACATAAATATATCACTTGACCTCAGCAGGTAGGGGGGAGTCAACTGTCATCAGGCAGCCATTATACTATATACATATATACAGAATCCCATAGGTGGCAGAGATCTTACATACAGATATTATGGCAGGCAGCTAACCCTGCCTGACAGTATCTCTGCTAATGTAGAACCATGTGATCACTGCATCCTGATGGTTCATCATCACAAAGTCATTAAGAAGACAGAAGGAAGAAATAACTACAGAGTGAGGCAAAATGCAGATTATCACATTCATAAGTCACAAGTATCATATGGGTTTGAAATGCAATCGTTTTAGTGTATTGACGTATAGGATGTTATTCATACACTACAATGCAATGCAATGCAATACTCGTTATTTCCCCTACCTGCTTTGTCAAATTAGTGATTGATAATCTCAATGAGAAATATGCTAGAAAGCAACTGCCTGCATATATGTAGCGGCATGGTTTGTCCTTAACATGTGCCACCTAAGTTAGTAAACTTCACAATTCAAGACACTTTCCATCTGTAGATTTTAAGCTGCACCTCCTGCAATTGAAAATATAAGTAAACACAATGCATATTATAGTGCCTTAAGATAACATTGTTTAAGGTAATCTGATTTATTTGCATCATTCCTTTCTTCTAATCAAAAGTTTTACTCTGTTTGGGATTCACATTAGTGAACAAGCTGTGGAAGCCATAGCAACTGCAAATTCTTCTCCGTAAAAAACCAAAAAACCAAATTCTTCTCTGTTGCCTTTTTTTCTCAGGACAAGCGATGGACCCTCACTTTAAAATTAATAATGCTGTTTCGAATATCATTTGCTCTGTTACTTTCGGAGAACGTTTTGATTACCATGACAGTCGCTTCCAGAAACTACTGCACTTAGTGGATGAGAATTTCCGTTTCCAGAGCAGCGTTTGGGGAATGGTAAGACTTCTATGAGATTATTTACGACTACAACAAAATTATTCTCATTTATGTTTTCCTTGATAACTTCCTATGCAAACATCTCATTCCCTTCCACCCACATGCCTTTAAAATAATGCCTATAAACATAATTATGGTCAATAAGCAACTTGGACTGTTTTCACACATCATTTTTTAAAAAACCCATTTTACCAGTAGTCCAGAGTAAAGTGGTTCCGGAGGTGATATGTTTCACCTGCACATACAGATGATATTCCACATTTTAGTAATATACATAGCATTGAAAACTGCTGATGGTAGTATATAGAATCTGGCCAGTGAAAAGGCCCTTCAGTGTACTGATACTGTCAATTATATAAGTTAATCAGTCAGGACAATTATTTGACTGTCTCTTCAGTTTCTGAGGTGATTTAATATTCTTGTTAAATCACTATTTCTTGGCAGTGTAATTCAGATCTGTTTAATATTTTACCTAATTTGCTCATAAACTATACTAAGAGAGAAAACAGTGCAGTCCAACTGACTATAGATTCTTGTGTAAAGATTCTTCCCCCTTCCAGAAATAAAATGATCATTCACTAGTAGGTTGTTAACTCATGAAAGTGAGGTTTTAGTCAGAGGCTGTGTATTAAACTCCATGTTATAGTTTTGATTTTACATACATCTGATTTGAGATTAAGATTTGCATTTGGAACATGTAGAGTCTAGGATTGTGTCAAACCATATGGAACTGGGGGTGGCGGTAGTCATGGATTTTGTTTTTGGGCTAAATCTCTTGAAAGGTCTGAGGTTTCTAAGAGTTTCAGTTATTTTGGGCTTTGATTAAACACAGCAAAAAAAAAAGAAAAGAAAAGAAAAAGAAAAAGAAAAAGAAAAAGAAAAAAGAAAAGTTGAGGCAGCTTAGAGAAAGAAGACTCTGAGGTGGGATTGTTGACACACCAGTCTAGCTCCCCTCTCATGAACATCCTGAGCTAGAAAAGGTGGATTAGAAAATGGTTGGGAACACAAGGTCTCTCTGGAGCATCCCTTTTGTTATGTCTGAACACAGCCTTAGAAAGTTTCCTACCATTACCACCCCAGCCCCCATCAACACTATGTAAAATGTTGGTGTTTATTTCCTTAGCTATTTAATATGGGTCCAAACCTTATGAAATGGTTGCCAGGCCCCCATCAGACTATGTTTGAAGAGTGGGAAGAGCTGAAATCCTTTGTGAGTGGCATCATTGAAAAGCACAAAGAAGACTGGAACCCAGATGAACCAAGAGACTTCATTGACGCTTATTTGAATGAAATGGCAAAGGTAATCAATACAGTGGGTGAAACAGTAATAGCTTTCCTACAAATCAGCATACACTCATGCAGTGTCCACACAACAACAGTTCCTGCCACCTCTGGGCAGGATCACTTTCCAGCCTCTAGAGTACACACATCACTGTGGGGTGATGGCACAGAGGCAGAGTGGGGAAAACGCTGTGAGCATGCTTTCTCGAGCTCTGCTATTAAAGTATTGTTAACAGCTCACCATTCAAGGACTCTCACGGTACCACTCAGGGGTCATACATATCCTTCCCCTGACAGAAAAGTGAGAGTATTTGTTGTGTGTTTTTTGCAAGTGCTTTTCACAGAACAGCATAAAAGAATTAATTGGGTAAATGTACCCTTGTTTGTTCCCACCTTTTTCTGTAGGAACTGAAATCAGTTCCATTTTTGCTTTTGTAGTTGGTTGCTGTTCATTTTATATCCAAGTAACCCTACCTTGTTAGACTTAGTAAACTATAAGTTTTGAAGCTAACAAACTATTGTACTCTGGCACAAAAGTACAGCTCTGCAACTAGAAAAATTCCGCACGCATATATCTTTATTTCCCAACAGTATTGCATGAGGAAAAGCATACATGAATACATATAATCATGTCTTTTCTTTTTCTTTTTTTTTAGAGGAGTGAGAATATTCCACATCTGGAATGTTTTAGCATACTATTGACATGTTTCCTCTTGCTTCAGTTGTTTATCTGGGCAAACCCTTTGGAGACTTTGTGGTGCAGATCAGGAGAGGCCATAGCTAAGTGGTGGAATAAGTTCCTGGAACGAAAAAGAGTGAAGGGCTCAATCTCTAGAATAATCATAGACAAAGGAGATGATTTCTGTCTCTTCCAAGAAAACTATATGGATGTGTCCATATAGTTACCAGAAACTGACATGAATTTGATGCTATCAAGAAACAAGCAAGTGCATACAAGTTTTCTTGAGAAATCCAGCTGTTTTGCTTACACTTAATCCAAATAAGACTTTGATAGATTCTGGGTGTTCTTCTAGAGTAACAGATCTTTAGTTTTATTGGGATCTTATTGGCCAGTCTTGGGGTGCTTATATACATATGCATAATGACATACTGACGTTTTGTTTCTTTGTGGCTCCGTCTTCATGCAATAAAAAGCCCGTTAAAAAGCTTCTTTTGCCATGGAGCATCTGCACGCAGAGCTTTTCTCCGGGTTTCCAGCACCACAAAGGAGGAAAATGTGCGGAAGAAAGACCTTCCTTTAAACAAGACTACCAACGTACTTTTTGGAAGCTGCGGGTATTCCTAGCAACATTGTGCATGGAGACGCTCCATGGCAAAAGAGGTATTTGGGGGCTGGGATTGCCAGCCAGAGAGATCATCTCTCTCTCTCACTCTGATTTTTTTTTT
>MTQE01001134.1:34092381-34102589 GCA_014337955.1 Aspidoscelis marmoratus | reverse complement strand
GAATTCTTTAAACTGAAATAACACATGCCATGAAGACGCGCCCCAAGTGTAGTCAACCAAATCTTGCACTAGCATGTGAAGAACAGACCCTTATCCTGAGATATATTCCAGAAAAAGGCGAAGTGTGAACAGGCCCGTGGTTTCATAAGGAAGGTGTTTGAGCTCCTTGATCATTCTGGTTGCCATTTCTTCATCTTTTCCAGTTCCACAGTATCCTTTCTGAGGTGTAGTAATCAGAATTATATACAGTGTTCGAAATGTATTCCATGGCAGTTAAGATCAGGGGATATGCCGGTGTTCGCATCACAAGCACAAGCCCATTCCAAACTTCATGAAGACTTACACAGGTCTCAATGAAGTGCAGATGGTGCCACCCAGGACTGTCCACCTTGCTGTAGCAACAGCCGTGTGCACCAGGCCATTGCTGTGGTGATCAGCAACATGGTGCATGATTGCTCAGCAGCCCCCACATCACACCACCCTCATGCAGCCTTTGCATGTGGAAAATTTGTGAATGATGCAAATGGGACCATACTAGGAGCACAACAGGTACTCCCAATAAAGCTGTGGAGCACCTACTGAAGATTGGCCTGGCCATGCACATTCTGAGCCATTCTGGGACAAAGGTGACTCCTCAGTGTGTAGACACACTGTGCCAGAACATGTGCAGCCATCCTGATCATCCAAATGTGAAAAGGCCCCTGTGTTTCTAAGTCTAGGCAAAAATTGAAGTCATTTAAACATAATTTTAAAACATCCCGAATTATATGGGCAGCAATTCTAGGCATTCAGCACCTACTAAGAGTACAAATCTTATTTATTTGTCTAATTTTAGCACAGAATATAAGATGTGAAGACACAGACAAGGAGTTACTGTGCCCAAACACGTTTTGAGAACTGTAGAAAATTTAACGG
Organism: Aspidoscelis marmoratus; assembly: GCA_014337955.1. Classification (NCBI taxonomy): domain Eukaryota; kingdom Metazoa; phylum Chordata; class Lepidosauria; order Squamata; family Teiidae; genus Aspidoscelis; species Aspidoscelis marmoratus. The sequence continues at coordinate 34,101,674 of MTQE01001134.1, read as the reverse complement.
ATATTTCTCCAGTACAATTAACCTGAACATTAAGGAAGTTAAAGCTGAAATTTATGTCCCTCATGGATACTTTCTTTAGCACTTTTAACTTGAGTGGCTAGCAATCAAAAGTGGAAGGGGAAACAGAGTGCTGAATGGCACAATGCAGCCAGATCTCATTAGCAAAAAGCCAGGGAGAAAGGGGAGGAAATCACAGCTTATGATTGGATCAGGGGGAACTGAAGTGAATGCCCTTAAATCGTACTTCCACACCTCCCAAAAACCACTTGCGTCCCCATTGACAAATAACGGTTATTTCAAAATCCTGCAACAAGAGTTCTTTTGATTCAAATACAGATAATTGGCATTCCAGGACCTTTAATTCTTGGAAACTGTGGATTCATCTACTCCTTAGGGGAACGTTCAGCTTTGAAAACGAATTCAAAGCTCTTTAAAAGTTGAATGGGGACACACCCATGGATGCTTTCTGTAGTCCTAAGATTTTTAATTGAGAAAGTACTACTGCAAACAGGTGCCATTTTGAATGTTCCAGTTTCTTTTGGGCAGTAAAGTTTAGTTTATCAGAAAATGTATCAGAAAAAATCATTAATATTTTTGTTAGTTTTCTGCTTTTTTCCTCTCCCCCTTCTCTTTACATTTTTTTAAATTCAGATAATCACATGAAATAGTTTTTTGTGATACATAAAATCCATTTTTTAAGGAACATTCTTTTCTTTATACAGTAAAAAGTTCCTGTTGCCTGTTTTCACTAAGTAGTGAAGTCTTATGTTTGGAAAGAGATGAGACATTTATGTATATTCTTTCCCTGTTGTTACTACTATCAAATAAAAAAAATATATAGGTATTGCAGATAAAACTTTTTTTTTTCTAGAACTAGTATTTTTCTTCATATGAGCATATTATTATGATTATGAATCTTTTTTGGAAAAAATTTAAGGATTTTGTAATCTCAGTTTCAAAATACGCTTTAAATCTTTTATTTTCTTGGATTTCTTTATATCAGTGAACTTGAATCCACCTCTCACTCACACCTAAAAATACATCAGAAAAATATGTTCATGGATCTCCTTTGCTTGTTGATCTGGTTGGGGATATTGTTATCATTCAGTATATCATCATCTGGGGTAGTTTGCATATAAGTTCATACTATTGTATTTTTTTCTTTTTCTTTTTAAAAAGTTCATATTCTAATTGTAAATGTGTTAGTAATGGCATTGTACTTAAATGCCATGAACCATTAAAGGAAGGATTCTTGTGTAAAAGGAGCATAAATGGAATAAATAGGCAACTAAATAAATAAGTAAATATTCTCTTTTCCTAGGGAGTTGTTATGACAGTCAACATGACATCACTGCTGTTTGACAGAAATGAGTGGGAAACACCTAATGTATTTAATCCTGAGCATTTCTTGAACAATGGTCAATTCCAGAAAAGGGAAGCATTCATACCATTTTCTGCAGGTAAACAACAACAACAACGGATTGCCGTTAAGTGTTCAAGTCCTGGCATCAATAGTGGTAAGGACCTGTTCAGCTTCCAGTGAGGCAGAGATGCACTTCGAGTGTTTCCACTTTGAGTGTGAATTACTGCCATTACTGTGGCGATCACTTTACCATGGTGATAGTGCATGCAGAGTGCCGTTGCCAGATGATGACGTGTGTAATTGGACTTGTGCCACTGGTCACATGCTCCTTCTGTACCTCTTCTGCTTGAAAGAGGTGCAGATACAGTTTGCAGAACTATACCCGTCCTGCTGCCAGTATAGAGGCCAATTTGCACTTAGGCTGCTAGTAGACACTGGGGTAATTTCTGGGAAGCACCATCTGCACTTGCAGGTGGTGTTTCCACATCAGAAACATCTCCTGCCGTTCCAGCAGCTACTAGCAGTGGCCAAAGGAGCGAGCATTCACACCTCTGCTGGTAATGGGGGTTAGGGCGCTGGCACCTCAGATGAACTTTGCATGTGCAGCACATCACTGTCATCCTGGTGTTGGTGCTGGCAGTTGTGCCTGGCTCCATGCAGAAGATGGCAGCACTTGGACACTTGTCTGGACTCCGGTAGATCTGTGGACATATTGGGGGTTGGTTTGGCGTGCAATAGCACTTTCAAGTGCAAATGCTGGTGTACACCAATGGGGATGCCCTTTTCCTGTCCCACAGATGGAAAACAAAGTACAGAAATGCCTCTGGTGGGGAGCAGTTTAGCCTGTTCCACACTTATATGCACAGAGGAAACTCTGGTACACATGGAAGTTTCCAGTAAAGACATAGTTCCATGTGGTGCAGATGCACCATGCAGCAGTCCTCCCCAATCTTTACTGGTAAGATAACTGTGAACAGGCTTTTAGATGTTTCCAGAACTAGTATAGTTGTGTCAGTTACTTTGCTCACTTACTTTCTACTGCAACAATTTAGTAAAGAGTCTAGCAACTTGTTCTCCTTTTCTCCTAGGAAAGCGGGCTTGCCTTGGAGAGCAGCTGGCTAGAACAGAGCTTTTTCTTTTCTTCACTGCCCTGCTTCAAAAGTTCACTTTCAAAGCACCAGAGGGTGTGAAACTGAACACCGACGTAAAGATGGGACTTACAATAGGCCCCCAGCCATACCGGATATGTGCATTCTCTCGCTAAGGGAAATTGTTCTATGTCAACTAAAAACTAGATAAACATCCACTGACAATGCCCTTTCATCATGCCTTGTTTCGTAAATGTTCCCATATGGTCTCAAGATGTCTTCATTCCCCACCTTCTCTTCCCACTTATCAGTAATGATTTAAAGAGTACTTTTGAACTTATGACTTGGAATGACTCCTACTTTACCAAATAGATTCAGACTGGCCTGCTACTAGGCCCAGTGTTCAAATACTAATATGTAGAGCTCAAAAGCAAATGGATGTTTCTCTGTTTCCATGAGACTGTATTTCCAGTGAAGAAGAGGGGAAGGGCTTGCTCCTTTGATTTGTACAGTACTGCTCCATAGTCTATCAGAAGTACAACAGCTGTTTAAAAAGGGCCCTTGCAGATGAAACATGCAGGTTTACTCACAATTCAAGCCTCTCTGAGGGAATCTTCCATGTTCCAGTCTGATAGTTGATTAACATTTTAAAGAAAGTGAATCCAAGTATCTAATACAAAGGATCCCAAACCATAAATCTGCCAATTGCTCCTATAATATTCTGGAGTTACCACCAAAATATATGTTAACTATTCTTGATCAATGTCTTTTTTACCTTTGGGTGAGCAGTACATATAAATCATCTGCTGTCTGAGAAGCAGCACAAAGCAACAGAGGAAAGCTCTAGTTCAATATAACAAGAAGCCACAACAATAGATTTAAAAGATTTTTTAATGTGAATATAAAATAATATTTTCTAAAGAAAAAGTAAACTCATGTTTACTAATTAGTGCATTTTCCTTATTTCCAGATAGTCCATTTGCATCACACAAATATAGACACATATGAATTGATTAAGCTAGACCTTGAAAGAAACCAAAGTCAGGAGTATCTACTATGTTTCTTTAGTTAATATTGCTTACAATTATGTGATCCCAAGCAAACTATTAGGATACAAAACAGAACACTATTATCTACTGTTCATAAAAGTAGGCTTAGTTTAAGTGAATCATTGCATCATGATTTTTAAAGACATGTAAAATCACATATTCCATAATCTGATGTTGAATCAATTCCTTATTTGTTTGGTATACAAAGTGTTTTTGAGTAAAAACAAAAACCCATGCAGTCAGGACCGGGAAGGAACTGTTTAAGCACCCGTTACATTTTCACACAAACCACACAGAAATAAATATTGTTGGCTTTCTGCTTATGACTGTCAAACTGCCACCTACTGGGTAGTTTTCAAAACAAAAAAAAATTAACTATGATTAGACACAACAAAAGAGGCATCTCAGAGAGACAGTGTATGACCCTTGTGTTCCCAAGCCTTCTTTCATCCACCTTTTCCAGCACAGAATGTTCACGAGAGGAGGAGGGGCTGCCTATGTATGAACAATCTCAGCTGGGAGTCTTCTATAAGCCACTTTACAGATGTTTTGTTACTTTTTTTCTGCCATGTCTAATCACAGCCTTAGGTAAGATGAAACGGACTACTGCATTTCAAAGATAAACTTAAAAGCAACTCTGTACTACATAAACTTCAACTGCATGAGAAATTATTCCTTTCAAATAAACTAATATAGCCATCTATCAAAACCAAATTCTGTACCTCATAATGAACCAATAAGCTTCAATTATGTGAGAAATCATTCCTCTCATATGATCTAGTATATCTATCAATGGAGTCCATCTGAACACCACACACAATATAGGCTTTGAACAGTCGAACTGAATTAAATATTTCATACAATTCACTCCTATAGACAATTACTTCAAAGTAAGAAACCTTGCATTGTGGTGCTCTGTGACACACAGGACACAAAAACTCAATTCATAGTAAAAACCATGGGGACAAATTTCTAAATGCATTTGCTGGTGATCAAATATTGGAATTACTCAAAAGAGGTAGTTTACATTTTAAAATTGGTGTTACATCAAGTAGCCCGCTGTAAATTTAGTTATAAACAATTCATAATAAAAAATTGTTCTGGGTAGGTTTACAATCCCCCCCCCCCTCGCCAATCATACAATGACTCTTAGTGGATGAAATTTCCAGATCCAGAGATACTTGTTATAATCCAGTAATGGGAGATCATATACGTAACTCATGTTTCCTGCACTCAACAGCCTAGTCGCAAGGCTGGGCCTGTGCAAAGCCTACACTTAAGATGGCCATGATAGCAGTTTCAAACTATGTCTCACTTTTTAGCAACAATTCTGGGAGCTCCCAACAACACTTTAAAAATGTGGAATTTTACCTTACGTACTCCAACACTCTGTTGCAGCAGCAGAGATTCTTCTGTTCACCTGCTCAGCTCCTCCCTATCCGATAGGTCTACTGCTTCTGAGGTGAAGGTGAATTCTTGCACAGTTTGCCCTAACACCCAGGAAACTGCAGAGGAATAGAACACTCCACAGAGACTGTCAAAGAAAGTACTATTTTTTTAGTCTGGAGTATTGGGTTTTAATATGCTGGTGCTGCGGAGTATTGTAAAACCTGTCTGGCAAACTGAAAGCTGTCAGATTCTTATATCCGTCTGCCAACAGGAGGCTCTTTCATACATTGACAAACCTACTGACTGGATGGGGAAAGAAAACAGGATTCAGCTGAATGTAAGGGGAAAATGCTGCTGGTAAGGTCGGTACAGCAGTGGGACAGGATATGGGTTCTCTATCCATAAAAGTTTTCAGGAAGAGGTAGGATAGTCACTTCCTTTGCTTTCACGAATTTTACAAAGGGTTGGGCCTCAATCATCCCAGCTGGTCCCTTCCAATCCTATAATTCTACTTTTCTGTGCAAGTGTCTGTCCCCTCCTCAAATTTACTCTAAGGAGTCAAGGGGCTCTGTGGCAGCAACGCAGTAGTACACAGGGGCACAGACAGGAGAGGAAATCAATTACTTTCGTCTTATAATGTTTCATCAGAAAATTTTAATTCTCTTCGAACACATTTTTCTGGCCTTTTAGAATGGAGATGGAGGGGAGGGGGATCTCCAGTACAAAAATATTATTCAGGAAAGGGGCATTTCTCAGCCTCAATGGAGTTTCAATTTTTGAAAATAGTTACAGCTAAAAGAATTTTAAGTTCCATCACTTTCAAAAGGACTTTGTTCATAAGTAAACAGAGCAAAATTATCCTTCATATTGATTTTCCATGGAATTTTTTTAAAGCCTACAGTATTTGTGAATCCTTTTATCTACAGAGACTAACCAACTACTAATTGCAGTTTGACCTATAATGGACTACAGGAATATGCTTAGGAATCAAACACCAATCACCATGCTACAAAATATTAATTCCCCCCCGCCTACAGATTCAAACAAGAGAAATAGTTACCAAAGCACAAAGACAACAAACTTGATGAAAAATTATCTTAACAGAGGAAGAAAATATTAAAGAAACAGAATTTGAAAGACTGAAAGCTCAAACGACAGTGTACTTTGCAACTATACCGCTGGTGTTAATTTAGGATTTCATGAAATTTAAACAGAATATTTAGCCATACTGACATCTACACAAAGCATGTAATACTGCAGTTACGATATCACATATTTTAGACCAGTTTTAATAGAAAGCAAAAATAAGCAACATCTAAGCTGTAGTTGCAAGTTTCTACATTTTATAACAAGTCAAGTGAATTACAAAAACAAGCCCCACTGCTCAAATATAGGCCTCATTTTGACATTTGTGGCTCTTTTCTACTGAAATTCCAGACTGCATTCCTTTTACTTACAAAACACAAAAAATAATCTATTTTATGGTGAAAAAAGCAAGTACCCTTTTAAAAACAAGGCTTGCCTTGAAAAATAGGAATGCCTTCTTTGTTCTGTATTGTGAGTTTAATTACATTTCAGGTCATTTCAGACTTTAAATGACTTTATTCTGATGGGTCTATTGGGAAAAAAAGTTGCTCTGAAAAAGGCAAGACCACAAATATTATCTATCTATTACAAGAATCTTCATGCCATTTAGCTCCTTCTTTGGAGTTCAATTTAGTCCTTAGCCACAGCACAAGAAAAGCCTAAGGGACATGAATGCAAGTGCCTGAGAAAATTCCCTCTAATTCAGATGTGTTTAACTGTGGCCCTCCAGATGCTCCTGAACTATAGCTCCCACTTTTCTGTACCATCCCATGCCATTTAGTAGGAATCGTGTAAGCTGCCCTGAGTGCCATGTGGTGGCAGAGCGAAGTAAAAGTTTGAATAATAAATAACCAACCAACAGTATTCACACCCTGTACCTTGGTTAAACACCGTTCCTGTTCTCACAGGCCCTCATGTGGCAAACACAAACATCACCCCACAAGTGTTCAGCAGCCTGAGCCACCATTAACTCTTTTATCACCTTTAAAAATACTCAAGTTAATCATTTTCAAAAAGACATCACAGATTGAGTGCAAATACAGAGACATTTTGGCTTTGTTGAAATTTACATTTTTAAAAAGCATAAACATAATTTGTTGACATTAAATTGTAGTTACTACTGCAGGTGGTAATTACAAAACTGATTACTCTGACTGAACCAAAACTCAACAGTACCGGAAAGGAATTCAGTGATATTCAAATCCTGAAGCCTGCGAATTGTTTTTGGTTAATTTCTTTAGTCAAAAACCTGCCACAACATGAACGTTGAATAGTAATTACAGCTGTCCCAGTTTGATCTTTTCGGTTTTCACAAAATAACAGATGGATCTTGGGGTGGGGGGATGCTTCTCGTTGCAGAAACAGTATCAATTAAAAAGAACCCGTCTTATTAAAATCAATAACCTTCTCAGACTGAAGACAGTAAATATAATTTCAAATATGCCAATTTTGGTATTTATATAAACAATACAGAATGAAGACAAATATAAATCCTTTAGAATTGTGCTTATCAACATACACCTTAAGTCTAATTAGAAATCAAGAAAAAGTCATAGTTCCTTAAAACGATCTGGTCAAATTCTGTTTACCAGCATACGGGTCTCACACGGAAAATAGCAGATGCCCAGCATCACAAGTTCTTTCCTTGTCGTGGAGTTTAAAATAGAAAATTAAAAATAAGTTAAGGACACTTCAGTGCACGAATATCTTCTGTGGTTTAATCTGATGCCGCAGGAGGTACTTTGACAGAGACGTTCCTCCGAGTATTGGTCACATGTCGTTGCTGTGCAAGGAAAGAGCGCCCAGCGTTCCAGGGACTACCATCTTTGTATGCAGTACTTCCACTTAGAAGTCTGGATTCCATGCCCAGCTTATGAAATGCTAAGCTCTGGTGGGAAATAAAGCAAGAAGAAAAAAATCCTTAAAGGCATGAATTCTTGAATTGCATTCTGACATACATACAAGATAATGGTATAGAACAGCAGGCACAATTCCTTAGACCCCGTCTTATTTTTGGGGAAACATGTACAATCAGGCATACAGGACAGAAAACACGAACCGCCTACCATATAAAACAATCCATCTTTTCATGAAGCAAACAGCTTTCAAATTCCAGCAATTAATTTCTTGTCGTTTTAACACCTGAAAATTATTATATGTCTTTTCCATTTATCCCAGTATCCTGGAACAGTGTGAAATCTAGGCCACTTCTGGACTTCTCTGTTCTGCATCCTGGAGTGGACTGCAAAGGCCCTGGTTCCTGTTTGCACACTGTGTTCACACTGGATGCGGCACAGCCCAATCTTAATGGTCAAAATGTCCACCTAGAGCAGTATACTGGTAGACCTATTTTAAACTGACAACTGGTGGTTTAGGGGCTTCTGGAACAGATAAGAGAGGCACGCAGAAGGACACATGCCTCCCTGTTCCAATTCAGCAAGGGAACCCTTTTTGGCAGTGCACCAAACTGCACTACTGAAATATGTTCCAAGGACTCCAGGTTCAGGAACTTTCATTCCTGATTCATTCAGAGCACTCACAGCAGGTTCCAAAGTTCATGTGAGCTTTGAAGCAGCAGGTGACCTATCCTGGAACAGGACGTCCTAGTACGTACAGCCTTGTTCCAGGACGGTTGGGCCGCTGCAATAGTTTCAGCCGGAGTTGTCCAGGTCTTGAAAGTGTGGAAATGGCTACTGTTTCTTTTTATGTTCTCCCTTACTTTTCACAGTAGGTGTGACTATTCACTGACATACACTTTAGCTCACCTTATTGTACCAAGCTGATACAATTAACTTTTCCTCTTGATCATGTAGCTTGGCTGATTTGCACTCTCCCTGAAATGAATTTAAAAGAGAAAGGGGGAAATGATACAGATGAAAATATTCAGAGATAACCAGTGGAATGGAAGTTTGTATCTTTCTGTGACATATCTAGCAGAATAAATTATTAGTTAAAGCCACTGTTGTGTTTATCTCTTTTTTCTGTGTTTCTGCGTAACAGGTATATTCAGCCGCAGCCTCCAGATGTTCTTGAACTATAATACCTGGAAGGCCACAGTTTGAGTATCCCTGCCCAATGTAATAAACCTAGCATTTTTCATTTCCCCTGCCTTACTAGCAACCTCAAACCAATTGGATATATTTTCCTGAAGGAGAAACATGGATACAAAATTGCTATTTACCTCAAGTGCTTCAATTCTTTTATCTTTCTCTGCCAGCTGTTTCCTCAGCAACATGATTTCAGCAGATGCTGGGTTCAGTTTTGGATCCAAAGTTTTTATCACCTGTATAAAGGCAAATATGAGCAAAAAAAGTGTAC
>MTQE01001134.1:34051298-34086888 GCA_014337955.1 Aspidoscelis marmoratus | reverse complement strand
TCTGTGTTGTATTTTTTTTTCCTATTTGCTGTAAACCGCCTTGAGCAAAAACCTTTTGGAAAGGCGGTATACAAATAAAAAATGGAAAAAAAATGGAAAAACTCATACAATGGGACATTTTTTGATTTGGTCTTGCCACAGAATACATTTAGTGAGAATCCACTGATACAAGGGCTGGTGGTAAGCCTATTATCATGGACTGGTCATTCCCTGGTAAGATCACTTTAGAGGATTCCCAGGTTGACATGGAGGCTCTGCTGAGGTTCTGGTCACTCTCTGGAATTGTGAGATAAGCAGAGCCATCGACTTGATCAGTTGCCTGTGGTGCTGGTAAAGTACCTCAGTACTCCATGGCACTACAACAATGAAACAGGAAGGCTGACGGCTAGAGCACAAGTGGCCTAAATCTCATGGTGAATCTAAGAGTGCGTGTCAGAGCACATTATCACGCCTACCACGTGGTGTAGTGGAGGCAAAAATAGTTTCTCCTTCGCCACCACTGTGTCCTCAAGTCGCTAGCTGGCAGAGGTTTTTCAAATAGTGAAGAGTCTTGTAATGTCACCCCTAAGGGAGCAAGGGAAGCAGCCGTGCAACATCTGCTGTGACAAACCTGCAGGGCACTTGAAGACAAAGTCACTCAGATTCTCAGGGGACTGGATGCCAGAGTTGAGGACAGGCTAAGGGGAGCGTTCAGAGAATAATCTGCTCCAGTTACTGTGGATCCATTTCAATTACTGCAGCCTAAGCCTGCGAACAAGGTGCTTGATGGGGTTCAGCCAGCTACCTGCCCTTGAGACTCTTGCCGTTCTTGGCTGACGAAAGCTAGCCAGCAGGGCAATCTCTCCCCCCACCCCCACCCCAGGCAAGATATCACTCAGAGGAAGCTAAACATCAAAACGCCCGAGTGAAGAGGCATGCTTTAAAAAGGCACCCAAAACCATTCAACATAAGCCCCTGGGCAACCTCCAGAAGGAGTCTGTTTCAGAATTTGGGCAGCACCACAGAAACAGCCCTCTCACATGTCCCTCCCATTGCACCCCTGAGAGAGGAGGAACTAGAAGGCCTTTTCCTTGACATCTTGATAACTGGGCAGGTCTATCAGGGCCTAAGCCACACGGGATTATGAGGCTAGAGATAAGGATCTACTGCAATATCCTTGGGACAGAGGTTTTACTAAGAGATAGGATAAAACAGTAAGCATTTATCCATAGTCACCAGACTCAGACCTCACTCAATTACAATTTTGCTCTACTGCTTGTACAAGACTGTAGTACATATATTTGGCAAAATTTCTACCATGTAGATTTTTTTATATATGTTGTATATTTATCAAAGGGTGGGGACGATTACCTGTTTTCCGTCTCCAATTCGTTTATTGTCCGATGCTTTTGTTCTAGCTTCTCCTGAAGCTCTAGAATTCGTTCATTTTCTGACCCTTCTTGTTGCAAATGGAGCATTTTGTTTTCATGTTGTAGTCTAATAAAAATTTCTCTGCAATTTAAATATACAGTCTCTATATAAAAGCAGTTACATAAATTGTGTCTGTACCATTCTCCCTCCACCACCTCCACAATACTGAATTGGACACCCTATGCTACAAAGCAGAATGATAAAAAACTACTACCCCTTCCAGACTGGGGAAATAAAACCACAATGAAGGGGAAAATTGCAGCTTATCTGCTGCAAAGTGGCATCCGGGGGTCCAGACTAGAGCAGCTTCCCGTAGCTTCCTCATTGGAAGCTACGAAAGCTGAGACTGGTGTGCATGGTCACATGGAATGAGGCAACCAATCAGAGTTGAGCTGCCCTCCCTGTTCTCGTTGGCTCTTCTCGCCATTCTGTCTGGACTGGTGGGAATATTCAGATTTTCTTAATACTCTGAAGGGACATTCCGTACCCTATTTGAGAACCTGTTGGTTTTACACCAACATGAAGATATTGGTTCAGAAATTACTTATAAGTTTTAATAATAGGAATAAATCTCACTGAACCCAGTAACATTTACTTCTGAATATCTATGATTAGTAATATACTGCACCACTACAACAATCTAAAGAATTTCCCATTTATTAGGAAAATTCTATTTTTAATATTCAATCATGCTACATTATGTTTTTACGTAACTATTATGATTTTAGATGTTTATATTCCTTGTATACTACTTCAAGAGTATATTTTAGTAGCAGGCAGTATATACATATTTTAAACGTGTACATTCATAAATAAATATTTTTGTTGAAATATTTCCATTGTCATTCTTACCTATATTCCACAGGGACAATTTCGGCAGCAAGATTTTCATAACTTTTGACAGCAGATGCATCTGAAAACAAGCATAACAATGAAGGCATCCACAGTTTATATAACAACAGCTCTACAGGAAAAACAAACGATCATACCTGCTTGGTTTAAGTGATCCTGCTGCATTTTTGAACACCTAAGCTCTTCATTTGTTTCTTTCAGGGCATCACGCTGCACTATCAACCTCTGAAAATGCAAGAATTGTAAAGATTTTACATGAACACTCAAGCTCCCAAACTGTGTTATGTGCTCTAAAGTTCCTATTCTCTTGTGGCAGAAAGAAAAACAAAACAGAATCTGTCCCTATTCATCACTGCAAATGGTCCCTAATTCCCAAGGACCTGGGTCTGAACGGGGCACTGGGAAAGAGATGTACCACATCTGCTCTAAGTAGAAGGTCGATTACAGAATTTTGTGTTCGTAAAGAGGCAGGACATCTTTTCTCATCTAAGTCTTTCCTGTAGGAATTTCAAGTGCAGCTTTACTGTAGGTTGAACCCATGGAGTGATTCTGCCCTGGCTGGTATACCAGACCAACAAGGGTTCTAGGAGCCTCCCTTTTGCACACAGGTTTGGTCTAAAGGAAGCCATGCTGGTCCAGTGTACCGGCCTTTGCAGATCTGCCCATAGTTTGAAGCAATGCTGAAAGCCACCTGGGGTGAGACCAATTCAATATCTTGCCTATCCCATGAATCCACATAGTCAGCTTTGGAGCCAATTATACTACAGAAGCCTGTGAAAATATTGCATTAAGTCTGCATGAGCTACAGATGCCTTTCTGTTGACAGAAATTCACATGGTGTTCTTGCTAATGGCATCTAATTTCCACATTACACCATTTGCCGTTTGTGCAGCTTCACAGCATTATGCAAACAGCATACTCAGTGAGCAGTTTGCTTACTCTTCACCGAGTCACAAAAGTTGCAGTTTGAGGCTTCATTGTAGTTATGAAGGTTTGTAAAAATAACTTAAGAATGTTGGTTTGATTATCTTTTATAATAGCTTTTTTTAAAAACTACTTTTGTGATCACTTTAGACTCCTGTAGGACACAATAACGGTTTTCACATAAACTCCTGCAAAGCTCAGGAAAAGATTAGAGGAAAAATACAACAGTACTGTATTTGGTCAAACTGTAATGCTTGTTTATTATAAAGGCATCTTACCATAGTCCAAAGTCTACCACAGAAGGAAGCTGGATTAGTTCATTTTATCCACACTAAAAGTGTAAGCAGCACTCTTCACCTTATAAAAGCTTTGAGCAAAAGATTCTGTATGCACTCAGGAACTCACTTTGACTTTATTTGTATAACAGGGCTGTACAGAGAAGATTCCCCAGAGCTGCTTTTCTGGTGCTAGGTGCGGGTTACTAAGGTAAAACAAAAAACCTGAACACTCTTGAGTTCCTAACACATACCAGACAAAATCCGTCAGGTCTTTTGCTGAACTGATCTCAAAGAAACTTGTGAAAACACAGCCAAGGCAGGGTCAGATTTACTAGATTGGGTAACATATAAGCTTTGTTGTGGCGGTGGTGGTGATTTCAAAGCGCAGGTAGATTGAAGCAATCAAAATATTTGCTGTGACTATTTCATTTTTATAGTTTGAGAACTGCTGAAATGACAGCACTGCCCTCTTCTGTTTCTCATTGTAATAGTTCCCCTAGATTTACTTTCCTCACACCAAGGGAAAATATTCCACCAACTATTAAGCTGATCTATTTTGCACCTCACATGTTCTGAAAGAGACAATATACTAATATACTTTCGAAGAACTCACAGAACCCTTACATCTTTCTCTTTAATCAAAGCTTCATGCTTCTCTTCTAGTCGCTTCAGTTCAAATGCCAATGTGTCGGCCCTTTTCGATTCCTCAGAAAGTTTGTTATGAAGTTCTTGGACCTTGTTTGAAAAAGCAGACACACAATCATTTTAAGACCATCTCAGTTTATTTAGATGTAGTTCTTGGATTGGAAATGCAGCTCAGAGAAAGCAATGGCAAGAATTTTACAAGAGAATCTTCAGTGAGTTCTGAGAACCAGCTTTGTAGCTTCCAATATGAACTTCTGTCTCCCTTTCAATCTAATACTGATCATAATAATTTTTAAAAAATGAGTCTCCATAAATTCAACGTACATACTAGTAGACTCATGGGGTCATCTCAGCACCATCTGCAGGACAGTATTGGTCCAGAATAGCCCATGCAGGCCCTGAAGCCTCTGAGGGCCAGGAACAAAAGTTCTAATTCTCAGAGCCATCTTGAGATGCATTTTGATGGCATCCGCATTAATATATGGTTTGATGAAGATGGGGGAGTAGTAGTTGGCTTTTCTACCCCGCTTTCCTCACCCATTTAAGGGGACTCAAAGCAGCTGACAAAGATTTCTATTCTTCTTCCCACAACAGAACACCATGTGAGGTGGATGGGGCTGCGAGAACTCAGAAAAGATCTGTGACTAGCCCAAGGTCTCCCAGCTGGCTTTGTGGAGGAATGCAGAATCAAACCTGGTATTCCTAGATAAGTCTGGCTCCCTAACCACTAAACCAAACTGAAGCCTAGAAGATGACCGTGAAGACCCTTAACTGGGTTCAAGGTCCAATGCAGAAAGGGCCAAGAACTCCTTCAGTAGAATAACATACCACAATAAATATACACCAGATATGAAAGGTGATAAAAGAGTTTTGTGTATATTAGCTCAGAATTTATTCAGACTACTACACCTTTTTAAAAATACAATGAAGCAAAATTAGAAGTACAAATACATTGTGAAGAAAAACTTGTACCTTACCTGTCTTTTGTAAGTTTCTAATTGTGCTCTGGCAGCATTTGCTTTCTTTAACTCTTCCTCCAGGCTGACTGTATTATGCATATACATCATGTTTGTTTCCTGAAGAGATTTCACTTGCCTGCGGAAGTCATTTAGGTCTTCCAATTTTTTGCGGTATACCTCAACTGCAGATTCCAACTTATTTGTCTTGTCAGCAACTGTCCTATAGCAGGAAAGCATGGATTAGGAGTATTCTTACTCAGAAACGAAACACCATAAAATAAGCACAGTGTTTCCTTCTCTAAACTAGTTTCGTGTGTTGTTTCTGAGAACAAAAGTGCAAGTGGTGCCCCTTAAGCAGGATGAGAATTGGTTTGTTAAATGCTTATTTAAGAATTTTATTGTTCACAGAATAATGCAACCTTGGCATTGATGCAAGCTACTTGTAGCAAACTGAAGTAAACAAATTACCACTTGATCTCAAGAGAGTTTAAATCTCTAATCTTGTTAATGTATTACCAAAATGAAAACAAGCCCCACAACCACCAGTACTATTGTAGCCATCAAATCAGGCTCAATAAATGTTACAATATTAATTTGACTCTCTAATATAAAATATATTATTATGCTACATTTGCAAAAGTATTGGGCCTGTTTCGGTAACAGCTGTATGCGGTTTTACTGTTTTAGGAGATAAACAGTATTTTTGATATTGTTCACATGTCCCACTTATTCTTCAGTCTGCAAAACCTTATCAAAAACTGATAAGTGCAAATGCTTGTACTTTCCCCCTGCTTGTTGTTGTTAGGATGTCAGGTAAACCTAATAACACACGGAGACTTAGTGTCTGAGGTCAATTATGAATTGGCACAAGGATGTACCCCTTATCTTTTTCTGGACGTTTGTAATTTTCCTTTTGACAGAATAGAGTGCAGAGTATACATAAGCTGCTACATTTCATCAGTAAAACACCACACCTACTTGAAAGAGAAGTGCTAGTCCTTTGGCCAAAATAGTGCTTGTGTGTTTTTCTTCTGGGAGACTGGAAGTAGCAGATTTATTCCGCAACTTCAGAAAACATTCAGCATCAACTCATGGTGGTATACAACTCTGAATAAGTAAACCATTGTGGGACACTGATTTTGGGAGGGTCTGAAGGCATAACTGAAATTAAAGGCAGGGTAGGGGCATCGGCTCTCTGTTGGTTTATCCTCCCAGGGAAGAGAAACTATTTGTGTACTCAGAAGGTTTACAAGTACTGTATCAGGGAAGCCTCTGGGAGCATCACTATCCATATGACAACTATGCTGATTGCCCTTTATGATAATGTCCTATAGATCTAAGTTAAAGAACAGCTATGTGTTAATTCTTAAGATGTTTTGCATATTTAGCACTGGCAGATAATATTTATTATCCTAGAAGTCCTTTTGAGCTTCTGACAAGATCTGAAAATGTAGGGCTATGGCCATGTTCAATCATAACAAAAGGGATGCCTCAAGAGAAGCCTCATGGAGATAGCGTGTGGCCCTCATGATCTCCATCCTTCTCTATTTTCCCTTTTGTAGCATAGAATGTTTAGGAGAAGAAGAGGGGCAGACTGATGTGTGAACAATCCCACCTCAAAGCCTTCTCTAATCTGCCTCAGAGATGCTTTCCCCGCCCACCATGTCCGATTACAAACCAAAATTTAGATTGTCCAATGACAAGAAGAATTGGCTTTTATACCCTGCTTTTATTACCCGTTTAAGGGGACTCAAAGCGGGTGACACAACTTTCTATTCTTCTCCCAACAGGCACCCTGTCAGAGCTTAGAAAGAGAGCTGTGACTAGTCCAAAGTCACCCAGCTGGCTTCATGGAGAAGCGTGGAATCAAACCCAGTGACTACGAGATATAAGTCCAGCACTCTAACCACGAGACCAAACCTAATAATCTTAATAAGGATTTGCAGTTTCACGGTTCCTCATTTATTTTTGTTATCTTCAATATTTATTCATTTATAAACAATTGTTTATGAGCAAAGGAATACTGTACATTTTGAAAGACTGAACATTTTCACAATGTATGAATTTTGCATACTGACAGCCCCTTTGGAACCTGATCCACATCTTACCTCAGCACATCGATTTCATCTTTTAGGGCCCTAGATTCTTCTGCCAGAGAGGTCAGTTCATCATTACGATGTTGCAGCTCTACTAGCTGTTTCTCAAGCTCTTCACAGTGAACACGATAATCGTCTTTTGCTGTTTCAAGCCTTAGAAGAAGCAAAACGGGATTACCGGGAGCATGATGATTAATGCCTGAAGTACAAGACACTTGTGTTCATTTTACAGCAATGAATTTTGACTTCACAGGATACTGACAATATTTAAGGACTTTTTAGAACAAAATTTTGATCATTCTTTTTTATGAATTGCTATAAAGGCCATTAAATATAGATAATGTTGGTTTGTCTGAAGAGCTATTTTTTATTTTAAGAAATTTTAAACCTAGCATATTTGTAGTATAACCATATTATGATTTTTATTTTATTTTATCAAATTGTTAAACTGTGAGTTTCATCTTGTTTGCACTTACCTGCTAGTGGGCACCAATCTGCTCACTAGTAAAATCCATCCACATGCCATCTCTGTTGTCACTCCAGAGCTTGCAAATCTCTCCCTGGAGTTAACTAGCAAATGGGCTGCTAAAAAACAGTCCACAGCTTGACCAGGAGAGGCTAGGTGGTTCCTGGGCAATAACATTTGCACTCTTTTCTGGCTGCAGCGCTGTGAGTGGGTGTGGCAATGCAACTGCACAGTTGAAGGCTGCGTCCCTATCTCTATGGCAACGTCCAGGCAAACACCAGATGTTGCCAGAGACGTTGCCATGGCAATCTAGCTTGCCCTGCCCAGCCAAACTTCAAGTGCTGCTGGCCCAATATGGGTCTTTACTTGCATTTGACATGCAGATTGCCACTGCCACACCTCAATCTTACCAGCCTACCATGATACTGTAATTTGAACAGGCCCTAATTTTACAAACTGTGAGTTACTTTACAATGTAGCTAAGTAAAATACCCATGTCTTGCCAAAGTAAGGGTAGAATAGATAGACAGATAGGACCCTAGAACTGGAGGACAATTGCTGAGTTAACTGTTAGATTGTGTCTTTTTTACACAAATGTTTATTACTGTTTTATAAACCTTATTACTGCTGCTTTCGAAAGTTCCTTTGGTTTAAGATATTTTGATATACTTTTTGTTCTGTCTATTTAACAACAATAAAGTATGCATGCACACCCATAGAAGCACACGCACAAAGCATATTTTGTTCCTTACAAGAAAATAATCTTTTCCTAGAATGGGAAAAAGGTATAAAGCACCCCGGTGTACGATACTCGAAAGTTTTAAGTGTACAGCTACTAAAAAATAATCTTACCTTGACAATACCTTAATTATCAATTGGTGAACAATTACAAAACAAGACCTTTTCAGAAATTCTAACTGTGGATAAACTCACTACAAGAGAAGGCATTTCCTCAGGCATATTGCATTGTAGTCTAATTATGTTTTAACTTTTAGGCATTTTATCTTTTTACTGTTGTAACCTATCCTGGCACTCTCAGGTGAACAGCAGAATATAAATACTAAACAAGCAGGCAAGTTTTATGGGCAAAATTAGCACAGTCACAACAAAACTGATTTACTCCTCCTACCAACTTGGCTACGTCTTCTGCACGAGTTGTAGTTCTGGAATAATTGTTCAAGACAGCAGCACAGGATGCATTTTAATAAGATCTAATAAAAAAATTACTGAGATTGAAAGCGAACGTTAAAGTAAATCAGAATCAATCCATACCTGAAATTTTCTTCTTGAAGTTGTTCTATTTGAACCTGGGCATGGAAATACTTTTTTGCAACTGCAGTATTTGTATCATCAAGAGAACCATCCAACTGATCCAGTCTGTCACTTATAAGCTCATTTTCAGACAACAAACTGCTCTTTTCTTCTTGAAGGGCAGCCACCTAAAGGTTCAAAATTCATTACAAGTTTATATGTTCATTCAGACTCCTGACAAAGTTTATACCTATTTACTTGCTCTTAGAGCAGATGCAGGAAAAGTACATGACCAACCCCAGCCAAAGTCAATTTGTTTTATGTATTGCATAAAACTAAAGGAAAAAAACTCAGATTTTTCAGGTAAGTTCACTTAATAAACTTCGTAGTTGACATCTTGTATAAAATGGAAGTTGAAAGTGCTCATCAGAAAATGTTAAATTATTTTCAAATCCCTTTTTTATTTTAATTAACGCATTTTCAAATACATGGCTTGAAAATAAGTCTTACACTATGAGCCAGATATAATTTTAAAAAGTTACTTTCACTTAACTACTGGTTCCACAAACTGAATGGGTTTTTTTTTCTGATTGATTGCTGAAGAGGTTGTGTAATTATATCTGTGAACATTGGTACATTAGCAAACAACTCTGCTAAGAGCTCAGTGAATCAAAACTTCTCATTAGATGTGTTGACCTTGATCATGGCACATCTCCTTCTTTGTGTAGCTTAATTTCTAATGCTGTTATAATTCCTAGCTTCCTAGCTTCTCTTCCACTTAACAGCTCTTCAGAATTGCCAACATAATAACTGTCAATAGCCACAGTAGCAAAGGAAATTTTGTATTTCAGCTTTATATTTTAGTGTGTTAAATGCTATGTTAATAAGGTAAGGCTTTCACCATTATGGCCTATCCGGGATACTCAGAGACTTGTCTGGCCCTCATTTGGAGCTGGAAGGGAAACCAGGGCCCCTTCTGCAATGGTTTTTTTATATTCCAGATTATACCTCAGAAAAGGGGCCTGCCATTCCCACCTAAGTGCAAACTATAGCAAGCCCCACCCAGGGCCTACTGTAGACTGCACCAGCATTTGGATGACATGTGGATATAATCCAGAATAAGGCCCAGAGCAGTAACGACTATGGATTGTAGCACAGTTTAGACAAAAAGAACTGCACTGCAGAATAAGGCTACATTTACTGAGGTGAAACTTTTGAAGTTACTAAGGATATCGAAGTAAAATACTATTAAGAGGAAGGCACAGAAAGTGGGGGAAATGCTTCCCAATTTTTAAAGTGAAGACAGAAAAGTAGCACAGGACTCAGCACTGAAAGGGTCTGTCAGAAAGGATTTCTAGGAGTGATGAGCCAAAAGGTTTAAAATCCTAGACAGCATTGGATGTGGAAGAACATGCACTTTTTTAAAAAAAAAAGGTGCTAGCTTGAAATGGAAAACACACTAGTAAGTATAGTAAATCATAACGAAGACACAGATTAAAAAAACAGTGCCCTTAAGCTTTTCCTGTGGTGTTAATTTTAAAATACCAGACATCACAGCATATCATATGTTAGTTCATTGATACTTAGAACGTATTCTGCTCTTTGGTTTACATTTTGTTTCAGGGAAAAATAAACCTACCTTTCTTAAATTCTTGTAAAGTATCATGGGAGACTGAGACCTTATAAGTGAATTTATTAAAAATTAGTTAAGCAAAAACCATCACTTCTTTTATTTATTTTTCAAAAACACACTTATTCAACATAAAAGCACTAATTCATTGTATTAGACCAGTCATATGGGTTATATTAGGGTGCTGCTGTAGTACTCTGCTGTTATAACAAAGATAAATAATTCTATGTAGTCCAATTCTATGTACATTTAGTCAGAATAAATTTACTGAATTTAACAGGGCTTATTTTCATTTAAATTTGTAAACCATTATAAGCCATATACTCTTTTTCTTAATCTATGTGCGCTCTGAGTAGCCATTTAATTTTTAAACGTGCAAGTCTACATTTCACACAACCATTTGAAGCAGCTTTCCATAAATTTCAGATAAACAGTACTACTACTACTACTAATAATAATAATAATAATTTGGGCAGAACCAAATGATAGATGAATATAAGAACGTGCCCTGGCAAAGGACAATAGATACTAAGGAAAATAAAATAACAGAACGCTATAAGATATGTGTCCTATCAAATGAATCATTTATTGCTGTTTGTTAAAAACTCCAGGCAATTTACAGAAATGTAAAATACAAAAATCTGAAACAAAATAAGAGCTACCACATTTCACACATTATCCTGAGAAGTTGGAGACAAGTATATTTCAAGTACTGTATATGTTCTTAAATAAAATAGCTTAGAGACATTAATTTTGGAGAAAGGCTATTTTTCTTTGGACAGAGACCCTTTTTGCACTGCACATCAACCGTAAGTGGTCCATACGGGAATTATGGGAGGCCCTGACCCTCCTAAAATGCTCTGTCTACACAGAATTGAGACTGGACTAGGGCACACAAAACGGCACCTTAGCAGCGTCTGCCAGTGTACTAGGGGTAGTTTACCAGACCATGGAGGCATGCAGACGGCATATCTCTGTGGTCAAGGATATCTCAGGGGACACTTTTCAGTACTGTAACAGGGTGCATTGCCAAAATGCCTCCCTGAGAGCCCTGAAGGTCCTAGCATTTGGAGCCAGTGCTAGGGCTGGCACAGGACAGACTATCTCAATATGGACTATCTGAATATGTCTCTCCATGCCAGAAGCCATTCTAGTCAGGGTGCTTACCCTGTTCCAAAACTGAAGATGTCAGAGCAAATATGGCCAGAGTTTTCTGCAATTGGGAAAGCCCATAAAGGACTATTCCTTGGTCTCTGCTTTCCTAATTTAAGAATGTGGGGAGACAAAAGCAAAGTACCTTTGGTGTTGACTGCATAGAGCCTGGCTGGATGTGTAGGCATCCGAATGGACACTGAGTCCACTAAATGTTCAGAACTAGTAGACTGTGGTTCTGGGCATTGCCAGTCAATGTGCAGGGACCAACTATAATTTATTGTGGCCCCAAGTCATGTGTAGCTTGTTAAGCATCAGCACTTTTAATTTAGCCTGTACGGGGGGGGGGGGGGCAAGGACTATCTTGTCCAAGAAGGGAAGTTGTCAATACCCTAAGGATCAAGAAAAGGTTTCCATACAAGTAGGCAAATTACTGCTTTATTGAGGTAATATCACATCATTCCTTTTCTCAGTGGGGAATTACATGCTCCCAGGCCTATGTCAGAACTGATTTTATAAATCCTGATAGATAAGGATCGCAAATGAACAGCAGGCTGCGTACATCCAAACTCTTTGTTAATATCCTTGAACTTCATCAATTGGAAGTAACCCATAAAAATCGAGCAGAACTGTTTCAGCAAGAGGCGATACAATTACTGTGTAGACACACAAGCAGGGATTTGAGTGATTAAACTTTTTTGCCTAAAGCTCATTGCCTTGTACTGATAAATAGAGTAGATCCCATCTGCAAAACAACAGCATGTATTACACATGGTTCATGTGTCTAAAATGAAACTCCAAAATCAGATATGCAAGCACAACTCATTTTGTGGGTGTATAAATGGATGGAAGGATAAATGGGTAGGTAGGAAATTGTGTGTGTGTGTGTGTGTGTGTGTGTGTGCATGCAGTGCAAGCATGCACATAGGTGTGGGCGCATGTGTGTGTTTGCGTATGTCAAGGAAAAAGTCCTTGCAGAACTCAGGCCAAAAATACGGCAGGTTTTGGTTGCAAGAATGAAAAATAAGTGGAATTAAAAAACAACTCCTATTCTCTACAAATTGAGCAATTTTCCACCTCTACTTTTGAGGGTTTACATTTCTACCATATATATAATGTATATATTGAAACCCTGCAAAGAAAGACGTGCTTACTTGAAGGTCTAGTTCTTGACATCTTTGCTTCAGTTCTTCTTTCTCTGCCAGTACCTCACGAAGTTCTTCTAGTGTTCTTTTCAGCTTTAAAATGTTGAAGTTTTCATTTTCAGTTATTCAGCAACACACATTTCTTGGCCATATACCCAGCATCCCCCCAACTGTGCAAACTACAGCCAGGAAAAACAAAGAACGGGGAAACAGAAGGCAAATTCTAAAGAAGCACAACCTTATTGCTCAGATTTAATTCAACAGTAAGCACTGAAAAAAAAAGACTTAATCAAACTGTATTATGTTCAAGGGCCAGTGTTTTTAGCGGGTCCCTGAGCAAGCTCTAACGTTAGCGTGGCTCTTAGCAATTCCCACAGCAGAAGTTAACATTTTAGAAATTAAGAGAGAACTATTCCTTTACTTATTTTGCCAGAATGCAAGATAAGGAAAAACAACCAGTGAGAAGCAGATTCTGAGTGACAATTAGGGGAAAAGCTCAGTGGTGGTTTTGCTCAGTAGCAGAGCAAACTGCCTAGAAAGCATAAGGTTGCCATTTTAATCCCCAGCCTCCTCCTGGAATTAGGCAATGACAAATCACTTCTTTATTTCTGCAAAGAAAACTGCATACAGTTGCCCATGGAGGTGTTCATGCAGTTGACCAGGAGTCAGTCCACAGTCAGTAGTACCCAACAATGGAATGCAGGATAAGGAATAATGGTCTTAAGGTACAACCAGATTCTAATGAACAATTAAGGAAAATTATGCCCTATACTGAAAGTGGCTCAACAATGGTGGTGACTCCTCCCACACTGGATATGTAGAGCGGCTAAAAGGTCACATTTTTTAAACCTCATGTCGTCTCTTGTTTGAAGCAGAGGGTTGGACCAGATGGCCTAAATAGCCCGTTGAACGATAATTTTCAAAATCACACTTGTAAAATATCAATTAATGACTTTAAACATCATAAAAAATACTAAAGATGTAAAAATGTAACCCGAAACATTTAATACATATTTGAATTACCTGTTGCTCCAAATCACCAGGAAAATCACTTGCAACATAACCCACTATTTCTTTACTCATTAACTGCAAGAGAAAAAAAAATCAAAACAATAAATGGAACAATTAACTAAGGCAAACTTAAACCAAAAATTAGAGATTTCTCCAAATCATTTAACTGCACAAAAAACATTCTTAATGAATTTCAAAATTAGAATTTTTCAAGATAGACTTTGGCAAATCCTTGTTTTCCAATTCTGTATTTGAGCTACATGCTTCATATATTGAAAGCAGAAGCAACTACATACTATAAATAAATCATGCTTCTATACAGCACTTTTTTTTGCTGGGATATGACATTGAGACAAGCAATACAAATACTATGTTGCAATTTCTAAGTAATTTATAGAGATATTCCCCTCCCTCTCCCCCCACCCCGCCAAAAGAAACAGACATCGACTTTTAGATATGCAGAATATTTCACAGGTGGGATTAGATATGTATAGATAACAGCCACAAAAGATATAATTTGTAACTAAAACAAAGATGCAAAGTGGTTGTTGCTATGATCATGAAGTTATTATATTGTATTGAAATGTTTATAAACATTTTTGAATAGTATCATAATGCTCCCACGTAAAAAATAAAGAAAAAGAAGATACATCACAAGACACTTCCCACATAAATGTTTTCAAAACTGTAGTGTTCTAGATAAATAGGTACAAAAATCTTCTTCCAACAATAATCCCTCAAAAGCTTTATTGTGAGCCAGTTTGGTATAGTGGTTAGGGAGCCGGACTCTTATCTGGGAATACAGGTTTGATTCCCCCCCCCCCCGCATAAAGCCAGCTGGGTGACCTTGGGCTAGTCATACCTCTCTTCTGAGCTCTCACAGCCTCACCTACCTCACAGGGTGTCTAGTGTGGAGAGAAAACAGGAAGCTTTTCAGCTGCTTTGAGTTCCCTTAAATGGGTGAGAAAAGTGGAGTAGAAAAGCCAATTCTTCTTCTAGCAATATAATTAATTTTTTTTTTAATATTAGCACAATGACTGCATCCCCATTTGCCTTCCTTGCAGGCAGGGTTACCATTACAGTGGATCTACTTCCAAGCACCCTACCCTTGCCTGCTGGCTTTCAGGGCACCATGAGGGCTGCTGGCAATGGATGTACCAGCTCTAGAAGTATCCAGAATTGTAAAATCATCAGGAATCTTTAAGTTATGTTTGACAATGGTGCTCTATGAATGCTTGTCTGGGCAGCCTGAGCATTTCAGGGCCACTTGTGTGCACCTGTGAGGTGCATAAGTTTGCTTGATGCTGACACCAGAGGCCTTTTCACACACGCGGTTTTTGAACGCGTGGAAGACAGCCCGGGACGCGGCATTCGCATTGCCGCGGCCGGGTTTGCGTCCCGGCTTGTCCCGGGCTGTCTTCCACGCATTCCAGATGCAGAGCACTTTATCCATATCCGAGAATGCTGGGAGCTTGCTTGAACTGCTTGTCCAATAGGGGGCCTCGGCGCGCCGCGTGGTGCGCACTCCCAACATTCTCGGCTCATTCCGAGCCGGGACGCCAAAAAGGTAGGATCTCCGCGCGTGCGTGTATCCCATCCCCGGGCCCTGAAAGGGGGGGTTTCAACTGCGGGGTGTAGGCGCCTACATCTAGGCGCCTGCACCCCATAGATGGGCGAGATCGGGTTCGGGGGGTGGGTGGGGTGGTGGCTGTGGGGAGTGAGGGTGGGTGGGGGGCTGATTTGCGGGGTGCAGGCACCTGGATTCAGGTGCCCACGCCCTGCAGATGGGCACGATCGGGGTCGGGGCAAAGCCTTCGGAGACCGGAGCCAGGGGCTCCGATCTCCGAAGGGCTCCTGCCCCATTGGGACCTTGCCCCGGGCCCCGTGATGGGTGCCCGGGCATCTTCCTGCCAGCTGCACAGGGCCCGATCGGGGCCCCGTACAGCCGGCACGAAGCGGTGCAAGCGGCCTGAGAGCTCTGCTCACCCCTTGGGTGCTCGCACCCAATGGGAGGCAGCCTCGCCAGCCGTATCCCCGCCCTGGCCAGCCTTTGCCAGCTAAGTCACTTCGGAATGCTTTTAGCATTCACACACAGGCGCGCAGGAACGCGTTTACACACGTTCCTGCGTTCCTGTGTGTGAATGCTGGAAGCGTCCAGAAGTGACTTAAGGCTACCCTTCCTACACCCATTCCAAATGGAACAAGTGTAGTGTAAAAAGGCTTCAGTTTTGCCAACAAAGGTCTGTATAATCAAAGCTACAGTTTTCCAGTAGCAATGTATGGCTGTGAGAGTTGGACTGTAAGAAGAGCTGAGTACCAAAGAATTGGCACTTTTGAACTATAGTGCTGGAGAAAACCTTTGAGAGTTCCTTGGACTGCAAGAAGATCAGCTCAGTTAGTACTAAAGGAAGTCAACCCTGGTTGTTATTGGAAGGATAAATGCTGAAGCTCAGATCCTTTGACATGAGCTTGGGCAAACTTTGGAAACAGTGAAGAGAGGGGCATGGTGAGCTGTGGTCCAAGAGGTCACAAACAGGCGGACGCTTCTAAACAAGTGAACGACAGCCACTTCAGGTCTTGATGATGCCAATATTAAAAAGCCTATTTACACTTCAAGCAAACTTACTAAGTTCATTTAGAAGCAGTAATAAAGATAAAAAACAGATGAGACTACTAATCTTCTCACTGTCTGTGGCTAAGCAAATAATGGCCCTAAAACTGAAATATTCTTTAAGGAAAAGCCACTGGTCTACATTCATACCTCCTGAAAATTAGAATAGCTGAGGGTAAAAAGAACAGCATATCAACCAAAGCAATAAAATGAAAAACTCCAAGAAATATCATTTCATGGGGTTTGACAGCCTCTGATAACTATTATTCCACTATGGTTCTGGGTTGAGACAGGTTAGCTTCTAAACGTAAATTGGAAATATGGTTCTCTTAAAATGGCATGGTATCCCTCCTCCCTTTCAGGCACTGGTATTGTTTTCAGTGTGTTTATAGTTTGTTTTTATCACTGTAACCCACTCTGAGGCCTTTGTGTGGAATAAAAATGCAAATAAATCAACTTACAACACAGATTTTTACTCTCACTTTTCTTTAAAGTATTATAGTCTGGATATGGATAAATATCAATGTTTCTTTTGCTTGTTTTTGTTCTGTGGTTCATAACACTTTATTTACAAAGAAAAAAAATCAAATGAAGTTAAAAGAAAAGGAGGAAATGGAGAAAGAAAGCCTGATTTTGCTACTAGGGAAAGAGAGCTGGCTGTGACGGAAGTCATTTCTTGTTGGCAGCACCAGACCTTGGCCTTCCTTGGCAACCCCATCAGGACTGGTAAAACCTCCAGAAAGGGAAACTCTTACCAGTCAAATAACAAATATTAATATATTTGTCCCTACTAAAGCCACAACATCCTTGCTTACTGACGTTCTGAATAAGTTATTTGTAACATTTACCTCTTGAATAGCAGCCATGACAACATGCTGGACAGACTCTTCTAAAGTCATTATAACTTGTATGTGTTCTGCAAGGAAAAATTAACATAAATTATATATTCTAAGACACCTGAGCAATATATTAAATATTCTCTGCTTCGACCATACAGTAGCAAATGATCTATTTGAAAATGCAATAAAACCTTGACAATAAAAACCCCATAGAAATAATATATCAAGTTCTAAATAAGTACAGTGGAAGATCAAAGTATAGTGATGATGTAATTTTGGCCTTTTCTGCACTGGGCCTTATTCTGAATTACATTCCAGAATAGGGGCCTGCTGTCCATACACTAGTAGCGACTATGCCAAGCTCTGAGCAGGAAGTGCCACATTCTGAACCAGCATGCAGATGGCAGTCTCCTATTCTGGAATGTAATTCAGAATAAGGACCGGGGCAGAAAGGAAGGGAGGGAGGTAGAAGAAACTTACAGTTTTATCAATGCTCTGTACAGCCAGTAAAATTTGCGAAAATTAGATCTGCTGAGTCACTGAACAATATTCACCTTGTTTCTTTTCACAGTTGACTGCACAGCCTAAAATGAGTTGCAACAACCTCCCCAGCTCCACAGGATCAGAACGCTCATATATCTGGCTCAGATCAGGAAGAAGATCTTCTGAAATCTGCTGCCCCAAAAACTGAGGAATAGAAAAAAAAGAAAGTTGATTTTTATTTAATTTAGAAGATGTGCAAATTAGTCTATGAGAGTAAATATCTGATGAATTATTATTTTATTTTGAGCTATTTAATTTTTATTACAGTAACTCCCATTTTAATTTTTCTAGTTTTGCTGAAATTTATTAATAAGATACACAAACCATGGAAACTTGACATGACAAACAAGGAACTAGGAAGTTATGCAGTGTTAATCAACATGTGACAACTGAAGTGAACAGGGAAGAGAAAAAACAACTGACATAAGAAAAATACGATACAAGAACTGCTTTAAATGAATCAATGCTCTCACAGCGGCTAACTAGTTGCATATGAAAGGTGTTAAACTAATAATAAGAACAACAGCTTGTCTTCCTCACATTCTCCTATAGTTGGATTTTAGAGGCATATACCAGAAGTAGATGACCATCTCTTAAGAAGGAGGAGGAGTTGGCTTTTCTACTCGCTTTTCTCACCCATTTAAGGGGACTCAAAGCGGCTGACAAGGCTTTTCATTCTTCTTCCCACAACAAAACACCCTGTGAGGTAAGTGGGGCTGTGAGGAGAGCTGCGACTAGCCCAAGGTCACCCAGCTGGCTTCATGGAGGAGTGAGAAATCAAACCTAGTATCCCCAGATAAAGGTCTGGTTCCCTAACTACTAGACCAAACTGGCTCAGCAGGTCTCTGGAACAACAGCTGGAGTGACTGTTAGCAACCTCAGTTATGCCAAGCTGGTCAGGTTTTGGATATAATGGACTACGATGAAGCAGCTCTCCATCAGCCTTTACTCACTGACGTTCACTGCAGCGATGCACCTGAAAAGAAGCTCCCCAGATATCCAAACTGTGTTCAGAGCTAACCAGGCTGGTAGTGCTGCATGAAACACTCCATGCACTGAATATCAGCTGCAAGAATTGTTTCAACAATTTGTTTCCTTGGTTTGAAGACATTTCCAATAGGTGCCACACACAATGTTTTATTAGCATCACCATAATCAACTAAACAATGCCTGTAATGATTATATCCCACTTTAAAGAAGAGAGCAGCCTTTTATCTGCATAGGCTCCTGTTCTGAACTGAGGTGCAAGTCAAAGATTCTTACAAAGAGGTATGCTGTTCCCTTGATCTTGCCATTAATAGAAGCACTTGGACAGATGCAGAGCTGGGACTGGTGTCATCTTATCTACAGCGGTGTAGTGCAGTGCAGTGTATTTTTATATTTTGTAACAAAAAATATCATTTCCCAGCATACACATACGACTAGCATCTTACTGGTCCCCCTTCTGGGGAGATATACAGATGGCTACCCTCATCCTAATGATGGGATCTCTGCTAAGACTGAGACAGTTATGAAGAATAAGAACGTTCACAGGCTAACTCAGCTGGGTTTGGCAGCATGCTGAGCCTGAAGGTAGAGTGAAGTGCAAAGTACATGCCAAGCACTTCATGCTAGCACTTGACCCAGTGATCGTGCCCTCCTCTGCAATCAATCCCTTATCTTGGACCCCATGCCAAAACTGTTCTGCTGATAGGGAGCCAAAATGAACCATGCATATCTGTCGCTATCCGGATTAGCAACCTGAATCCTTGGCTCTGGGAAACCTGGGGGAGGTAGTTCCTGACTACCTCGATCGTGGCTGCAGTCCTGAGACCACAGCGATACGTGGTTACAACCCAATGGGCTGCAACGATCGTGGTACCAGTAGACTGGTACGATCACCGGGTGTTACGACAGTATTCCTTTATAAGCCACCGGCATGCTATAAGGGATCACCATGTGCTCTTATGGTGATTTAAAGACAGAGAGCACAGGAGAAAGAAGTTAGGCGGGAGACAAGATGAGCTGGAAAGAGAGAGTTTATTTCTGTGCAGGGCTTTTTATATCCCCCACCAGAAGGCGGGGAAGGAAGTGACCTCAAGAGAACATCCCAGGAGGTGATAGGTCAAGTTGTGTCAGCTGAGCAGGGCAGGAGTCCTTCTGATGTCATATCCCATGGTGGTAGGCGGGGAGGATCCTCAAACAGGAAGAGAAGGCGGATGCCATGCGGTCAGGTAACCATTCTGCCTTTAGGCAAAATTTCTAGCACCCTGCTGTGCTGGGTCTGTACTGCAAACTAGGAGAGCAGGAAGATTCTTTTTACTCTGAGGCTTGAGAAGCTGTTGGGGAAAACCTGGGCAAATTTGCAATTGCTACACATATCAGTTTGCAGCAAAGACAAGAAAAAAGGAACGGCTGAGCGGGAATGCAGAAGTAACTTCTACAAGCAGTGTTTAGCTTAGGAACTTGCTTACCGCTTTAAAGTTTGTTTTCAAGTATGTGGGCACACAAACTGGCTCCTGGCCAAACGGCGGAAAACCCCACTGGAGGGAGCTTTTGTGTGTGGCCTTTGACCCCTAGATTTCCTTAAACTTAAACATGCATGACAGTTAAGGTGTAGACTCATCAATTTGGTTGCTTGTAAACTTGATTCATGGAGACTTTTGCTCTAGACTGAATAGCATCTCAGATCTCCCTCCCCTGGCCAGATGAGCTTCCTCAGAAAGACCCCCCTTCATAAAGTAATAAAAGAGAGAGGAATTGTGGGGGTGCGATTTGCCCATCTCAGCTAAAAGCAACTCTTACTAAGCTGAAGCAGTTAGGTCAAAGGATACATTCCTGGGTCACTGTAACTTTCCTAATCTCTCTCTCAAGGAAGTCATAACATCTACAGTACATGTAAACAATGTGCAGCATCCAAGGATGCTGACATGAGATGTCCACATGCACAGAGACAGGCTTCTATTGGTCCTCACAATAACACCATATATGGCATTTCCTATGTAGCACTATCCTTACATTTAGGCTGTCATAACTGGGTATATACTGGTTCAGTCCAGTTCTCTTCTTGTAATCAAATATGGGTTTCCTGAGAAGTACTTTTCCATTGTTCAGAGAAACTGTATAAAAAGCCTTGTCATGTGTTAATAAAGAAGGCTTACTACTTTCACTTGCCAACCATCCTGCGTGTGAGTCCTAATTTGTTACAAGTATGAACTTGCTTTTAACTTCTAACTTCCTTACAGATCGGACAAATCAGAGTGCAGCACAGAGAGGTAAACTAACCCCTCACATAATAATCAAACATGTGAGAACCCCCACCAAACAAGTTTTGCAAGTCCTGTATTAATTTTACACAAGTCATCAAGATATGTAATCCACAAAGAGGCTTTTATCAAGAGGCTAGAAAACATTTTATAGACTTAGATACAGCTTTAAACTGTACTAAAAATAGTTATATTGCATGACTGCCATACCTCGTGATAATAATCCATGATTCCTTGAAGAACCTTCTTCAAATTGCTGGCCTAAGAATGAAAGTTACACTGAAACATTGGTGACACAAATTGCTAAGCATCACACTGCCCTTACCCACAGCTAGGCCTTCTCTGTAGTGGCATCTATCCTCTAGAATGCTCTCCCCATATACTTCAGAGGTGCCTACAATCATGTATAAGATACATCTTCTGACCCAGGTGTTTTGCAGTATAAAAAGTTTCCTTTCTCACATCTCTTGTTTTTAATTGCTTTCATATTTAAATATTTAAAGACTAAGAAGACTGAGAATCTACTTTCCAGAATTATCCAAGTTGATATTTGTTTTGAACACTTCTCAAAAGTATTTTATTAACATTTCTGTCCTGCTCTATACCCAAAGGTCTCAAGGCAGAGCACAAATCACTATAAAAACAAATAAGCTAAAAAGGTTAACAGTGCCTGTATTGAGACTGGATGCTGTTCCCTCAGCTAAAGTAAATGTGGCATGCAGAAACATGTCAGTGCATAACAATGTGCAACTTAAAGACCTATAACTTTGCTTTTAATTGTGACATGACAGCTTTTTCCTTCTCTTTTTTCTTCTGGGTGGTGGTGGTATCCCAAGTAGCACAAAGAACCAACCAGTGGTGTTCTAGGTGTGGAGTAGCCATGGACCCATTTTTGGAAAAGGGAGGAGAATTCCAGGAAAATTCAGGAGCTCCAACAATTGGTGGGATATTAGCATTCTCAAAACTTTCTGTAAGCAAGCTAATGGGTCCCTTGCACTGCTGCTCCACTCACTGTCCATTTTCTTGGCAACAAAAATCCACTTCCAGAGGCCTTTTACTTGGAAGAGGCCAAACAATGTCTGCAACACTCATATTTCACTTCACGACTTCATACTCCCCATCTGAGCTCCTCTTCTGTGTGATGGCTGGAGCTCATTTCCCAAGTGGATTCTCCTGATATTTGGTTTGACCTCTTTTCGCTGCGAGGCCAGTGGGGCTGAGGGGACCACAGAAGTAGCTGTATAATAGTCTGTATATTCGGGCACTTTTAATTTTAATAATTGTTTTAATAAAGATGTTAAAGAGTTTTTCCTCTATTTTTTATTGATTTTAATCATAGTTTTTAATTACTGTATATCACTTTCATTTACTTTAAGAGGAAACTGTGACAATAAAGTCTGGAATTGCAATCAGGAAGAACAATCAGGAAGTCGGATCAGTTGATACAGAATTTCTTGGTCTCTTGGCTATATTCTGAAATAAATCCTGGAATAGGGGCTTGTTATACACCTGCTAGTGCAGGCTACAGGAGGCCCCAAATGAGGCCTGTCAGAGTCTGTATTAGCATGTGGACCACAGATATATCCTGAGATATATTCCAGAATATAGCCAAGTCTGAACTGGTCCTCTGTTAAATATTCAGTAGATATAAGATTATAAATTCAAGCACTTGGACAAATTCTCAAAGCACCAAGCAGGAATTCATTGTGGTCTTCAGGAGTGTAAAACATTAATCTTAATCCTCTTTAGACATAATACAGCTGCACACATTACCTTTATTCTCCAGTTGTCACCAACATCTTCTTTAATACGGCTTAGCCAAGCTCTGTCAAACCAGGCAGGATCACTGAAATAAAATTAATCCATTTTTATTAAATATTAAATTCCAAATTAAGCAGTTTCTACTGAAAAGAATGTAGGAATGAAAGGTTATAATGAAAACTACAGTTAGGGAAAGTTCTGACATGGAAAGTAATCAGTTTAGAGTCTGTATTCAGAGCTCTCCATACTGACAATCATTTGTCATTCCATGCCTTTTGTGGATAAAATTCCAAGATCAAGAGTATTCAGATTAAATGAGTTCCCAGTCCAGCTCAGACCATTAGACTATTTTAGTTTGGAAAGTGAGAACAAGCAAGCAGTCTATTTTGGGAGGGAACCATAATTCTTGGGGTATGTTCCCCATTTCCTCCTGTCTAATGACAGACTTTGTTCTGGGTGATGCACTTGGGAGGCTGAGAACATCACTACTGGAGTGTGATGAGAGAGCAAAAGAGAAGACACAGAGGAAGTTATGCTTTATCTGCCTCTTCCTTTCTCTTGAGCGCAAACAAGGACAATGTATTCTCCACTTCCTTTCTTTCCCATTCCTGCAAGTAGAAGGACAATGTATCTTTCATTTTCCCTTCATAAGGCACAAGGGAAACAATGTTTCCTCTCACTAAAAAAGGACTTTTACAGAAAAGCGGAAGTCCGCTTCAGCAGCTTTAGGGCAAAGAGCAGAGCACAGCCTAACATTTTCCTTCAGAAATGGCTCAGGGGTGGGAATGCATACTGACTGGGGTATGGCCCAGCTGTGTCTGTTTGGGGCCACAGTCCCCTTACCCCAAAAGTACTCTGTGTTACCATCAAGTTTGCTATCAGCATCATACAACTTCAATGTGGGACCCATGCCTCCACAGACTTCTTGATAGGGCCAAGCAGGACAGAAGCAATTTGCTTTCCACTGGCTTCACTCCCACGAATACTCATCTACTCACACATTTCCCCCTTTTTATCCTTTACATTTCGCTTTCCTCCACTGTATGGTGCTTTGAAATTATGCGTTTCTTTAAATTCCGCAAAACTCCAATTACAGAGAAAAAGAAACTGAGATTACAAAGGAGCACAAAACTGCTACTACAAAGGAAAAGAAAGTGAGACTGGGCTTTATAGGAGCTCTACCATGTTGTAGATCTGGAAGTGAAGCTGTGTTTGGGTGGATACAGACAGGATGGAGAGGTAGAAGGAACAGATGGTGAATGTCTAATAGCACCACCAAAGGAATCTGTTCTAACGTGGTGGAAGGGAAATACGGAGAGGTGGAGTTTGACTTTCCTGCTCCAGTGAAGTCATGATTTGAAGAGCAGAACAGCACCCAATTGCTGACTGCTTGGGGTGGTGTATTTGGTGAGGAAAGGAGAGAGAAAAACACAGGCAAAATGAAGAGTGAGAATGATTAAATTCGTTTTGAGTCTGTGCTATAATGCAAATGATAGGAATGATAGGAAAATCCTTGTTACTCAATCCTTGTTACCCCATAATACACATTTTCCCTGCCATCAGAACACATTTAAAAATATATATGATTTGCAACAGTTAAGGTAGGCAGAAATGCACATGAGCCTGTTCTACTCAGTTCAGACAAATGCACATTGAACCTCAGTACCATCAGAAGTGAACCTTGAACCTGAATCAGCTCAATGAGCCAAAAGCCGCTGTTTCGTCCTTTCTCCCCATACACACATTTTTCTCTTCCACCACCACCACCCTGCCTGTGGCCTCCTTCTCCTCTTGAGTCCACATCATTCAGCTTCCTGCCAGCTCCAACAGGGCTTTGACCTCTCACCACAGTTCTCCAAAACTAGAGCTGCTAGCCACATGGCTTTTCCAAACGGCAGTCAGTTCACTTTGACCTGGCTTAAGCTTTATGGAATAAAAGATCTCCCAGCAGACTATGCACATAGACATATGTGCCTCCACTTCCTAGAAGACCTCAAATGTTCCCAATTACCTTCAAACTCTTACAAGAAGTGGGAGGCATCCATGGCTAGCTGTGAGGTCCAATGGGCTAGGCCACAGCAAAAAACACCAAACGGATTTGGAAAAATCACACAGCTGCAGCCTCAGCCAGTATGTGAAAGAGCTACATGGCCAGTGGTAGCAGCAGTGGCCCAGACTAGGTTGTCAGATAAGTGAGCCACATTCAGACGCAGGGGGTAGGCAACAGACACATGGGAAGAAGGGAAAATGAACCATTCTGTTCAATTCACAATGTAATTGGGGTTTGGTTCCACAAAGAGCTTCTCACGCCTGGGATGTTTGTAAAACCTGGATTGACACACCCTTACTATAACATTTGTTAAGATGGTGGAAAGGTATTTCAATATTTTGCCTCTCCCTCATGCTGTCTTCTGTTTTGACATGTTGGGAACAGAGTCTAAAATAAAAGGATCTCTAGATCTTTTAACTAGGTTTCCCAAGCCTTCCAAGGAGTATAATCACATAAAACTACAAAAAAGAAAAATACAGCCTTAAGCTAAAAGTTATTTAAAGGCCAAATTTTTAAGGGAAATCTTGGAGGATCAGGTAATGGCTGATTTAAGCTATGCACTCTCCTGCTGCACATTGGTTTGTGGGTTTCACTTGATGGCCATATTGTTCCAGCAAATCTTCCTTTGATTTGACTGATCATCAACCTGAAGATTCAGACTAGATTTGCCATTCCAAACGAGCTCATTTGCAGAATTACAAAGCACTCCAATTTTCCATGAGTTCAGTACTTTTTAATCAGGATCTCTGTGTGAAATATTTAGAAATAAAAATGCAAAAAAAAAAAAAAGCAAAACATAAAAACAAGTGACAATGCTTTACAGAAGAAGACTAAAGTTATTCAAAACGTTATTTTAAGTTTAGCTTACATTTCATGAAGTACTTGCGCCATGGCAACACCATTAGTTAAGTCCTGAACTTCTTTGCAGGATTCAGCAGTATTAAATGTCTGTAACTGAGGGAACAGAAAAATAAATGTAAAAAAACAGTTCTTATCTACCTGAAGGGGGAGAAACAAATCATACCTATTCCTTCCACATAACTATATTATCCATTAAGGAAGTTCAATTGTAAGGTCATGGTCACACCTTCACTTTAAACCTTCTCCAACCCAACTGAAGGAATAGTGAACTTGTCCCTGTGTGTAGCTTAACCTAGTGCAGACGCATGTTCAGGTGCCACCACCTTCCATCTAAGTGATAGCTCCAGTGCACAGTCACAGTCACTGGGGCAATGGTGGTGCACTAAACACGCGTGCTCACAGTCCAGGTCACCTGAGGTGCAGCACATTAGCTGACCAGCCCAGCACCATAGAAGTGCAGAAAGGTGCAGAAATAACAAGAACTTTATATCCCCAAAGACAATACCCATATATTCCAGTGTATAAGACAACTGGGTGTATAAGACGACCCCCAACTTTTCCAATTAAAATATAGTTTGGGATATATTTGACGTATAAGAAGACAACACCCGGCATATAAGATGACCCCCGACTTGTGAGAATATTTTCCTGGGTTAAAAAGTAGTCTTATAAGCCAGAATATACTGTACTTATTTACTTATTTATTTATATTTTATATTTCTATCCGGCCCTATACCCATAGGTCTCAGGGCGAGTAACAAAATTCAGTGAATTAAACAAAATATATCTTAAAACAGCAATACCTACAACACTTAAAAACCAACATGTTAAAGCAAAACAATATGCATTAAAAAAAAAAACAATACTACCTAAAAGGGTAGAGTTAGGTTTACGGTTACTTAAAAGTCAATAAAGTTTAAATGATAACACAGTCATGAAGAAATTGCATTAGCAGTTTGGTGTTATACTCCTTAAAGTATTTACTACAGATGCATGATTAAATTTCTAACATATTGTATTATTATTTTAAATCCTTTTATACATTCCCTTTGCTTTATTTATAGCCTATTCCCTCATTTAATATAAAACCCCTAAGTGGCTAGCAATATGAATACAGGAACAAAGCCAAACCCATTTTAAAAGAATAAAAAGTACAAAAGTCATTAAAACCAACATTAAAAGCTAAATAGGGCAGGAACACACTCACATAGGGAATTCTTGCAGGACCCCCCACCCCTTTTCTGCAGAAATATTTTTAGCACTATGTCCTTTTGAATTTCACTGCATAGATATTTGTATTCCCAAATCTGTGTTCTATGTCCTTCCCATATAATTCCAGTGCTCTTTCCCAGGCTATACCAGGCAAGATAATCCTGGTTCCAAGTTGTTCAAGGCCTTATATGCCAAAAATAAAACTTCAAATTCGATCTTATAACTAAGACAGAAAAATAAACAAGCAGCCTAGACAAAAGCAATATATGCCACTGTATTCAATAAGAACAGGAAAACTAATTCAGAACTAGGGCTGTATTCAGGCACAACAAAAGGGGTCCCTCAGAGATGCCTCAGAGGGATGTCTGGTGGCCCTCATGTCCCCAAGGCTCCCCTAATTCACCTTTCCTGGCACAGAAAGTTCAGGAGAGGGGGGAAACAGTGATTATTCCAGAATATTTAAATACAGAGGAATAAATAACCAATGTCTGGATGCAAGCCCTATATAAGGTTCTCCTTTAAAAGTGTTTGAAAAACTAGTACAAAATTTAGTGGCCAGGATATTGGTTAGAATCTGCTTCACAGACAGGTTCTTCTACTTCTGAGAATGATTTAATAGTCCAAAAGGGCCTAAAATTAATTGAGGACAAGTTAAACATCTGGCATACAAGTCTACCTTTTGATGTTTTTCTGCCTAGTATCCTGCTGCCTTAAAAATGGGTTGGCTTGAAGACTGGGGTGTTGTTGCTTTTTTAGAAAGCAAATCTAAATACTAAATCCCCCAATTCTTATTAAATAAAACATTTCTTTCCCCTCTAGCTTAGAAAATTCATCAGCACAATTTCACTTCTGCAGAAATGTTTTTAACATTTAGCCCTTCTGAATTTTATTGTATAGATATTTGCATTGATCAGTCGATGTCCCAAGGCACCCTAGAGACTGTTGCAAGAGAACATATGTATGGCTGTAGCCTTCATTTTTAGAAAACAGAACCCTATAGCAGGCTATTAATCTTTGCACAGGTTGATGCCTCCTGAAAAAATAGCAACTAATTAGGATTAGGAGATAAACCGAGCCACTTAGCAAGAACAGCTTAGCTTGTGTATCAGTTTGAACTACAGAAATGGGAGGCTTAATTCACCTAGATACATTTAGAGGAAACAGAGAAAATTCTGATGTTTAAAAATTCTAACCAAGTATATTCTCAGTACCTTCTGCATTGGTTTCTCTACAAAGGAAAAGCAAATAGTATGATGTGGAAATTCTTATTTGTTTGGGGTTCTATTCAAAACTTACTAAATTAAGCCTGTTCCCTTTTTTATACATAATATTAGATATTTAACCTCTCCATTAATCACAGAAGTATTGGCATTCTCACTTGCTTATAATGAAGCATAAGATGACTCAAATATTATCCATCCTGACTCCCACGCAACAGAGCTTAAAGAGTAACTAAGGTAAATGATGCAATCCCGTATAAGGCTTTCTCATAGGGATGTGTCAAATTGCAGTTTGTCAAAGTAGGAACTGCAGGAGAAGTATGAGGCTGCCAGGATCTTTATCTGACAATTGCAGCTCCCTTCTGCAGCATTTGTGAATCCCCATTCATAGAGGGGGCAAAAATGAGGACAGAATACAATGCAAGATAGTGGCGAGTTCCCCTCGCCTCTTGCAAACAATTCCCTGCTCAGGAGTCACATGCAGCTTTTGAAATAAGACAGGACTGTCAATAAGCTTCTACTCTGCTGCAGTGTAATTTGAAATGACCAAAGAACTGTTAGGGGTGCTTCCGCACAGGCCCTTTAACACCCATTAAGCACACATTCCAATGTGCGCCTCCGCACATGGGTCGCTATGTAGGACACTTCCGGTGAGGGGTGTCCGCACAGCGAGCCCGTTTTTAAAGCGGATTTCGGCGGCAGAACCAGTTTGCTGCCGGAGCGTCCGCATTAGCGGGGGCAAATAAGCACACTTCCAATCGGTGCGTCCGTACCTATCCGGACTTAATGTATGCTTAAAGGGTGTTTTTAGCACACCACATATCAAGTGGTTTTGCGCTGTGAATCCGCATCCGTTTCGGATGCAGCCACACAGCGCAAGTGTGCTAAACCAGGGCCCTCCCCCGGCTCGCCATGATTGGCTCCTGGGCGAAGACCCTCAGAACGATGCCGCTGCTGACGAGGTAAGGAAGGGATTGTCCGAGCTCCCAGTGGGGTGGGCTTTTGGGAAGCTCACCCTGGTCCCAGAAGTGGCGATCCGAAAGGTAGGAGCCCCCGGCTCGCCATGCTTGGCTCCAGCGAGCCAATCATGGCGGGCGTGGGGAGGGCCCTCGTTAGTTACACTTGCGCCATGCGGACGCATCCTAAGTGGATGCATTTTCACAGCGCAAAACCACTTGAAAGGTGGTGTGTAACTAACACCCACTAGTTACACATTAAGTCTGGTTAGGTGCAGACGCACCCACCCGAAGTGTGTAACTTTAGCCCCTCTAACGCGGATGCGGCGCCGCCAAAGCGGTTTTGCCGCTGAAATCCGCATTAGCAAAGGACGTGAAATGCGGACACGCGTGGCCGGAAGTGTGCTAAACAGGCACATAAATGCCGACACACGTTTCCCAATCCATCCTTAATCCGTGTTAAAGGGCCTGTACGGAAACACCCTTGGGGTGTTTTTCCACCGCGCTCCTTTAATCCAGATCTAAGAAGATCCGGATCTAAGGAATGGGTACATTCCTTAATCCGGATCTAATAGATCCAGATTAAGGGAACTACTCAATGTGTTTCCATGGGTGGTCTAGCACCCAATAGCAATGGGTGCTAGCCTCACTGCCGTGGAAACAGTGGAGCACCCATTTGGAAATCCGGATCTACCCATGAGGGGTCTGCTTGTCATCCCAGGTGTTTGGGGGGACAGGGGGTGCAATCTCCGAATTGGCTTCGAAATCATTTTGAAGTCACTTCGAAGTCTGTGCAAAACAGCTCCATTGAAGTCTGTGCTGATCTTCGGAGTGAACTTCGAAGTGACTTCGGAGTCACTTAGAAGTTCACTCTGAATATAAGCACAGACTTCGAAGATGCTCCGGAGCTATTTTGCACAGACTTCGAACTGACTTCGAACTGACTTCGAAGCGTAGGTTTTGGGGCTCCCCCCCCATGGCTGCCCCCTCCCCCTAGCCTCCTCTAGACCCCATTGCCACACAAGCTTGGAAACAGGCTCCCTGTAATCTGGATTTTCTGCCTGAAGACCCCATTGTAGACCCCATTAATGGGGTCTACAGAAAATCTGGATTAAAGGCCAGAAAGTACCCATTTGATCCGGATTTCCCCAGCAGCAGTCGAAATAATTGGGTCCCAAATGGGTGCCATGGTGGAAATGGGATCATCCGGCTCACACCCAAATGGGTCCTTAATGGGTGCAAAAATGGGTACTTTCTGACAGTGGAAAAACACCCTTGGTCTTATTGTGGAATATATCCTGGAATAGGGGCCTGCTGTCTACATGCTAGTAGAAACTATGGCAGGTCCCAGGCAAGCCCTGTCATAGACTAAAATAGCAAACAACAGATCCCTATATCAAGGTATATTCCAGTATCTGGGAAACTATAATTTTCTCCACTCTTTGCCATAAATGAGGAGAAGATACTTAAAATATTTTGATCATCTAGACAAGACCATCCAGACCAGGCTTTGCTCCATCCAAAGCAGATTATGTGGCCTAGCAGGGGACGACATCTCTTCTGTTCCACTCCAGAGTGCAGAACAAGAGACCCAGAAAGGGTCCCAGCCTCATGCTAGACTGGCATAATGGCCAGCGCAGAAAGGCCCTTAGTTCCACAATGTGGCACACTGCACTCAGTTAAAAGTGGGTCTCTATATTCATTCCAGCAAAGAAAGAAACAAGGTGAAGAATGATTTGATTTAGGTTGATGTGGTCTATAAATATTACTGGCGGAGGTTTTTCACATGAATAAACATATTCTTAACCTCGAAAACTATAAAGCATAACCGCAAGAATAGCTGGTTATTATTCACTTGCTTTTGAATGCTGATTAGTTTGCAGTTTTGATCTGGCTTTTGTAGAGTTCAAATGCTCTCTCTCCCATGTATTCACTCTATCTTACCACCTACTTTATTAAAGATCTTTGGAGCAGTAGTAAAACATAGTTTAGGCAACACTTGCAATGTCAAGATATACATTACTAGTTCAATTGCAAGGGATCAGGAGAGAGGCAACAGTCTTAAACCTGTATGTTTGTTCAGGATTCCACAAAGCTTAAAGGGATTTAACATCAGGATGATCTCACATTAACTTGCAGTCCTTGTATGGTATAAGATTCCATGCTGAATAGTATAATGGATTAATAAGTGTACTAGGAGTGTGTGGAAGGGAGGATCCTAGTTTGCTTGCTGGTTCAGTATATCAGCCAGTGCAGAATCACCCCTTATTACTTCCATGCTTCTGCATGGCAGAAGTTCATACTTCATATAACAGGGCAAAGTTGTATCCTCTCTTCTGTGGAACCTTTTCTAAAATCCTCATGCACCATTAAACCAGTTCAAGGTCCACCTAGATTAGGTGTAATTCCATTGCGCTGACTGACCACATACACCAGTCTTGAATGACAACATACACCACTCTTCTACCCTGACCTGTTTTACATTTATTTTTGATGTTTTGCTGCTTGCACTATTCCTACATCAACACCACTTGGATATGTTTCAGCTTCTGAGGCTCAATATTATAGTGTGCCTGCCTGTTCAGAAATAACACACTCAGACACAGCTGCTTCTCTTCTGACTAGTAAGGCAGAAGGTAGAGCAGCTACAAGGCGGTGACAACCAGAGATTAAAACAGGTTGAGCTATTTGTAGATGCAACACTATTAAGGACCCAATATTCAAACCCACTTGAAAACTCATTTTCCTGAACAGAACAGGTTATGAATCAAAATGCAACACGAAGGCCTCTGACCAGCTCTCTGGCTTTGACAATAGTTTCCTGGCAGCCAATCAGCTGCTGAGTCTGGCCCAACACCAACATGAGCAACCTCCCTACTATCACATCACAGGTAAACCGATATGGTATCAGTCACAAAGCGGGAAATCCCCATGTATTCTATCTGATTACCACCTTTAGGTTTCTAACCACCTTTAGGTTTCTAACCACCTTTAGGTTTCTTACCACTTTCAGTGATTTCTGGAACATTTACAGACAAGTTTGGCAGTCAGAAAGGAAGCAGGGTGTGCATGAGTGAGAGAGAATAAAAGAGACAAGATCTGCAAAATGGCCACTTCTGCCCTAGAAGGGCTGGGTGCTTCATCTGGCCCTTGGGGCAGCAAATATGTTGTTTGCACATACTCCCTACTCCCAACCACAGTAAAGGCAAAGCAAGGGAACTTTCATTCCCTAACTTTACCTTTTCTGCCCAGGACTGTTTCCCAAGGCCCAGGAACTGGCTCTGAAAGCCAACCATTTTCTTTGCCTTCGAAAACAAAGGAATGCAAAGGAAGTCCTTCAGGTCTGTTGGTAGCAGAGTGGCAGAGAGCACTGCCACAGTGAGCCAGTTTGGTCTAGTGGTTAGGGAGGTGGACTCTTATCTGGGAATACTGGGTTTGATTCCACCCTCCCCCATGGAGCCAGCTGGGTGACCTTGGGCTAGTCACAGCTCTCTGCTGAGCTCTCACAGCCCCACCCACCTCTCAGGGTATCTGTTGTGGGGAAAAGAACAGAAGGTTTGTCAGTCACTCTGAGTCCCCTTAAATGGGTGAGAAAAGTGGGGTAGAAAAGCCAAGCCTTCTTGTTCTCCCACTCAAAAGGAAAAGCACTTCTAGCAGTTTTTTCCACTTCTATGGAAGGGTGGTGGCCTGATGAGTTCAGGATTCTGAGGAACCCGCACCTTTCAAGCCATCCCATGGTGCCAAAACAGCATGGTATAGCTCCTGCCAGACATTCTTCATGTGACTCTGTGTGCACATTGAGAAGGTAAAAACAGGAAGAACATTTTAGCCAAGCATGGATTGAGGTGCTGCAAGGGAGTCCATGTGGACACTTTTGACCATGCCATGCCACCATTTGTAGGCTTTTTTGGAGCCTCTGTTACCCTAGCAAATCTTCCTCTGATTGGACTTATTTTAGTCAAATCAAAAGAAGGTTTGCTGGCACAACACAGGCTGCAAACAAACCCTACAAACCAACACGCAGTAACTAGAGAGGACTAGACCCGCAGTCACCAGCTACCTTCCTGCCAACACAAAGAGAAGAGCAAAAATCTCTACACTGCACCTGTAAAAGTCCACAGTCATCCAGAACAGTTTTCTTTCTTTAAAATATTTATATATGATTTTCCATTAACATATAATTCCAAAGCAGTATACAAAAACAGCTAAAATCATATATTTATAAAAATAATTAAAATCAAGGGTGGAGGA
Source organism: Aspidoscelis marmoratus (assembly GCA_014337955.1). Lineage (NCBI taxonomy): Eukaryota > Metazoa > Chordata > Lepidosauria > Squamata > Teiidae > Aspidoscelis > Aspidoscelis marmoratus. Next base: position 34,053,520 of record MTQE01001134.1, on the reverse strand, counting down.
AACAAACATGCATTCACTTTAGAAAGACCTGGGTAAAAAAAACCCAGGTCTTCAGTTAGTGTCTGAGGGCAGAAGAGTAAATACCCTACACCAATCAGAGATGAGACTATTCCAGAGGCTGGGTCATAAGATGTCATGACATTTAGTGATTCATGATAATCACAGCAGGACCTCCCTTGACGATATTAATAAGCTGAGCAAAGTTTCTCCAGTCAGATCTCCACAGAAAAATTAGTGGCAATTGCAAAATAACAACAACAACTAAACCAGCAGTTCTCAACCTTCCTAATACTGCGACCCCTTAATGGAGTTCCTCATGTTGTGGAGACCCCCAACCACGGGGGCGGAGCAGCTGGGAGGTGTGAGGGAAGGGCTGTGGGAGGCCTGTCACGACCCTTCTGAAAGGGTAGTTCGACCCCCAAAGGGGTCCCGACCCCCAGGTTGAGAACCACTGAACTAAACGAAACACCAATTTCTGACTTCTAGGTGATCTCTGCTGAGTGTTAGTTCAGTCCCCCTGTTATCTAAAACCAGCACATGTAGGAGCTAAATGCCTCACCCATGTCCTATATTGAATGGCTTAGAAATACCAAACACAGTAACTCTCTGACAATGTTTATCTCAAACCCAACACTTTGTAAGCACCTATCCTGAAAACTACCACTGATGTTTTAATAACTTTTTATCAGTGATGATCAAGTTACAAACATGCTTGATTATTTCCAAATGCATTTTGGTTATGTTGTCCTGTAGACTGAAAACAATAAAATGTTTAACATGTGTTTTATGAATGGCTGCTACTCTTGTGCTGAAGTTCTTTTGTAAACAAATTTAAAAAATAAGGAATCCTTCCTTCTTTCTCATTTTGCTTCAGTACTTTTTCTGAAAGCAGGATTGACATTTCAAGCTGTTAACCAAACATATTTCTCTCTTCTTTTCTAGTCTATCTGACTTGCCATGTCAGCCTATATGGCATAGATGAGTACAACTGAGTTCATTTAACTGAGACTATTTAAATCAGAATATTGTTGTAAGTTTCAGGCTAGTTTAGTTCAACCTAAGTGTGCTTTTACAGTGTTAACTTCTGATTAGTTCACAATTATTTCCCTCTAATTTATTGGGTATATAACATTCTTAAAATGACCTTTGAATCTGAACAAGCAGAACTGATGACTTAACAGAACTTCATCTTATGATTAGAAAGGGCAAAACTTAATATGAGCCATAGCAACACATGCCATTTTAGGAAGCATATTACTTGTTTAATGAAGGAGTAAATCAAAAGGTTCATGTAAAGAGTCAGGCTGCAGGAACCCAGCATCTGGAAGCAAATATCACAAAACTGAATGGGACATATATCTTCAGAAATGGGTTCAAGCTGCATACTCTATCAGTTTATGCTTACCTAGAATTAAAAATAAAGAAATTTTAAATTTCTTTAAAATCTGGTCAAGAAAGCTGGCATCAAATGATGCGAGATGTTGTGGCTAATTCCATGTGGCACTTTGATGTATGCTATGCTGGGCTGACCATGGGCCAGACTGAGTGATCCAGTCTAAGATCAGAGGGGTGGTTGGGGACACAGGCCAAGAGCCATCTGCCCAGCTTGACTGGCCACAGGCTCTGAAGTTGTTCCCCCTGCTTTTTTAGCTGGATACCCAGAAGCAGAACTCTTCTGGGAAGTGACTCTTCAAAGTGATTTCTTAGATCCGGATTAAAGGAGCGCGGTGGAAAAACACCCTTAGACCCCTGAAGATACACAGTATTACTGATGGGGCTGCTACTGCTTCTGTAGGTAAAAAGAAGTAGGGATATGCACAAATGTTCTAAACATTCAAAACTCGATCAATTTGATCAAATGTGGACATTCGAATTCGAATAGAATGTCTACACATTCAAATTTAAACATTTGAATGAATTTTGAATGTTCTAAAATGTTCATTCAAGTGTTTCAAAACAGTCCAATATACAGATACGTATGTAATCTCATATGTATCTGTATGCATTTGCGCTGATAGTATGGGATGAAAACGGGATGCATACAGGGATAAGACAGGATGTGTACAAAATGCGTACAGATAAGTATAACACATATGAATGTTGTCAACATTCGCATCTTCAGATTCAAATCTAGCATTCAAACGAATAGATTCAAATGTATTCGATTCAAATTAGATTTTGTTGCATTCAGATTCTAAACATTCAAATCGAATTGAATGTTT
>MTQE01001134.1:33969522-34039936 GCA_014337955.1 Aspidoscelis marmoratus | reverse complement strand
CCACGTCTGCACATCGGCAGGCAAAACTGGTTGTTTAAATCGGTTTTGCCGCTGAATCCTATCCAGATGTAAGACCTGAAAAAAATCAGGTCTTACATCTGGCTTTTTCCCTTAAAACGGTTTGGAAGCTAATGCTTCCGCACCGGAGGGGGGAAAGCCAGTTTGCCAGCACATGCCCAGCTGTCAGAAAGGCAGAGTGCGTGCTCTGCGACTCTGACAGGTGGGCAAGTCTGGCAGCCAGCTTCCCTGCCTTCCCCCTGGCCAGAGAACCAGCGATCTGCCGTTCTCTGGCCAGGGTAAGGCGGCTCCTACTCCTATTCTCACCCCCACCCCACCGAGAGTCCCTCCGACTTACCTGATCATCTCCAGCCCGATTCTGAGGCTGGCAGGGCCAGCGGCAATCGCGCATGCACGCCCCATGGCCCTGATGGTCCCAGCAGCCCAGGGATACTGGGAAATGTAGTCCTGGGCTGCTGGGACCATCAAGGCTACAGGGCACGGATCACAGGTTCTCTGGCCAGGGGGAAGGCAGGGAAGCTGGCTGCCGGACTCGCCCACCTGAGAGTTGCAGAGCATGCACTCTGCCTCTCTGACAGGTGGGCATGCGCTGGCAGGGCTGGTTTGGGATGGGTGCTGGTGCATTCTCACAGCACCCACCCTAATCCGTTTTCCCATCCGGCTCTGCCGCGCGGGGCCTCCAAGAATCTGTCTCTGTTTGAGACAGATTCCTTTTTTAAAACGTTCCGCCGCAAACGGCAGCAAATGTGGAAAGGCCCTTATTCCGGAATTGCACGGTACTTTTAAAGTCCGCTTGAATAGAGTGACGGTAGAGGGAAACTAGAGAGGCAAATAAGTCATTTGGGGATGCAGCCCAGGTATTATCACTCTTGGTTATGTTACAGCTGGTTACAGATCATCACAATCAGAAGACACAGCAAGGTCCTCTAGAATTGGTGCATGAGAAACTGACTGTAAGTTTCTTGTAAAGGAAAAGGAATGCCTAGGAAAATGTCACAGATTTTAATTTATTTTTCAGGCCACAGGCATCGTTAGAAACTCTTCTCGGGTGATGCAATTCATGTGATCATCAATCAGCAGGTTTAGATTTTGTGCCAATCTAGATTATAAATACCTTGACCTACATTGGCGTTCCAGGCAAGAGAAAGGCATATTTGCACTGTTGGAATTCCCTAAGCTTTAACCCTGACTTCCCTGGTTTGCACATATTTTTAACTGTAATTTCCTAGGGCAGACTACATTTTGCTAGTCATTTCCTTACTATAATGCAGATGTTTGTTAGCCCCTGGTAGCTAAATCCTAAGCAGCTCTAACCAAAAGATTGGCCAAAATAATTAAGGTTTTTCCATGTGTCCCCTTTCTATTTCTAACTTCTGGTTATTGTTATTGCTGAGTACCACTGAATCATGGCTTACTCCTGCTTGACTGCTTGGGGGATCTAGACAGTTTTTGCCATAGATACAGAAGTGGTTTGCCATTGCCTACTCTGGGAAGAGGATGGGGATGGAACCAGCAACCCTCCGCTAGCCACTTATTTATTTATTTATTTATTTATAATATATCCTGTCCTATACCTGAAGGTTTCGGGGAATGTGACAAAAAAATCATAAAAGCAGATAAAAGGGATTGACTAAAATAATGTCAGTGCCTGCATGAGAAAAAGGCTTTGTTCTCTCAGCCAAAGACCAGGGTAAAGAGGTGCATCTTCATCTGTCTTTGGAACACATCTCTTCTCTTTGTTCTCATTGGGTCCATCCCCATGATCATAATGCTCCGAGGCAAACCTGAGTTCACCTTGGAGCATTGTCGTGACTTCTAGCAGACCGTCCAGTGCCTGCCCTTCTAAGAGTAGCTGGTCACTATTAGGTTGCTGGAAATGTGCATTCGGCCGAGTGAGTACTATAGTTCTAAAAGCAATAAACTGGTAGCAAGCGTTTAAACTGTAAACCAAAACAGGTGTATTGAGAATAACATTTAGAAAGGTAAAAGAGAAAAATAGGAAGTTTAGATATTGCAGGATAAAGATCAAAAGTCTGTTAGTATAGCAAGCTTCTTATAACAACAGCAATCTCTGCTTATAAGTTTGCTCCTTTAAACCCAAGCCTCTCTGCTGCAACTCTGCTGTACAGTAGATAGCTTCTCCCCCTTTAACCGGCTCTGCCTAAGCACAAGCCCAGCTAAAGAACAGCATCAAAATCCCAGTTTCAGCAAGGCTTAGCCCTGCGTTGCTAGGCTGTGGGTTCCAGCCTCCTGGTCAGTCCTTGACAAAGTTCCTTCAGAGCCACAACCGCTCACGGCTGACTCCTTCAACTTCCCCCCCAAAGAAAAGACCAGTCTGCTCAATTCCCCTTCAGAGAAAAGACTCAGTCTGATGTGTTCTCTGCCTATTATACCCTTCCTTCCCTAGCATCCCAATTGGCTGTTACTACTGGCAACCAAGGGAAACTCCCCCTGCTTGTCAATCAAGCCCCCAGGTCCCTGGGCAGCTTTTCCCTCCAAACCGCCAGCCTGTAGCTAGGGTTTGCAAAAGCAGTTTGCAAAGAGGCTTGCAAGGGAGCAAAGAAATATCACTGCCCTTTGCAGCCTGAACCCTGAAACCTTCACAAGCATCCCCATGGAAAGCCTCTAATCCAGGCTACACATGGGACAAATGGCAGAAATCCACAGCAACCCCCCTCTTTCCAACTGTTCTCGCTCCGAATTAGAAAGGCAAGCATGTATTATCTTGAGTCATGGGGACACTCCTGGGTTATTGGGGGAGGAGTTTGGCGATCACATCATTAGCGGGCAGGGTTCCTTGGGGAAGGCAGCAAAGAAATTTTGCTGAAAGAGAAGTGATGAACTCTCATTTGCCCTGCAAGTGTCTCTCTAGCTACAGGCATGACACCCCCCTTGCCTGATTGCCTGATCGGCAAGGCACGCATGGGAAAAGTGCTAGATTTTGCACACGAGCACTGGATCAGCTTAACGGGCGAAGTGCCCATGGCTTCCCTGCACCACGATGACAAAGATAAGAACATGAGGCTCACTGTTATGCAGAGGTGTGCACCTCTGCTAAACTCAGAGCCATGGCGTTAAGCAAGGAGCCCCTTTCCCATCCTATTATCCCACCTTTTATTGTTTTTTATCTTATCTATGATGTGCATTTTGTTTTTGGAGGTCCAGCCTGGAGGGGTTTCCTAGGGATTTCCCCTGTCATCGCTGTACCGGGTGGGACAGGGCATGGTGATGTCAATCGGGCTTCCTATCAGGGCAGAGTGGGTGGAGAAAAAAGGATGTGGTCTCCCCACACAAGGGGTTTACCACAGTTTGCTTGGGGACACTTGGATTTGGTTTGAATCTGGTCTCAATTGCATGGGGACGTGTTAATTCGAACTATGATTCATATTAGGGATGCCCTGATTCAGCACTGAAATAACCGGAGCCCATGGGGCCTTAACCAGTCTTTCACTTTAGTATCTCTTTTCTATTTTAGGCTCTTTATTTACTTTCTACTTCCTATCTATTTCTATTCTGGTAATTCATTTCTTTAAAAAAAGACCAAGGTCAGAACAAAATTGAATTTGGCAGATAGAATCCTAGTCATTTTTTTATAATAGCTGACTTTGCAGAAATTCCACGCAAGTCTTAGTACTTCAGAATTTTCTATTGCATTTAAAAAATGGTGTGCTAAATGTTCACTCAGTTATCAAATCTGCTAATGTACTGCAGAAAATGTACTGCTTTGCAAATGAGTGGCACAACAGCTTATTAAGAAAAGGGTTTATGTTTGGTCTCTTACCAGATATATATTTTCTTGCTAAAGAAGCGATAAGGAAATGTCTGGAATAGTTTTGATTCAATCCAAATGGGAAAGGGCATAGCTAAGTGAGAGAGCAAACACCCTGGAAAGCAGAAGTAGGCAATGGCCAACCACTGCTGTATCTCTGTGAAGAAAACTACATAGGAACTGTTTGCACTTGGCCTCAGGATAGCGGCCTGTGGTCCACAAGCTAACGCAGACTCTGGTAGACCTCACCTGGGGCCTGCTGTAACCTGTGCTAGCATGTTGGCAGCAGGCCCCTATTCCGGGATGTATTCTGGAATAAAGCCAAGTGCAAACAGGCGCATAGAGATGCCCAAGAATTAACTAGGAGTCGAACACAAGTTGATGGTATCTAACAATAAACAATCCAAATTGCCTTGTCATATCCCAATCATATTGTATTTTCTTCCCAGAATTATATTTACCAAAATATGACAAATAAAAGTATCACACTGACAGAGAATTGGGAATTAGACTACCATGGTTGTAATCACATCCAGTGAAGAAAAGCAGCTCTGGGGTTGTTTGTGTGCCTATCTGCCCCTCTCCCTCTCATGATCATTCTATGGAATTTACTACCAGAAGAGAAGGTGAAAGCACCCAACCTAGATAACTTTAAGAAAGGGTTAGAAAAATTCATGGAGGACAAGTATATCCGTGGCTACTAGAATGTACTGTACGGTATGCCTAGGTACCATCTCCAGGATGGAGAGGCAGGCGGGATGCCTCTGAAGGCCGTTTGCAGACATTCAAAAGCTGGTGAAGGTTTTGCCTTTGTCTTCTGCTTGAGACACCCAGAAGCAGTCGGTGGTCCACTATGTGAGATGGGATGCTGGACTAGGTGGGCTGTAGCCCAACACACTGGGGCTCCTCTTATGCTCTTATGTTCTTATTATACTTCCTGTTGGCAGTAAAATTACCAGGTTTTTCTATCAGTGTAAATAACTTTTTAAGTGGTGTGAAGCCAAACTGCTTAAAGAATGACCGTATATATAGTATATTCAGTAGTTGAACAATTTGCCTTGCATGAGATCCCTTCTTTGGGAGTAATTATGAGAGAGAGAGAGAATCTCAAGATGATGCTGTTTTTTCCTGGGATTTGAGTAAAAACTCAGTATTTTAAAAGCTTTTTTCTCTCACTGCTGCTCTCAAGTGATAAACAGACCCTTCCAATAACAGCCATTTTGGAGCGCTTTAGTCTTGTCCTTCCACCAACAGCTGATGACACATGTTTTGCTCTTGCATAGGAAGTAGGTTAATAGCCACTTTAAAAGCTAAGCTTTTTGCGCTCTTGCTAAACACTGTCAGGCCTGTCCATGCATAAAGTTATTAATCACATTCCATTTAGACTTTCCAGAATGGAACCAGACCATACAAACAAAAACATTTCTTTAAGGCTGAATCCACAGTTTAAAACTTTATTATGAGAATGTCTTTACTGTTACTGTTCACCCTCATCCCTTTGGTCCAGTCGTCCTGTGGACAATTTGAGCTAAAAAATTTTCAGCTGCTTTAAGAAGCAAGCTAATAGTTACTAATAAATAGTATTGCTTAATTGTCATTCCAACTTTTAAAACACCACATTTAACACAGATTATTTAGATCATACCATTTGGAAGCAGTGCAAAGCTGACTAGAAAAGTCAGATGCATTGTAAACAAGTAGGGACAAGTTCAGACATGATACATCCTGTTGTCTAGGTCTTCTTTTTCACCCAGAGTTAACTTTTCCCATTGAGCTATAGCCCACATTTTCTGATTTTCAACTATAAGTTAATAGTCTACATTTTTACTGGCAATGTTACACAATCAGTGCTGTATTGCCTTGCTTGGATCCCTTGTTCCCATGGGCTGAGACAATGTAGAAATGCAAGTTGGTTGTCAGGACATGCTGATGGAAATGCAGAGATGCCAAGGGTGGTTTGGAGTGGGCAAAGCAGTACAGTACTAAGAGGGGCTAAAATGGCACCACTGTGTGTTGAATAAACATGGCATGCTCAGAATCCCTGTTATCATCAAATTTTGGGTTGGTGATCTAACAAGTAACCATCAAAGACATTCAGAAAGACAAAGGGTGCATCCCCATGCAATTTAAAGCCCCCTGAAAATCTTCTTTTGTCGTGGAGAACCCCCATACACAGCTTTTATCCGGGCTTCCAGTGCCGCTAATTAGGAAAATGCGCTGCAAAAAAACAGCCCTTTAAAGAAGACTGCAAGAGCACTTTCCAGGAAGATGCGGGTATTAAGAGCAACATTTTGCATGGAGATGCTCTGTGGCAAAAGGGGCGGGGCTTCTCTCCGAGGCGGAAAGCTCTCTCTCTTTTTTTGCCTCTCATCCACAGCCAGCATTCACGATATGAAAACAGTAGGCAGGCATTCCAATCACAAAGAGAAACAGCAAGATACATTGTAATGGATTGCTTATATCAAGTGAAAGTGTATGAGGCAAGATCGCTGGCTGGGGGAGGCGAACAGAGAACTTGTAAATTTTTCTTTTGGACTTGTGAATGAGCGCACGATCGCACGAGCACCCAATGAAACAGCGAGGGGTGGGGAGAAAAAGATGCGGGTAAGCAAAAGACGCTTCCTTGGGGACGGTCAGTGCATTTTAAATGCGCGTTTTGCTGAGCCCCATGGGGACACTTAATTCGGAATTGAACCCGCATTTGTTAGATCCGCTGCAGTAGAGGGACAATAGCGACAGGAAAAAGTACCATGGGGATGCACCCAAAGAGTGACATTTCCATTACACAATTTTAGCAGGGAACAAAGGGGATTTTGTCTGTCTATCTAGAATCAACACAGATTTGGAAGGCCCAATGAGAGCTTATAAATCTCCCTCCTTTGGTCTTTAGGCTGCTGTAAAGTATTTTGATTTTTTTATATAGATTAAATCTTGAAACTTACTTGACAGAGAATGCTTGGAAGCACAGACCACATGGTGGAATGAGAGTAGTCTGGACTTGCAGTACTGGTCTTGTGGTTAGAGTTCTGGGCTCATATCTCCTACTTAGAGAGTTTGATTCTGCACTTCTACATGAAGTCAGCTGGGCAACCTTCTGAGCTCTCACAGGCCTCACCTACCTAATGGGGTGTTCTGTTGTGCAGAGAAGAACAGATAGCCTTTATCAGCTGCTTTGAGTCCCCTTAAGGGTGAGAAAAGCAGGGCAGAAAAACCAACCCTTCTTCTTTTGGTTAGTACCGTTGGAACTGCTAAAGTAACTAAGGTACCAGGGCTCAGAATAGGTAGTGGTGATGGCAAATGAGACACATTGGCAGCTTCCACAGTGTCCAGCTTGGTCTGCAATGCAGAGGCAAGTTTTTGCTCAGAATGCTTGATCTAGGCCAAGACTGGCGCATGTAAGGGCAATGAAGATCAGGGAACCTTCGTAACCTTCTTCAGATATAAGGAAGACAAGTTCCCCAGCCATTAAGGTTACAGGATCAGGAAGGATTTTGGTGGTACACCACAAAAGGGTTATTTCTAGAGCTTGGGAAAAATAGTGCCTGACCTTGTGTGTTTCCTGAGCTTGTGTGCTCAACTGTCTTAATGGTGGACTGCTGTGGTGGCTCAGAGCCCAAGAATGCTTAGGGGACCATTTTTAAAAGGTCTCCTATTGGAGTGCTCTGTGGCTCAGTTTTCACACCAGGGAGTGCTCTATGGTAAAAGCCTGTATGTGATCTCCCAGGAAACAGTCTTATCATCCAGGTATTGCACTCCCCAGCAGCAGTTATCAATCCAAACAAGGCATGTGGAAGCTACCTATGTATCTGTAATTCTGTTCAAACTCACATGAAAATGGATCTCACTTTTGGTGCAAACTTAAGTAACCCAGAACTGAAGCATGTGAATTCACGTCCTGAATGACTTGATATGGTGGGGCACTGCCTTTTTTGCCTTTGTGGGCCAGTGACCTCTGTAAATTTGGTTTAGAGACCAACATTTTTTCCCTACCACTCTGGTGGACTGATGATTGGCCTGAAGAAGGTAACTAGCTGTTCTTCAGATCTGTCACTTTAAAAAATGGAATCAGTTGTTAGCATTGCAAAGAATGTGTGCTGTTGTTTTCGGGAGGTGAGTATATTGTATGGGGGGAAACTACTACTTAATCTGGATATTTTTTCATGGATGTCTATTTGCAACAATTACAATTGTTTCCATAAACTATTGCATTCAGATATTGCCTAACAAAAAAGTGAAGCAATTCTGCTGCAATTAGCTTAGAACTAATCTGTGGGAGAATTCCAGACCATACCTTCTGAATACTGAGATTAAGTATTATACAACTCAATGGGGCGAAGTTTTCTGGGGCATTTTCTTTGCACTAATTCTCCACTGCATTATGAGTTTATTCTATAAATCAGCATCAAGCAGTGATCTAACTCATCCACTGAAATCTTAGTCCATGTCTCCACTTACCGATGGAAACACCCATGAAAAGCATCTTTGTTGCCGCATCTCCACATATGGTGGCAACGGACTCCTTGCTGTGACCACAGCACCTCATTTGTGAGTATGACCAGCATCTATTCTATAGGCCACAATTTTCTGCCCTCACTGTGGCTGTTTCGGATTGCTGCTTGAAATGATGGACTTTGGGTTCTGAAATGGAGACATGGGGTTTTTTTCCACTGCCACTAGAAGTACCCATTAAGTACCCATTAATGGGTACAAAAATGCCATTAAGTACCCATTAATGGGTACTTAATGGGTACTTCTAGTGACAGTGGAAAAACACCCACGGAGACATCTTTTTGAGTTATTTCTGCAAGTGTAGACTTGGCCTTATTCACTTCTTTTTAATCCAGATGATCTTGTCTCTAGTTAGATTTCTAAGCTAATGCAACCAAGGTTAGAATGTCAATATTTATTTATTTATTTATTTATTTAATATGATCCATACACTACATTAATTTCTCTAAGGCATCATGTTGGTTTGAACTTTTTCGGTGAACTGAGGCGCTTACCCTGCTTTGTTTAACTAGCTTTCATCTGGCATGCTTTGTTAAAATGATAGAAAGTTTTATTATTCAATATGTTCTTAAGAAGCCTCATAGCTGCAAAGAATGGTTGCTTTGAGATTGCAGTTTTTCTAAAATTGCTCACAGGTATTAAGAAATTTTGTAGAAATCCTCTTTCAGCAAATCTGGGAGTATTTCCTTTACTGGCATTTAGAAACTCTGACAAAACCTTGACATTAATCAGGCATGTTAATAATTAACAAAAAATGAATGGCCTGCCTTAATGAATTGTGGGCTGCATCTGAACATCACAATATACTGCTGTCAGCCTACAGCACAGGAGAACATCAGGAGTCTTTAAGGAAACTTTCCTAATATCTTTTACTGAAGTGGGCATGATCCATTGTACAAACCTACTGGAACAAGGTAAGATATTCCCATGGGCAAAATGAGAGTTTTGCTGTAAATCAGATGAAAATTATGATTGAACATTTAAAAGAGAAGGTGAACATACTTTTACTCTTTCATGTTAACTTTAATAGCATTTTTGTTATTGTGCTTAATAAATTATTTTCCTTACCAAGTCAGCACTCAAATCATTACAGAACTCAAACAAAAAACCCAGCTTCAGATTCATGGAAGCTATACTAATCACAGACTATTCTGAGTTTTATCCAATGGTAACTTAGCACTTATGGTAACCAGTTCTGTTCATTCAAGAAGGAGAATCTCACTATGGGTACTAAACCACTACCCCATTAGTGATCTGAAAAATTGTGAAGCAGAGTCTGGGGACTCTCTAGAACAGTATGAGGTATGGCACAAATGGCTATAGCATGGCTACCAACACAAAGCAAGTGACCCAAGTTACCACAGTCTATTACGCCAAAGCCACCTTTGGGTGCAAATTGTAATGCAGTTTGTATTATAAGACTTCAAGAAACATTTCATTTATGAATAGAATTAAATAACCCAAGTACATAGGTGTCATGAAAGACAGAATTGTAAGACCCATAAAGCATATGCCTGCTCTTGTGTTAGAGGTATTAAAGAGGATTTACAAAAGTGGTTTGCCATTGCCTGCTTCCAGGGAGAGGCTGGGGAACGAACCAATAACCTTCTGCTTTCCAGGTTGTTTGGGTTGTCACTTAGCTACACCTTAGCATACTCTTCCTAATGAAATGTAAATTGGCTTGATGTAAGTGATTACTTCTCAGAACTGCTGATCTGTTCCCTGGTATAGCGGTCCAGTGGGCATTTCTTTATCTGCTTGAGGTCATAGTTGGGAATGTCATGTACTGTTTTGAATTTAGTGAGAAGAAAATGAGATGTGAATGAATGAATGAATGAATAGCTTGCTTCCTTTCTATGCCTCTGGTGCAGCCTAGTAAAAGGATTATTGCTGGGGGAGAAAACTTAGGGTGTTTTTCCACTGTCACTAAAAGTACCCATTAAGTACCCATTAACGGGTACTTAATGGGTACTTCTAGTGACAGTGGAAAAACATCCTTGGTTTCAAAAAGGGAACTGTCCAAATTTCTCTGACTGATGAATTCTTTCATGGGTATGGTGTGGGTATGTTCAGTTTTATGGACAATGTCTTAAAATATATGCAATTACAACAAGACACAAAGACCAGCTGTGATAACTTGAGGCTTTGTTGCTTTTTAACAAAGACCTTGTTTGACTTAAGCTGAGAAAACTCCTCTCCTAAAAATAGTTGTGCAGAAAACCACAAGTTTAACATTGCTTTTCCCTTGAGAAACATAGTGGTGCTGAAATGGCTAGGCTGCCATCCTTCAAATGCACTTTTCTGATTTTTAATTAAGGGGATATTTTGTGATATGAAGTTTGCACTGTATGAATTTGTTCAGTCTTGCATTCAGTATTTACACATTTTAAAAGAGTTCTTTTTATCTACTGTGATGTTTATGATCTTTGCATCTGCTAGAGAACAGTGGTTTATTCTGTGAGCATATAAATGTTTTGTCTGTTAGAATTTTCATACATACATACAGATATGTATGTGTATAGGTAATTATAATAGGGGGATGAACACATTAGTTTTTTTGTAATTTAGTGCTCAGCCTAAAGGTGCCATTTCTGTGTAAATCTATGTATCAAAACTACGAATGTACCTTGATTAAACTTCTGTTTCTGTGTAGTGCAGATTTCTTTTCATAGCCCACTGGAGATCCTGGTCTTAGTCCAAGATAAATAGAAGGCAGTTCTGTTGCTTTTTTTAAACCAAAAGTCACTTAAGCTACAAATGGTTTTCAGGTCAAAGATAAGAAAAAAGCTTCTTTCAACCTGGTCTGTCTGCTGACTGGGGACTCCTAATATCCACAGAATCTTGCACTGTTGAAATATGTTCAAGGCTCCAGAGTCTGTTGGGATTACAGCATAGCTACATGCAAACAGAAAGTCTCTTAAGCTGTGACTGCATCCAACCACTGCTTACTTATTTTGCTATATTTGGATATTCCAAAATCTCTCATCATCCTACATTAGTTTGGTCAGTGCATTTCTGACCAACATTTCTGAATACATTCTGCTTTTTGATGAAATATCTGCTTAACAGTACCAAGGAATTAGAAAGAAAAGCCCCAGCATGATTACCTGTTTTATATATACGTCATACATACACAAATATGCATACAAACTAGGGGTTCACACAAATGCAATTTTTGACATTCGACTCAATTCAAATTGAATATTGAAATGTACAAATTTGTACGGATAGAGTAAAAATGAATGTATTAAAATTTGAATCAATTCAAATATATTTGTATCTATTCATACAAATATTTGATTTGTATTTGATGATACAAGTGTCAACAATGTTTGTATGTATCCATACGCATCCCATTTTTATCCCATACTTATCCGCACAGATGCGTACAGATATGAATAAGATGTGTTGGGATACGTATGTAATGCATACGTATCCGTACAAATACGAATGTACGAATGATCTGTACGAATGATTCAAAATATTCATATTTGTTCAAATATTAAAAAACAAATGTCTGGACATTCAATTCGAATTTGAATGTCCGAATTCGGCCGAATTCGATCAAATAATGAATAGTTTGAATATTCTTGCACATCCCTAATACGAAGATATGGGTCCTTTCTGCACTGGCCTTCACTCTGGATTATATTTTAGAATAAGAATCTGTCATCCATATGACATAGTCTGCACCAGCGTGTGGGAGGCAAACCCCTATTCTGGAATATAATCCATAACAAGGGCCAGTATAGAAACGACTATTATCTACAATGTTTATGTATATTGTTTTCCTCTAAAAGAAATTTAAGAACTAGATTCAAATGCTGCAGTCTGGAATAATCTTGCAGGTTATAGTAAGACTCTTACTCAGGGTGTACACTGTGGATTCTGCAGAGGAAAAAGCCAAATTTGCAGACCTACTTAGTTTTTTAAAAAGTGTTTATTTTTTCACCATTTAAACAAGACCTTACCAACCATGCTGCCTTTAAGGGGCTGATTACTTTAATATATGGGGCAGTTCCATGTAAAACAGAAGAATATGCACCTAGGATGAGTTTTGAATGAACTGGAGAACAGATGCAGGCAAACAAGAAAATTGCGAGTGCAAGGGGATTTCTGGCAATTATTGAACAGTTAGTATTAGTCTCCTGTAAGGGTGGATCTGGAGCTTTTGATTAAGTATGTTAGTGTGCCTACACTATATGTTAACCACACTGAAGTCAATGCCATTAAAAGGGAAAAACTAACCATTAAAATTGGTAGCTGCTATACATGCAAAATCAGTATTTGTATGCATGCAAATTTTATTATTTTATTTTTGTGCAATGAAGAGAGAAAATACCACACAACTGTGACTGAGGAACAAGCTTTTGGGGCATGGGACAGCAAAATGTTTTATAATTTATATGTACTGGTCTATACACTTTGGATCGCTTTCCCTTCTGATGTTTGTGAAGCTCTTCCTAACCTGTTTTAGGAGCTTGTTGAAAAAGTACTTTTTCACCCAGTTTTGTTATTAATATTTAGATGTTCTAGTCTGTATCCTTGTTTTTAAGTTATATTGTAAACTACTTTGGCCTTCTTAAAATAAAGCAGTATATAAATCCTTCAAAGAAATAAGTATGCATCTCAATTCATTGTCTATCTTTTAGCAAACTACCCTTCATTATATGATGATGATATGCACACTTTTTATTTTTTACAGATTTCTTAATTTAAGTCAAGAGATGAGTCCTCTGGAAATTAGTTACACCCATTTGTCCACAAGCAATTGCTTAGTAAGTCTACAAATCTGCAGCTTTTAAAAATATATAATATAGAATACAAAAGAAATGTGATCTGTGCCAGGGTCACAGATGTCAGGCAAGCTTTTCGAACTTTCCTTTCTTTCTGATACAGCTGAAAGCTCCCCGAATCTGGAATCTCTAGATCATAATTAGAAACACACTTTATTTCTGTTTTTGTAAGAGATGAAACTCCAAAAACAAGAAGTAGGATTGCTTTTCAAAACAGGGGCTTGATATATGATATGCTGAATTTATAGAAACAGGATGACTTCATTAATCAGCTTTCCTGTCTTGTCACCATATGGGGCTGCCATCAAAACTGAAGTTGAATTCAGCTTCTTTCTTTCTTTCTCTCTCTCTCTCTTTCTTTCTTTCTTTCTGAATGTATATAGATTTAGAGTAGGCTCTATTTGAGTGGCTGTCTGGTCAAAGTCCTGTTAAAAGATAAAGGACCCTAAGAAATGAGAAGCAGGACCTTGAAATTGCCCATCAACAATTTACTTCTTGATGGTAATAAGCAGAGATCCAAGCAGTCGATCTGCAGTCTTCTCTGCCCCCCCCCATTTTTTAAAAATGTATTTAATTTTCTATCTCATATACTCAGGGGTCTCAGGGTGGTCCATAAGAAAAACAGTATAAAAACACAATTAAAAAATGAACGTGACTAAAACAATGAAGGCAGTTTCCAGGCAGCAACAAATGTAGGATCTTGTTCAGACCCCAAAATTGGCTCTCACCATTCCTGCCAAATGGCAGGGTGAAGTTGTGGAACAAGCCCAGGCGTGGGGTTTGCACCCATAACAATGCAGTGGGTACTTCTGGGAATTTCAATGGCATTTATGCAGAGAATATTTTTAGCCCAGTTTCAGCCCCATACATGTGTGGAGGAGATTTTCAAAAAGACTGGTCCCAGGAGGAAGTGTCCAGACAAGGTAAGGCATATCACTATTTTGGGAAAACCTGGGTTGGGAGTTCTTTTTCCTGGAATAGTGATATGCAGGAATTCACCATAATATCCCCGAGCTATGCTGAGATGGCCATGGATACATATGGCAATCCCATAATTGGGCCAGGATAATCCCAGATTTTAGTCCCTGTATGGATGCAGCCAAACAGAAGAAATTGTACTTCTACTGGATGCAAAATAATTTTGGTACGAGGTAGTAGACCTTAAATTATTTTACATGTATTCTTTCAGTTACTCCTCAACTCCCAGACATATTCCAGTTGCTTTTTTCTAAATTCGGACATCTGAACCTTTTGTAGCTATGGATTCAGTGTCATGGCCTTAAAACTACATTCTACCCATATCTGGCCCAAATGTGCATGCAATTCTCGCACTGTGAGTGGCTATTATGCCACACTGACATGAAACCTCTCCCTACAAAGTGATTTCAGAATGGTTTGGGAACAGCAGTTGTTCCAGAATGAACAGCTATAAATTACTAACAACAAATTTAGTGCAGTATACCTATTAAATCCCTACACCATTTGGGGGCAGTTTTATGGCTAGAAACAATACATTTTATGTTCTTTAAAAAAATATATGTGTGAGATTGTTGTGAGGTTATTCAGAATATATTTCTGAAAAAAAAAACCTGGCGCTGCTTAGTCAAGAAAAGGACTGAGATGCTATTGATGATCTTGAGGCGTAGAGCTTGAAATGAAACATGTATTAATTAACAGTAAATATATGTATTTTGGTTGCCATTAAAAAGGATGATTTCCTCTGCCTTTTAGGATTCTCTTAAACAGTGGCAGCAATGTTACCACAATGAATTGAGCTGCCCTATCTGCCTGCAGCTTGCTAATTTCCCAGTAGAAACCAGCTGTGGACATCTATTTTGTGGTGAGTTAACAGGGTAATGATTTTAGTTTGAAATTACAAAGTCACCTTCGCACTATATGCAGTCATTAAAAAGGGGCACTGGACTAACCTGTTCGTAACCTTATTCCCACTTGTATGGGCATAAGACTCAATGAACTCAGTGAAATCCCAAGGGAAGAAAAGCCAAGACTTTAGTGCAACTGATTTCAAAGCAAACAAACTTCAGTCAACTAAGACTGTATCTATACAGTCAAAACTCAGAGTCCTTTGGACAACTGATGGGACTAGGTAGACAAATGTTTCCACCCATTTTCAGCCCCTAGGTTATGCATTCTCTGGTTTTCCTCATTATTGCATTTGTGTCCTTGTCACTATGTAAATGTACAGTGCAGTAATGAAACAAGTCTATGGTCCTTTCTGCACTAACTGTGCTGTGATTTGGACCAGCAGTCATTGGGTATGGGTTATTATTGTATCCCATGGATCCTGTTGTGTGCTACTGTGGTTACTGACTAATCTGCACTTCATTTTTTAAAGTATGAAATGTGGACAAAGGCAATACACTAGAGATGAAATATCAAATGCTTGTTTCAAGGCAACTTTAAAAACGTTGCTAGTTTTTACAGCTTCAGAGCTAGCCTGCTTGGAAGCAAGTTGATTTTGTATTGGCTTTGCATGCTTTTAGCTGTCAGTGAAGGTCAAGAGATGCTTGACCTTTGAGCTCAACTTTCTTATAAACAAAGCACTAGAAAAAGGAAAACTAATACTGGATATTTAACATGGCAAAAGAGGGTGTAATGGTGGACTATCATTAGAATAGAACAAGGGATAGTTTTGTCTGCTCTGGAGCAAAATGTGGTTTGGAATCATCAAAGAAGGAATTCCAGCTCCAGTCTTGTTCTGGCCATCTTGCAGAAGTGCTTTGCATTTTTCAGTTGATTTTAATATACTGTATTTTTAACGCACTCTGAGTTTTGGAGATTCCAAACACTCCAAAAGACAATATAGGTAGGGTTTGCTAAATTTCATTATTTCTCAGAACATTTCATTTATAGTTTGTGATTTAATTCTACTTGGCATTGACAAGAGCAAAGGGGGGCAAATGCCATACCTCAAAACTAGGTTATTTAATTGTTCTAAATGATGATTGACTGTGACTTATAGGAAAAATGCATGATCACTAATCTGCATTATTACCAGGAATTCATATATTTCTTCCAAGATGTTTCAAATTTCACCTATATCTCAAACCACATGTCCAGGAAATGGAGAAAGAAAACTGATCTTAGGCCAATATTATTTTTTTCTAATTGCTAATAGCCAACAGAGTGTTTCTTGAGGGCCTTACAAAACTCTTTGGCAAGATGGATTAAAAGCAATTTTGAAGTCATTTCTAAAAATATGTGTATGTGCAAATACTTTGAGAAGAAGCTTCCTCCCACTTTGCTATTGTGAATAAGTCAATAATTTACAAAACTTAATGTAAAGCCCAGAAAGTAGGTTTAATTCTGTTTTGTGATAAATACTTGCAATGACACTATTATAGTGTGGTATACTGGGTCCTTATAGAATCCTTGGTATTAATGTATTATGCTCATCATACTGGAGTAACTGGAGATATAATTTATTCTCATCACAGTAACTTACCTTATATAGCTTACTTTGAATTTTTATCCACCTAAACACTTGCAGGGAAACAGCAGCAGTTTCAGAGATGAAGTTTGTTAGTGTGGCCTTTATAAATATTCCATAGGGCGAAGTTTGTTAGTGCCTCAATTGCAGCTGCCTCAATTGTTGTTAGCTGTGGACAAGTAGAACGTTGTCCACAGCTTTAACAGAAACAGCTGTTGGGCTCCCAGATTCAGTGGTCTCACTCTCTTCCAGATGCAAACACTTTTGAGTGGGCAAGGCAGTTCAACTTTGGCTTTGCAATTGTGTCTCATAGACTGATTACCATGACAATGTTCTGGTATGTGCTAGAGGTTGCCATGGCCATTGCCAGTCAGGCTGGACTGGGCCATCTGCACTTCAAGAGCTGGTGGACTGGTTAGGGACTGCACCAGCACTTCAAGTGCAGATACCTCCCTCTGAGCCTGATCTTACCTTCAGTGGGATGGCATTGTAATACTGTCTCACAGGCTTTTACATCTTCAGAAAGCATACGTTTTTACCTAGGCTTCACTACTTTTCCAGCTTCCTTCCTTACACATGTATATATTTTTAAGTTCAGTTAACCGCTTTTATTTTAATACAGTATTATACTAATTGCTTAGAGATTGGTGCATGAGAAGCAATTCACAAATATGTTAAATAACTGGCTGTGATGACATGCAGAAAAAAGTATCTCTGGGGCTGCTGAGAAATGGCTCAGAAAATTCTGTGCTAGAAAAGGTGGATCAGAGATGAAATGAGGGCCACATTATCTCTCAGAAGTGCTTCTGGGGGCATCTTTTTGTTATGTTTGATCACAGGCTTTGATCACAAAGTCTCCTGTTTTAGTTACTTCCTATAACAATGCTCTGACATATTCTGGAGAATACGTCTTCTGTTATAAAGCTCAGTGTGGGAATTCAATCAGAGCATGGGATTCTAATTTGACAGGAAAAAGGGCAAAAAAGGTGGCCAAGATGTCTCCCAGTGATTTTCAATTTTTATAACCTTTTCCCCTTCAGGTTCATGTCTGATTGAATACTGGAAACATGGGTCTTGGCTAGAAGCAATCAGCTGTCCACTCTGCAGGCAAAAGGTAAGTATTTCTGTCTTTAATAAGCTGCTGTTCAATGGTGGAAATATACCAGGAGTAATCCCGAATTTACAAAACCATGCTACCACAACCATCTGCACCTCTCATCTTAGTTCTGTCAAAGTGAAAGATTCCAATAAAATATTAAAGAGGATGCTTGCAGTAAGCTTTTTCTTCTGGTTGGTTGCCTTCTTGGTCTAACATTCTGCTTACCCAAGATGAACTTCTTGCACTCATATGACCTTGGCCACTAGTTGCACATGGAGAAAATGTCTAAAGGTTGTGGAATAAGGAAGGAAGCCTGTCAAAGAGGAGATTTACCCACTGGAGAGCAGAGCATATGGGTCAGGGGTCAAAGAGATAATAACTAAAAGCATAAAACTATAAGGTAGCAGTTGGGGTGGGTGTAAGAAAAGCTTGGATTTGTGTAAGTTAACAATCTGAAGGACTTCATCTTGCTTTGTACCTGAAGGTTATTCTTCTGTACATCATACCTTGTGAAAATCAGGCTGACAAGCAGAGCAAGCAAACCGTATATGACATCAGAGATTACAACAAACGTTTCTCAGGACGGCCTCGACCCGTAAGTGGCAGCATTTCTAGCTTCTTCTTTTTTTTAGCAGTGGTTCCCAACCTTCATTTGTATTAATTGCAAAGTGTAATTAATATAGTTGCTGTAATTACAATTCCCCACCTACCATTATTCAATTTTTCTCATGTAATCCTAAATGTCCTGGTTTGTACCTCTGGGGGATATGCATACCCCAGGCTGGGAGTCACTGTTCTGAGGGGAATGCTCAACCACATAAAAAAAATGAGAAGACATGACACAAAGCATGTATAAGACCTGAAGGTCTTCAAGGGAAGAAAGAAGGGGTGGCAAAGGAAACCAGAGAAAGGAAGAGGAAGTAAGTTTGCCACTTGGCTGTATGACCCCTATTGCAAATCTACTGGACCCGAGATCGAATTTTAATCATCTGTTGCATTTGTCCCTTCTGTTAAATTAATGTCACACAATATTAAGAATTATGATAGCAGTTAAAATAGTAGCATTAATAACCTTCCGAAATTCCATGTCTAGTTTACAGATTACCTTTATGACATGCCGCTTCTTCTCCACCTTGCCGTACGAGGGATCTTCACATTGGGCGGCCTTGTCTGGATCTTTTTCTTCAGAGTTCTTGTTTGCTGTTTTGGGACCATCATGTGCTTAACCTCTCCAATTGATGTGATGCCTGAACCTCTTTGCGGAATTCTGGGTGCCGTTGATGACTTAGTGGTCATATTCTTACTCTTAATTTGTATGATAAACATTTGCTCTCAGATGGAATCTCAAGAGGCAGCTATGACAAACTCTACAGCACAAAACGTTATTTTTGAAACCTAACAGGCTGAAGCTTTTGAAGGTTAAACTAAGCGACAGTGACAAGTTCTTTATAGGCAACACAGAATGGCCTCTTTAGCTTTGAAGAGTAGTAAGAGACTGATACTGCATTTAAGTGTACCAGAAAACAACCCACATGTCAAAGTCCAGCCAGACTATGACACTAGGGGCGGGGGATATTTTCTAAAGTAGGGGAGTGGAAGAATTTGAAGATCCTCCTATTAAAAACTCCACATTTTTCACTCCCAGTTTGCTGCTTTGATTCCTCGAGCCAAGCCAAGCACCTTGTTTCCACCTGAGATTTTCTTTCTGTTTTCAGACCCGTACAAGTGGTCTTAGTATTAGTTCAATACTGGCAGAGTGTTTGTATGGCAACCAAAGGATTTTCTAGAACAGGTTTGCCTAGGAGTGGGGAGAACCTGGCAAATAATCAGGTATGAATTGGGTGTGTGTGTGAATGCTACTGCTGAGGTGCGCCAAGAGTATGAAATCCCACACTCTCACCTTTCTGTTCTTCCTGAATCTCCATCATGGGATGTGTGTGATAGGAATTTACACATGTGTGACCCGCAGGCCCTTATTTGTATATATTTTTGGCCTAATAAGAAGGCCAATTGAGAAAGCCATTGAGACCTTTAACTTAAATGTTTTCAGTCTATACTGTAAATAACTTTTTGCTGATTCTATTCAAGGAAAGACTCTCCCTGCATTTTTTAAAGCTTTTATTGTTCTCTTTTTTTTTAAAAAATTATATTTTCAGCCTGGAGGCTGTTTACTGATAGGCAGCTATATAAATCAAATTAATTAAACAATTATAACATTAGAAACGGAATCTTTCAATACACTGTAATTGTAGCCTGCATTTTGTGAAATAGAATTGAAGTAAATATATGTAAGCTGTTTATATGACTATATATGCATATAAATATTTATTGCTCACAATGTGCTGAAGCTTCCTTTAGTATATATGCCAAACATGTATTATTATCAACGGGCAGCAACTGCAGACCAGGCAGGAAAATGTAGAAGTTACACAGTACGAGTTAAATGCCTGCTATTGTAGACTGGATACTACCTGTTCTTGTGGTCTAAATAGAAGCAATGAAGTAATGTCCAGTAAAGGGTGCCTCCATTTCTGTGCTTCTCCTGGGCCTATATTGGGATCGCCACAGGTATGCGTGGCATTTTCAGTATAGGCTCAGGATATCAAGATGATAACCCAAACCATAACTATTATGGGAAATCTGGCAAGATGTAGGGGTGCATCCAGACTTACCAATGCTATGCATTCCGATGCACCGTCAGGGCGTGGGCATCACACCTGATCCTTCATAGCAGTGGCGCTTTATGCCACTACTACTGTGGAACGATGAGCACTCACTCCACAATATCAGGTAAATTTGAAGTTTCCCGCCAGCCAGTCCCGACAGGATGGAGAGAACAGTGAACGAGAACTGAGCCTGCAGCTCAGCTCCCATTGGCTACCCCATCCCAAGTGATATGCGCCTTATTGTGCACGGTACGGAAGTCTCACAGCTTTCTGTGAAAAAGCTATGGGGAGGCTGCTGGAGGTCCATTATGGCTTCACAGCAGGTAAGCTGAGCTTTTTTCTATAAGAGCAGATTTCATTTCGCCAATCTGAATATAGCCTAAGTTTCCCATAATTGTGGCCACTTACCTCCAACTATCAGCTGCTTCTGTTATTGCCCCTCTTGCAAACCTTTCAACTACACCATTCCACACAGTTACACGTGAAGACCAGCCAAAATAATTCATTCCTTTCAAAGTTTATAGAAAGTTTTATTCAAGACTCCAGAATCCATAAGACTGGGTAACTTTGCTGAAAGTGGCTCCTAGTTCAATGTAACTGAGTAGAAACTTCACATACACCCCTTTTCTGGGATGAAAGCAGGGCTGTTATCTCTTCCCAGTGGGGACTTTCCCAGCCTAAGAACCATCTCACTTTCCTTCTCCCCACATTCCAACCATCCTGGTAGCTGTCCCCTACCTTCCACCCCACCTCCCAGCTACATGCCTTTGATTCTACAAGCAATATAGGTTGCAAGTCTGCAATATACTTTTAGCTACACAATTGCTTCACAAAATAAGCAAGTTATACAGTACATTTCATTATATAATGCATGACCACGCTTCTGTTAATCCTCTAAATACCAAGACAGCAAGACATATTCCAGGCCTAACACCAGTTCTTGGTTCAGGTACTTGCCATTCTGTGACTTTTCTCTCATTGTAGACAAAAGCCCTTTCAGTGTTTAGCACTGAGTTAGAGAATCTGGTCAAGAAGGAATAAAGCATTCAGGGAGTTTTATTAACATCGCAAGTACACTGTGGATTATTGCCAATTTAGATTTATGAAATTACCAAAAAGAGGAAAAGCTGATAAGTGTCCAGCTTGAAATATGATTCTACTTTGCGCTTTTTACACACTGTCCATAATTCTTTTATATTCCTTTTGATGCTCCACAAGTTTCAGATATACTTGGTATTTCTTGTCATAAAACCTATAGGGAAGGGATGGCAAACAAAGTAAATTTTATGAAGATATCTGTAATAAAAAGCACTGAGAAGAATCCAGATGGGCATAATCTATGCAAACCTGGGGCCTTTCCACACTTGGTACACTCCCAGATGGAGCATCTGCACTTCAAGGAGCCATTCCCAACTCAAATGGTTCATCCGTACAGGAGCACTCTGTGAGTCGATTATGTGTGGAGCATGATCAAGCGTCACACACGTGCATTTACCTGCACCTTTTTTGGCCTTTCCTGGCTCTGATGAAGCCCATTCGCACCTCCATGGTGCACAGAGGAGCACATGATACACTGCACAAGTGCATCCCATGCAGCTAGCTCTCTCTGGATTATTATTGCCACTACCCAGAAATACTTCATGTGATACTATGGATCACTTGTATGCCACTCCACTAAAATGCAGAGAATCAATCTAATGTGTAGACATGAGGTGTTTCTGCACTTTTCTTCCCGTCCTTGGGACAGGAAAAGTGCATCCCCACTTGTGAACGCTAGTGCACACCAAACCAACCTCCAACATAGTCGCAGACCTATCCAGGTCCAGATACATCTCTGGGCACCACCATCTTCTACATGGAGATTGGTGTGACTGCGCATATGCCAGCACCATCAGCACCATGATGGTGACACACCAGGCATGAACAGTTGTGATTGGGATTATCTGAGGTGCCAGCATGCTTGTGCGGCACCTCAGATGACTCCTGATACCAAGAGAGGTGCAAATGGTTGCTCCTCTGGTTGGAACAGGTAAGGATCAGCTTCCCAGAAGCTACCCCATCATAGGCTAGCAGGCCAAGCGTGAATTGGCCTCTGGTATGATAATTCCAGATGTACTTTATACCAGTAAATTGATAAACTGTGGAATAAATAAGGAATGTCTGGAGTGTCCTTACTCAGCAGAGCTGCCTGGGGGTTTACCTTAATCCACATTTATCCTATAGATGGCAATATTCTTAAAAACCAAAAGCTCGTTTTTGGGCTGCTCTGTGAATTACATAAATCTATATTTGCAATTTCAAAACTCTGAGCTATGCTTCCAAGACACAAGCCTTTTTGGTTCTTATATTTCCTCAGAGAAGATGACAAGTGCTCCATATTTTGTTCTCCAACAGAAAATGAAAATTGCCAGATTGTCCTGATTAAGCACAGAGTTGTTCCACATGTCTAACATTATCATTTCCCAAGAGCTGGGGGTGGGTGGGGGGGGCAGGAAACACCTTTCATTGTGAATTTCTCTAATTCCTGTTAAACCTTGGATCCATTCTAGCCTCAGGCCAATTTATTTTCATGTTTATAAAACTATAACCAGATTAAACCCTCTATTTCAGACGCAGACTAAAAGCAGCAGAACTGTACTGTAGATTTTCTATTACGCCTGTAGGTGGTGCTGAGGTACTTCTTGAATAAAACCTAAGGCAACCACCAAAACTACCACCAGCAAAAATCTGGTTCATGCTTAGTCTGATCACAAAGTACGTAAGGTGTAGCACAATCAAACTGCTTTGACAAAGAAGATAGATTATTGTACAGCTTGGTACTGTATACATAATGTTGCAGCAGTTCTGCAGATGAACCCCAAGAACCCCAGGATGGTCA
This sequence comes from Aspidoscelis marmoratus, assembly GCA_014337955.1. NCBI lineage: Eukaryota > Metazoa > Chordata > Lepidosauria > Squamata > Teiidae > Aspidoscelis > Aspidoscelis marmoratus. The sequence continues at coordinate 34,016,750 of MTQE01001134.1, read as the reverse complement.
CAAGTACATCTTTCTTCATTCAGCTGTGAAGAGTTTGAGGCGTATGAACCTTCCAAATAGACCAATAACATGAGGTTCTATCCCTTTCAAGTCAGACAACAGTGGTAGAGAGGTGAAGGGATGTTAAGAGCCCTCTAGCAGTAGAAGATAACTGTCCTCTCATCTTTACACCTGATACATTGAGGGAACTGCAGCTGTTAAATAGTCAGGTAGGAGAAATTCTCTGGCAGCTTGTATATATTTGAAAGCACAACTTTCTTCTTTCAGAATTAGTTTGAATTTAATGTGCTCTGTCCCTGAGTCTTCTGGGCAGACTTTGAACATAAATGACGCTTGGCTTTAAGGTTTTGTCTTCTAGAAGCCAAGTGGGCTGAGAGACCAGCGTCCCCCAGCTGCAATCCACCCCTTTCCTTGCAGAAGTGAGGTGAGGTAATGGGTGTTTTTTCCACTGCACTCCTCTTCTTAGATCCGGATCTAAGGAATGGGTACTTCCCTTAATCCGGATCTAGGACCTACTAGATCCAGATTAAGGGAAGTACCCAATGTGTTTCCATGGGTGGTCTAGCACCCAACAGCAATGGGTGCTAACCTCCCTGCTGTGGAAACACCAGAGTACCCATTTGCAAATCCGGATTGACCCACAAGGGGTCTGCCTGTCACCCCAGGTGTTTTGGGGGACAGGGGGTACAATCTCCAAAGTTGCCTTTGGAGGTTAGCAAAGGCTCCGAATTCCCTCTGAAGGCAACTTTGGAGATTAGTAAAGGCTCAGAAAACAAATCCCTTGCAAGAGCTATGCAAGAGAGGTGCATATTAGTTAGCTCCTTGTGAATACTGATGAGTCAGCCTCATTAATATGCACCTCTTTCCATGCCTGAAGTTAACAGGATGAGTCAGCCTCATTAATATGCACCTCTTTCCATGCCTGAAGGTAAAAGGATGAGGCAGCCTCATTAATATGCACCTCTTTCCATGCCTGAAGGTAACAGGATGAGTCAGCCTCATTAATATGCACCTCTTTCCATGCCTGAAGGTAACACTCTGCTTTGTTCTCGCAAGGGGTTTGTCTTTGGAGCCTTTGCTAATCTCGGAAGTTGTTGAAGGCAACTTCCGAGGGACTTCAGAGCCTTTGGTAATCTCCGAAGACAACTTTGGAGGGATTTCGGAGGCGCCCCCTCCCCTAAACTTCCTCTAGATCCCATTGCCAGATTGTAGTGGAAACAGGCTCCCTACAATCTGAATTTTCAGGCTGAAGACTCCATTAATGGGGTCTACACGAAATCCGGATTATAGGTCCTGAAGGACCCATATGATCTGGATTTCCCGAGCTGCGGTGGAAACAAATGCGTCCCTAATGGGGTCTGTGGTGGAAATGGGGTCATCCAGCTCTGAGCTAAAATGGGTACTTTCTGCCAGTGGAAAAACACCCATTAACTGAGAAGGGAGATTTGATGAAGAATAACAATGGGCTAAACAGGACAACACTTCTCTCCCACCTAAATTATCTTCAATGCAACTGGTCCCCTATGGTCACTTTTTAGTAGGGAAGCAAATGCATATAGTTTCATGTGCATGTTGGCTCTCTGATTGGCTCTCTCCCCGGGCCCTTCTGCATAGGCTGCTAAGCCCGATTTTGGAGCCCCGTTGGAATGTGAGCAAATGCCTGTTCCTGGAGGCACACAGGTTTTGCTTTTTGGGGGGCAGAAAGCTTCAAATATGGAGCAGGATAAGGAAATCTGGAGGCACGTTTGGAGATTAGGGATGTGCACAAATTATTCATCAGGTTGCAACTGGTATGAATTTGTACAAACTGGGACATTTCCACTCAAACCAAATATTGGCTGTATTCAAAGATTCACAATTGGATGGGAAGTGAATGCTTTTGTACATCCATTCAGTACTTCATTATGTTTGCGAAGGTGTGGAGGCAGCAAAGTGACTGCCCAGTTATATCTACAGCAGATTCAGAGTAGATTCAAAGTGGATTTGGAACAGATTTGAAAGTACAACTGGCAGCCAGGAATCCAAGCAGATCCCAAGAGCATTCACAGCAGATTTGAATCCTGCTTTATTCAAAGTGACTCGATCCACATGGAGGCAAATTCCTCTGCATTTGTTTCAATGTGAAGCAAACATGCAAAAAACAAAAAAAACAAAACTCATGCACATCCCTATTGGAGATCTATGTAGTTGGAGGAAATACCTGCGCAGAGAATGGGCTAGGGTATGGGCAAGGCAGAACACCTCAGGCCACATTCCCACTTTCCTGGTTGGATTTCCCTTCCTCCAAGGAGTTTCCCAGGGGTTGAGTCAGGATTGTGGTTTGTACAGCTTTATCCTGTTCCCTCTTTCTGCCTGGACATCTGAATTTTCAGCTGGTTCAGAAGGTGGCTTGGGCTCTGTTACCGTGGCCAGCCAAATGCTATTCCTATGGTACAACCCATTCAGACAGAACCTTCTAAACCAATGATGGTGAACCTATGACATGTGTGTCACAGATGACACACCAAGCCCTTTTGGGTGACATGCGTTGTTGCCGTTCGATATCTTATAGGCAACAGGCCACTTCTGGCTTGTGGCCTACAAGTTATCGGGAGCACAGGTGCACTGTCTGTGCCTGGCGAAGGAGGTGTGATGGAGTCACGCCATCGCACCGCCAGGTCACACTCAGTATGTCTGTACTCCTGGGAGCTAGAGGACTGAAGACCTATGTGCGGCACCAATGGCTTTACTCAAAATTTTCCCCTCTACATACTTTTGTGAGACCTTATTCTCCGTGTTAAATAATATTAAAACCAATAAAAGAAGCTGACGGACAGAGGAAGTTAGCAGTGCTTGCTTGGGCTTGGAGTGTACGAAATATCAACATTCAGTTTGAAGATTTGGCAAATGAAATTCGGCAACAAAAAAGTCATTAATGTAAAGAATTATTTGTATTTGCTTTCAATAAATAAATATATCAAAAATGTAACTTTTATTTTTTATTACAAAATTATGGATATTTCTAGATGTGACACAGCACCCAAGTTAAGCTAAGGGTTTGTTGTGTGTGTGAATTTTGACAGACTGAGCTCAAAAGGTTCACCATCACTGTTCTAAACCCTGAAACCCATAGATGATTTGGGTTATTTATTTATTTTTTGCAACTGACTGATGCAGTGCTTGAAGTTCATATGACTGCCCCTTTAGCTATACCTTTGCTTTTCCCATTGAGAAAATAAAAAGAGGAGGGAATACTACATTCTCAACCCAGTTGGAAAAAAGCAAACATAGGCAGTTTTGTACAATGTTCCAACATTTTCAGATTTACTCAAAGAAAAATGAAAAAGGAAAAACTCCATTACCTTTTATCCTTGTGGTTTGGCTGAATAATCCTCCCAATTCTCCCCATTCTCTCCATTGCATCCTGTTTAAAGATCAACAGAAGCTGGAGTGGTCTGTTTCAGTTTAACATTCTTGGTAAAGAACAAGATGTCTCAGCAATCAAACAGAACACCACTGTCAAGTTTTGTCCTGGGTTAACACATCACAGTACTCAGAAACAGCATAGCCTGTCCCTTTATCAGATGGCAATGAGAGCACAATGCCACAGACTGCTGACTATGGCAAACAGTCTTGCAGAAGGTCCAGAAAACTGAAACGCAGTCTGCATCTACACAAAAGCAATTTAGAGGTGATGATAGCATCTACATACTAAAACGTTCAATCCACATTGAAGGCCAGAAAATGTACTTCCAAATGTACTTTCCTCTGGCTTGAAGAAGAAGAGTTGGCTTTTATATCCTGCTTTTCTCACCCATTTAAGAGGACTCAAAGCATCTGAGAAAGCCTCCTGTTCTTCTCTTCACAACAGACACCCTGTGAGGTAGGTCAGGCTGTGAGAGCTCAGAAAGAGAGCTATGACTAGTTCAAGGTCACCGCGCTGGCTTCATGGAGGAGGGTGGAATCAAACCCTCTGACTGTGTGATACGAGTCCGGCATTCTAACCACAAGACCAAACTGGCTCACTTAGGGCACGTCCGCATGCTCAAAATAATCCAAAAGGCTTCCGTGTCCACCTCGGGAGCATCTGCATACAAAGTCCTAATATGTGGCACATGGGAGTCAATATGTGTTTATAAAAAACCCACTTCACAAAGGTTTCCATGCAAAATAGGGGGTTAACACGCATTGCCCAGGGTCCTTGCGGACGCTCCCAGGGACGGGTTTTAAACAGAGCGGCGGAGCTGCAAAGGGCTTTTGTGTCTGTATTTAAAAACCTTTCCCCCGCTCTTTACAGCCTCTCTATCCACCTGTCAGTTGCCCAGCTGGTTGCCCCAGTTGCCCAGCTGACAGGCGGGCATAGGGCACCCAGCTGGGCAACTCACAGGTGGATAGAGGGCCTGTAAAGACCAGGGATGGTTTTTAAACACAGACGCGAGAGCCCTTCGTGGCTCCATGGCTCTGTTTAAAAAACATCCCTGCATGGAAGCAGGCACATGCAATTCAAATCCGCGTTGCCCCAAACTATATGGGGACACTTTATTGCATGTCACAATGGGGATTTTTATCACACGTGTCCAAAGCACGTCAGCCGGCTTGCATGCAGACGCGCCCTTAGAGACAGCTAGAGGTCCTATGGGAACATTAGGGTGTTTCTGCACATACAGTAAAACCACATTTAGACACACATTAAGGACACATATGAAACACATATAAACTTACCTTCCGCGCCAGAGGCCAGATCAGGGTGTGTTTTTGGTGGCGCTTCCGCACAAGACTGGTTTTTAAATCCAGTCTGGCCGCTGAAAGCCGTCTCAAATGTAAGACCTGAAAAATCAGGTCTTACATCCGTCCTTCCCCTGGATGTGTGCAGAAGCAGTACACTTCCGCACATGACCAGGGGAAGAGCTGGATTCCTGGCGGCTGCCATGTTTGTAAGGGCGGAAGCAGGACTGCCTGCTTCCAAAGCCCTTCCCCTGCACGCCAGTCGCTGCCAGAAACACGCAGTGACATCCTCCAGTCCCGTGGCTCAGGGGCCTCCAAGGATCTCTCCCTATTTGGGACAGATCCTCGGAAGAACGGCTCGCCAAAAAATGGACCCGTCTGGATCCGTTTTTCAGCGGCATGTCCACATGCTACCACCTTTAAGCCACTTTTGAGTTTTTTTTTTTCAAAGTGTGTGAATGCAGCATACAATGTATACGTACTGCACATTAGCCAGGAGTAATCTTTGCATAAACCTGGACAAAATGTAGCAGAAGCTGGCAACATTAAACAATGTCATTTTGATCAGAAAAACAAATCATGAAGGCAGAATGAGTCAGAATGATTTTGAAATCTGAATAACGAGCTATGAGGCATAGATGAGCATCTTTATAAAAAGAGAAAACAAACAAAACATGACTTATTTTTAGGCCTCGAGTCCTTGAGTTTTTCATGAAATCAAAAAGCATTCACAATAGTGGGTAGTTCTTTGAGGGAAAAACTACACTGAAATTTCATAAAGGCTTGTACAGTCACAGCCAATGACAAAGTTGGAAAATGACCCTTTTCAAGCTAAATATTAGTCATAACTGATTCACGTGAGAAGCAAATAGAACCTACTGCAGTTTTGATGACCTGGCCCCAATGTCACCTAGGTCACTTTAACATGTACCTGTTACTTATAGAACACATAAATGCACAAAGCCAGGAACTTCTCCCTTTGCTCCTCCCTATCTGGCCAATTGAAAATTTGCAAAGAGACCTCTTCTGTGAGTCAACAGAAGGCAGATAGAAATGCAGGCAAACACCCCAATTGTTTTAACCAAAACAATTATATACAATTATCTAAACTTTCACGATTTGCCTGAAATTACTCAAAAGTTTTGCTTTGAACATGATACACATGTTCTCCATCTCACATAGGACACAGCACATTAAATAGCAAAAACAGACTTGCTTCCCATGTATGATTTGCAACAGGAAGTAACTCTGTCGATAGTCCAAGCAACAGAAAACAATCCTACATCATTTCCTGTGGTACTCAAATTATCACATCCTGTTGACTGTAATGTTTCTACAGTAAGAGCTTGAAGCAAAACAAATTAACATGATGTCCTCAAAAGTAGTTTGCTGCTTTGTAAGTGTGTGCATGGGAACTTTGCCTTTGTACCTTAAATGTCCCAGCAGAGAAGAAATACAATCTGGAAAGCAAAGGACAGCTGGCAATTCTGTCAAGAATTCTAGTCTTTCCTCCCTAGATTGCAGGTATAGTACAGACAGAGAATGTTCTCTGCTGGGCTGAGGTACATGTTATTCTTTTGAAGGTAATCCAGCCTTTCAGATAAATATACAGTTGCACACACATTTTATTTAAAAGCAGTTATTCACTTTGCCATAAAGCCCTGGTCTGCTCTTTGAGGGTAAAAAAAAAAAAAAAACACCCACTCACATAGGCCATAAAAAGGTGAAATGGTTTTCTTTTAGAGGGAGAAAAGTCTGGAGGAGTGAGGAAGAAACAGGCAGTATAGTGTTTAATACTTCATCATAGTTTGACTGCCTTTACTTTCCAGAAGTGAGTTATTTAATTGCTGTCTCTGCATGAGAATTGGCTAGTAAGAATCTGGGAAAAGCCTTGCACCTCCAATAGGGAAAAAGCTGCTCTGGGAGCATTACTCACAATACCTATATGGTAATTACAGTATACATACAAGGGAGAAAGCACTTTCCCATAATTATTTCATTAATTCCCAATTAATCTTAACCACTCAGTGGGAAGGGCATGTAGGCAAACAATTATTACTGCAATTTCAAACACATCAATAATAGGGGCATCTTTCAGGCTTCTGAATGTTCTATTTATTTCTTTTTATTGTCTGGCATGTAACAGGGAAAGCAGAGCATCAGTAACAAGCCCTTTCTGCTCTGAGTTTATTCTGGATTATATCCCGGAATAGGGACTTGCTAGATGTGTAGACGTATGACAGGCCCTGGGCAGGGTCTGCTGTAGTCTGTACCAGTATGTGAATGGCAGGTCCCTATTCTGGGATATAATCTGGAATAAAGCCTGGTGCAGAAGGGTCACAGCTAGACTACAAGGGCAGATAAACTTCCGCAACTTCCAGATTAGTGGATTAAGTCCACAGTTATATAAAAATTCGCAGTTTACCTGCTGCAAAGCTATGGTCTGGCGTTCAAACTTCTGCAGCCCCCGTAGCTTCCTCCTTAGGGAGCTGTGATACTTTTGTGGTGCTCATCACACGGGAAGGGGCAGCCAATGGAAGCTGAGCTGCAGGCTCAGCTCTTGTCCCCTGTTCTTGCTGTCCTGTCCAGACTGGTGGGAACATTCAAATTTACCTGATACTGCGGGGCGAGTGTTGATCATTCCATAGTAGGTAAATTCAAAGTAGCATCGGCATAATGCGCTGCCACTACTGAGAATCGGGCATCAGATGTGATGCCTGCACCTCAGCTATGCATTCCGATGTGCAGTTTTCCTAAGTCTGGACACACCCATCATCCAGGCAGCACTTATATAATCCACATTATTTGGATGATCTAGAATAAAGCATGGATAACCCAGAATAAAATGCATCTGGATGTGCTTTACTCCAGATTATCCAAACAGAGGAGATTAAGTAAATGCTGTCTGGAGTAAAGAGCTCTGAAACAGATTGCTAGCTGGTTCTTAGAGCCACCTCTCTCTGGCTGTGGTAAGACACAGCAAAAAAGGCACCTCTGAGGTGGCTTAGTGAAGGCTTTGAGGTGGGAGTGTTCACACACCAGTCTGCCCCTCCCCTCTCTCCCGAACATTCTGTGCTAGGAAACACAAGGGCCACGCACTGTCTCTCTGAGGGGCCCCTTATATTATGTCTAAGTACAGCCTCTGTATACCCTGCCTTTTCCCCATCTTTCACTCAACTGGATTCAGAATCTCTAGTTTTCATAAAACAACAACAGGAGATTAAAATGTGTTTTAAGTGTCCTGGGAAGTTGCCTGAAAGGTAGATTAAATTGTGGTCAACAGACACAAAACATAAATGTCCTCATGCCTAGTAGGGAATGACAAGAAACAAGAGGGAGGAAGGGAAGCGCCTTTTTCCTCCTACCTGAATTATAGGAGCCCTGACCATACATTAGTGTGATCAGAGAGACCTTGCCCATTGCTTGTACTCTCTATCCATAGAGGGTGGAGCTTAAGTCAGATCAGGGGGCTCCTGATCTAGAATACTGGTAATCCTTGACATGAATTACGGCCAGTGTGTCAGCTTTGCCTAATCTGGGACATGGAGGCATGCTGAAGTTTTCTGGACTACTAGCGTTTCCTTATTCACACCTTCTACATCATGTACAATTCCCCATATCTCTATTTCTTCACTTCTCACTTACTGCCTTTCTAAACTAAATGAGCTCAAATGGATTTTAATTAGATCCTGCAGCTGCTTCTCACCATCCCCGCCAGACTGCAGGGTGAATTTTCAGGACTTACGGGATCTGGTCTGGCGCTTACTCCTGCGATGGCATAGTGGGTATCTCCAGGCGTTCCAATGGTGTGAAATACTCAAAGGTGCACAAGACCACCTTCCCCATTTGCACAGTGGGCATTTTCAGTCCTTGGAGCAAGCACCCATACAAGGAAAGCAATATTGCTATTCTGGAAAAATCCATGATAAAAGGGTTTTTTTCCCCCTTGGAATAGTGATATTTCTGGATTTCAGCACTATATCCCAGGACTATTTTGGGACTCCCATAGATACGTGTGTCAGTCCCAATATAATGCTGGGATTATCCCGGCCTTTAGACCATGTCTGGATGCAGGATAATTCGGCTATAACCTTTTTGAGATGTGGCCGCTAAACTGCACACAGTATTCCAAACATAGATGCATCATTCATTCAAATAAGAGCCCTATAATAATGGTAATCTTATTTTCAGTGTCATTTACTGTCCCTAACATGTCACCAGACTTTGCTCCTGGCTGGTGCAGACTGTATCAACATTTTCACTGAACTGTCTGCCATCACAATGAAAACTCTTGCTGGTCAGTCACAGCTTTATCCAATTCTTAGCTTCTCCTTTAATTTAATAGTAACTGACAAGAGTCTGATAACTGCAAGAATCACACTTGGGATCCTGTCCTTTCATCAATATTTAATACTCTCAGAAGTGGACTTGCCTGGTAATGCAGTTAAAATTGGATCATCCTATTCCTAATAGCTCCAGCACAGAAACTACGAAAACGAAGGGCAGATGTTCTTCATGGTTGTCCCTTTTGCAAAGCACAAGTAGAAGGGATTTTTGTAAAATCTGCTCTGCCAAATTTGTGAAGGGAAAAATCTATGGTGAGACCACATCTGAAGTTCTGTGCACAGTTTTGGTCACAACACCTCAGAGGCCCAGGGCCCAACACAGTCTGCACCAGCAGTCAGATGGCAGCCCCCTATTCCAGGATACAATACAAATAAGGCCCAGTGCAGAAAGAGCCTCTGACTCTGTATTTCAGCTGAGAAAACAGCAGAAGTAAGAAATCCAAAATATAGGAAAGTGTACAGCTCTGCTTGATTACTTGTCTTCCTGAAGCCATTACAGAGAGATAGTTTATGAAAGATTATATGCCTGTGTGATGGGTTTTCAGCAAACTGTCCAGCATGTTTCAATAGAATGTGTTTTTTATTAGGAAAAACGATATTAGGAAATATTTTATTATTTCATTTTTCAACTTTGTTCCTTTGCAGGCTTTTAAACTGCATACCTTTTAACCAGTTTACATAGGCTACCAGTAGTAATTTAAATACAGCTAGGTTTCTTACTGCTGTCTTTGATCTTTAGCTATTGTTAATTTTAATGATTATTTTATTTATAGGAATTAGATTATTTTATATTATTTTACACTTTATATAATATTATTAATAATCTATCCAGAATATTTAAATATTTTATAGAGTACAAATCTTTTTTCAATTGAATTAGAAACGGAAATGGCTATTTCGTTTTCTTCCTTTTTCTTCTTTTGTATTCTATTTTGCCTGTGAAAAGGGCTGAAGACCAAATTAAGTATTGATTGACTGAGCTTTAAAACATGAAAGAACAACTGTTCTACAGTTTTGGAAAGCTTTGTTTGTGCTCTGTTAAAAAGCTGATGCTAACTTGAGTCAAAGCCATCTGGAAGTCATCAGGTTAACAAAGAATGATGTATAGCATTTATATTTACACACATAACCTGCCTTTCTTTTATCATGAAACCAATCTAGACAGGAACCCAACCAATGATGGTTTGCAGACCAGAGCCAGAGTGGTGGGGGTGGGGAAAGACAGGGCTCCAGCCAGAAGCCTCACCTTGTTCTTAACAACCTGCATTTTTATCTGGTGTAGACCCAATCTGTAGGGGGCAGAGAGGAGAGCAAGGGGCATCCAGGTTGAATGTTAATTTGATCCTGCAAAACTGAGGGTCAGCAAGATCAAAGGAAGGTTTTCACCAATGGCTCTTAGAGTTGACGCCTAAGTACCACCTCCAGGTTGGAGAGACTGGCAATTTGCCTCTGAAGGCCTTCTGCAGGAAGTCAAGAGTAGATGAAGGTTTTCTCCTTGAATATCCATGCTTTCATTCCAGAATATTCAAATACAGCAGAAAAAGTCTGGATGGAACCTTTGTCTTCTGCCTAAGAATGCTTAGAAGCAGTTGGTGGGCCACTGTGTGAGAACATAAGAGGAGCCCTACTGGATCAGGCTACAGCCCATCTAGTCCAGCATCCTGTCTCACACAGTGAGGCACTACTAAACCAGAGGGACTGCAGGGTTCCTCTTATGTTCTTAGCTGTAGCTTTGTCTCATTCATATACCCCAGTGGAAGCAGTCTACATTCTACAAGCCACTACTGGACCTAACTCTGACCTACTTTGCTCCAACCATGTGATAGTTTCTTTTGTCTATAGACCATATCACAGGCCATGGGAATCATTCCTAAGACTGTTGAAGCTGATCTCTCTCACTCTTACACAATTCAAATTCTGGCCCTTTATAACAAATCAGTTGATGAAAAAGGTCATAATGACAAGAGAGAAAATGAAATCAAAATAAGCATCTATCAGCTCGATATAATATGCCCAAATACAGTGTAAGGACATAACTGTTAATCAAAAGTAGGAATTTCACACAGCATTTCTTGATATGAAATCAACATGACAGATACACACATCTGCTTAGAAACAACATCTATTGGAAACTTGTTCCCAGGTAAATTATGTATAGGATTGCAGCCTTAATTCAAAGAACAAAGCAACCCAAACAAGCCATGGAAATCACTCCCATGGGATGAATATACATGCTGCAATTTAGTCTTTTGCCTTTCTTGAAGTGGCCTTCAGTAAAGTTATGAAAGCACAATGAATTCACATTTTTTTTAAAAAAAATCTAACACTGCTTCTTCATTCTTTGTTTCCCCCCTCCCTTTTGTGTATGCTATGCTAAAAATAAAGACACAAATGTTCTCGTTTGTTTGATCATAATGTGATCATAATATCTAAAGGCCAGGCAAAATGCAAGAGTTTGCAGTCAAAAATAGAGGTACTGTGAACTCATAATAAAAGGAAGTATTCATAATTTCTTGCTTTTGTTATAGTGTCAAAGATGACACAGGCAATTGCTAGCTTTGCAGTATTTCCAGATCAGCAGTAGCTGCTTAGCTATGTAGGAAGGAGATGGTCAGGCACGATTTTCAAAAAACAGTACTACTGCAGCACTAAAACAGAAGTTGTTCTTGGGTATCATCAAGGCCAACTCCTGGTTGACCACGTGGATGTCCCCATCGGTATCTCTATCCAGTCATCTTGGAGGAGATAAGAGGATGGTCAATGCCTACTTCTGGGGAGAAGCTGGGGATTGAACTAGCAACTGTCTGCTCTCCAGGCAATTTGCTCTACTACTGAGTTCCAGTTACAGAAGACGCAATATATTCAACAGGATTTATATCCTGGAAGCCATTAACAGAACTGTAGGCCAAGATAACATAAAAGCATGTATTTGGTCTTACATGGGTGTAAGATATTTATGTCTAGTCAGAACTTATTAAGTGAATAACTTCCCTAATAATGGGATTGCTAGTGAAAATATATGCTGTACAAAATGATAGTTCATGAGATAACATATGCTTATTTAAAGCTTCTATTTCTGTAGTGATACTTTTGCTCATTACTTTCTGCTAGTTTACCCTAAAAAAAAAAAAAAAATGAAGAATACAGTACACCAGAAAAGTGGCATCCAATTTTAGAAGAAAGGCAGCTTTGAGTGATTCTGCACTTGTCAGTATAATAGATGAACATGTATAAAGAAGATTCCTTTCTGCAAGCTGCTTCAGTCTAAAGTGGAACTCCTAGTATACTTGCTGCTCTGGTATACTGGCCAGCGTGGAATCACTGGATGGGATTGGCATTCAGCACTGAAGAGATAGGCTGTGATCAGATATGATACACACACACATACAAATCTCTGGGGTGCCTCTGAGGCAACTTAGAAAAGGTGTCAAGGTCAGATGGCTCACACACCAGTCTGCCCCTCCCCGTCTCCTGAACATTCTGGGATGGAAAGGTAGAATAGAGAAGATTGGGGAACATGAGGGCCACGCAGTGTCTCTCTGAGGCACATCTGAAACACCCCTGTAATTATATCTGAACACAGCCATTGTGCAGAAACATGTTTTGGCCAACTATTAGATTAAACTAGTATTTATACCTACTTGCTTTGTCATCATGATTGGATATATATTACTAAGCTAGCATCCTTTTCTGTGTCAGAATGTCAAATGATATGCACAGCCCCAGTATTTAGCAAGGGAAGCCTAACCATTCATATTTCTTAATGAAATGATTGTTGTCTGCTCTGAAGCTTTTGAGATGTGTTTACAAAAAAGTTACTTACCTTAGAAACTGAGATCTGATAAGCAGATCAACCTAACATATTCTCTTTTTATTTCGTGGTGTTAAGTAACTTAACTTTTCCTAAGTATAATAGCCTGCTTTCACGTACTTTGCTAAAAACAAAATTTTAATACAGTCATTGTTTTCTTGTGCATTGTTTGTTCATTGTTGCTGTTGGTACCACCATGTTGTGGCTGATTTCTGATTGACTCTCTGGACACCTCCATGGGAGGTGTATGCTGGTTGGGATATGCCTCAGCTGCACCTGTTGGGGGCACAGTCCCCTTAACCCAGCTGTACCCTGTGTCATCATTGAGTTAGCTATCAGCTACTATCGATTAGCTAGGTGCAGAGAAGGGCAACCAGAATGATTAAGGGTCTGGAACACCTCCCTTACGAAACCAGGCTGCAACGTCTAGGCCTCTTCAGTCTGGAGAGATGGCGTTTAAGAGGGGATCTGATTGAAGTATATAAAATTATGCATGGTATAGAAAAGGTGGATAGAGAAAATTTCTTTTCTCTATCACACAATACTAGAACCAGGGGGCACTCTATGAAGCTGATGGGTAGGAGAGTCAGCTCTGACAGGGGGAAGTATTTTTTCACCCAGAGGGTCATCGGCTTATGGAATGTGCTGCCGGAAGAGGTGGTGACAGCTACCAGTCTAGATGGTTTTAAGGTAGGGTTAGACGGGCTTATGGACGACAGGTGTGTCAGTGGCTGCTGGAACAAATGCCTAGGTGCATCTTTCAGGCTGGGAGGGGGAGGAACCGGGGCGCTTCCATGGCCATCTGCTGGGACTTGAGAGCAGGAGAAGGTTTGTCCTTGTCTCTGCTTGAGATGCCAATGAGCATTTGGTGGGCCACTGTGTGCCACAGGATGCTGGACTAGATGGGCTGCTTGAGCAAGCAGCCTGATCCAGCAAGGCTTCACTTATGTTCTTATTATGATTGATTCAACTTTATCCTATTGGAACACAGGTGGTATTGATGCAATCAGAGGGGTGGAAAACTAAAAAGTCATGTAAAGGGGACTTGGGGAGATAACGTAAAGGTGTGAGCATAGCAGCCCAGTCTGAGGACTGATTATCAGGAATTGGGTGTGAACAGGACTAGGATGGCTTCAGTTCAGTTTCTTAACAGGATGGCCTATTTCAACCAGGTGTGATCACAGCCTCTGTATCTGTTTTCAAGATTTCTGAGGACATTTATGTATTTCACTTGTTCAGACTAAATGTTTTAGATATGCCCGGGTGTCATAGCTCTAGTTTAATTTATAAGCTTTTCTCAGCCTCCTCACTTCACTAAGTCCCAAGTCATTGCTGAGCAGGATTCAAAGTGAGGCAGTTTCTGCCTTAAACTCTCTACTTGCTTTGCTGGCCTCTGTCTTGAATCTTGCTTTGAAACAATATGGACCCTTCTGAATACCATGGAGTGCCCATCCAGAGACTTCATATGCTACATCTTCTGCAGAAAAAAGTTTATTTCCTTTATCAGCCACTTGTTTTGTGATTCCCTGATGAGATTACTTTAATTAGGGTTATGTTCATACACATGTTTTTGAATGTTCCCAAGGCAATTTTGAGACCTGAGGGACATGCATAAAATTAAAAAGAACAATCTACCTCTTCCACAGATGGGAAAGAAAAGTTCTCAGGGCCAGAATCTTGTTTCGGAGAAAGGGGTGCGAACCTACAGAGTGTCGTGTAGCTGAAGCAAATGGCTGCTAGGGTGAGATCAATCAGGGACCACAGAAATCTGGCAATGTCCAATGAATAGTGGGGCCTTATCACTATGGAGAGGTTGCTATGCTTCAAAGCAAAGGCAAGGAGAAGAGAAGTGTTTCTTTTAAAACCTCTGTAACATGGTGTGTGTGTTTCTGCATCCACAGATGGGGCAATCATTTGGAAACAAACACTCCCCAAAACGCCCTCTGTGATCACACCCATAAAAAACCAATGTCTCAGGCCTGAAAGGAATCTGTATAGTTTGGATGAGAGCACATCACCTTCCTACCTTCTCTTGCTCTGTGAAAAAGTATGTGCATGGTAAAAGCCTTCACTTTTTACTTTCAGTATCACAGAGTTGTGGCTGACCCCTGGTTGACTGCACCTCTGTGCAGTTTTCTTGACAGAGAAACAGAAGTGATTTGCCATTGCCTACTTCTGGGGAGAAGCTGAGGATTGAACCAGCAATCCTCTGCTTTCCAGGCAGCTTGCACTACTACCACTGAGCTCTAGCCACTCCCTGGTATCAGTACAAACAAGTGGAGGCCTTTTTTCTATCCCACATATCCATTAACTCAGCACTTTGGGGAGAAGAATAAAGACAACTAGAAAGCTGCTTCTCAGAAGTCTTGCAATCTTTGCTCCTCCTCCCACGCTTTACATCGGAAAAGACCACATTAATGCCAGTTCTTTTCACTAAAAGGGTCAGTGAATAAATGGGGGGGAGGAGGGGGGAGGCAAAGGTTACTAGGGATCACTGCAGGACAAAGGAACACACAGAAGTTTTTTTAATGTGTCAGCCGCCACTCCAGAGGCAGCCTTCATGTAAACAAAGCCAGAGTTACACTGGAGAGCTGGATAAAATCAGAAGGAGAAAAGGGTCAGTGCAACTGATGTAGGCGTTTTCTGGCATTCCAGTCACAAGTTCATTGCTTTTTTCAGAAGGCCAAATTTAGAAGCAGAAAGAGCGATACTGATTTCCAGCCCACCACCTTCAGTTGGAAAGCCTGCTTTGTGGTAAATCTGTTGCTAATATTAGATAGCTGTATGTTCCACTTGTTGCTTTTCCAACGCTTCTCCTTGACATCCCACAACTAGCAAATAATTAAGTAATCATGTTTGGTGGGCAGCTGACCATTTTGCATAGACTGAAGCAGGTCAGGTGCCAGTCTGACTGCCCAGCAGTGGGTGGATCAGCTTACACATGCAATGGAAGGAGCCCAAAAACTTAATAGTGCTTCCAGCTCCCAAGTTCTTTTGGCAGCAGGCACCATGATTCAATGTGCTTCAGCATCTGACTCAGCAGCACTGGGCTTTACCCTCTGGAAGGGAACAGGTGTTCCTCAGTGTGTCTGTGACTCAGGATCTGGATAGGGCAATGGCCGGTGACAAGAGATTATAAACAGGTGTACGATAATCCCAAATAATTTCTGTGCCTTTCATCTGTGAGGAAGCCGTAGTGAAAAATGCCCACACAATCCATCTCATTCATACATTGGAGGTGGGAAGATTCTGGCCTTTCACTTTTTGCATTCCAAATCCCATCTGCTCCAGCTATCAGGATCAGGATATTGGAGATTACATGAAAAGTAGCACAAGTGATGCACATCCAATAGGGTCCAAAACGCATAATTATTTTGGAACAGTATTTGATTTGCCAGATGGGACCACAGTACTGGAATATAGACCCAATAACCCGGGTTCAAGGTATTATATTAATGTGTGACATGAGCATTTTGTGCTAGAAAATATGGATTAGAGAAGGACTGGGAGGAGGTTCCCCTGCACTCTCTGAGGTGCCCTTGAGGCACCCCTTTTGTTAAGTCTTTATATAACCATTCATTATGACTTTCATACCTTTCTGCACTTACCATGGACTAAATCATGACTCACTTCCAAGCCTGTTCACACCCTGCCCCCTCCTAGTAAGCTCCATCTACACAGGATGGAGTGTAGACTGGAAAAGGGAGCCCAAAATGGCTTCCTGGTTTGGTCTACCAGTAGACCTCTTTTAAGACGTCCACTGGCATACCAGGGCATGGTGCACCAGACCACAGAAGCACAGCATGCTTCCAAGGTCTGGTATACTATGAGGGATATATTTCAGTGGTACAACTGAAATGAGTCCTGCAGGAGCTCCAGAAGACAGGAACTTTAGTTCCTGGTCATCAGAGCTTTTGGAGGTACCCTGCCACAAGCTTCAAAGCCTGCATGGGAACCGGGCTGGCAGTATTGTTCTGGCCCAGGGACAGATTCATCCACACCTGAGACAGACTTCTGATTTCAAAGGTAAAAGCAAAAAGGCCTTTTGCCTGGGTAACAAGGTCTCACATTGCATATCCTTCTGAAAGTATCAAGCCTATTATATCAAGAAGGTTACTGTGTTTTCCAAGGCTACACTGAGGCCTGAAAGGCTCTCTTATCCCTTATACATTTTGGGTGTTTCTGTGTGGATATTTGTGTGTGGTGAGAACTAGGGATGAAACACTTGAAATTTGATGAAATTTGTTTGACTCTGGACATTCAAATCGGATGTCCATAAATTTGAATTTAAACATTTGAACGAATTTCACATTTTCAAAACATTAGTATGAATTATTCGGACACTCATGTGTGAACAGATACAAACACAATGCGTACTTGCCCGTATGCATCTTTCCTGCATCCATACACATTTTTACAGATCCATACGGGATGAAAACATAAAGGATAAATATGGGATGCGCACAGATGCGTACTGGATGCGTACTGGTATGTACGGGCACATGCAAACGTTGTATTTGGAAATATGGATAAAAAATTTGCACCATTAGATTTGAATGTATTCAAATAGAATATCAATACATTCACATTTTAAACATTTGAATTGATTCAAATTTTCGGATATTCGATTTGAATAGAATCCCAAAAATTAATAATAATAGTGAGCAATATGCCTTGATTCACCTGTTTCAGTCTTAGAAAAGCTGTCAGGAGCCCAGACAAAGTATCTGGTAGTATAAGGTGAGAGGAACATTGCTGAACTTTTATATATGACATTTGTTTCTTTTGTGTTTTTCAAACATTAGAAAACTGGGCAGTTTGTGTGTGGGTTTTTTTTGGGGGGGTCTTGTTTTTGTTTTAAACAGTTTATTTGGAAAGATATCCAAAGAGGCTGGTCTTCAGCCCAGCTGGAG
Organism: Aspidoscelis marmoratus; assembly: GCA_014337955.1. Classification (NCBI taxonomy): domain Eukaryota; kingdom Metazoa; phylum Chordata; class Lepidosauria; order Squamata; family Teiidae; genus Aspidoscelis; species Aspidoscelis marmoratus. Next base: position 33,998,976 of record MTQE01001134.1, on the reverse strand, counting down.
AAGTAAAATAAATGCTTTTTTCCCTGTAAGTTCCAAGATCCTCCAGAACCAAATCAGGCAGATGATCAGCAGCGTGCTTGTAACAGTTTAGATCAGGGAATCATAAAGAACCGTGTGTTTACAAGAAACTCAACAGGATGGGGTGGGCATGGATCAAGAACAGATACCAACAAATTCTTAAGACATTTAACCAGCAGACCCAGGACTGTGAGAGGATTCTGTCTGCCACTGGTATCTGTTTTGTAATTTGGCTGGAAGTGAAGTTCCCACCATGAAGGTTGGTGATGTTGGGAGGTAGATAGGGTTAGGACCCATGACACGGTGAAAGTGAGAAAATGATGCAAATAAAATGAAGATGTGGATCCTCATTCATGAAGCCACGGCATGTCAAATTTTGTGGAAAGCCCTTGACCGAAGGTACATGCTGAAAGTTTATCCCTGCAATTTCTTGTCACGTTCATAGCATACATTTTGCTTTCATCGCCTTCAGTTCAAGCTTTTCTTCACCATCTGGCAATCGGGTGTTTTCAAAAATCTGTATTTACTTTATGACCTACAGCTAGAGCAGCGTTTACATATTAGAAGCTGGATAAGGTTTTCTCGATTCTTTCCATATGTTCATTTACCCTCTCATAAAAATGTTTTGAATCCAGCCAGTTCACAGGCACATAAGCTGCTTTGCCAAATCCCCTAAGCACAGACCACAACACAGTTCTGAGCATCCTGCTGGGATTTTATCATGAGAATCATTTCAGAGGCCACCATGCGTCATTGTTATTGCCATAAAACACACAACCATGCAGTTAGGTTTCCTAACTTTTGCCTAACAGGAAGGTCTAATCATTCATTTCCATCATGTGTTCAATTACTGTAAATCTACTTCTCGCAGTCTTTTCTCAGTGGCTTCCCCAAGATTAGGGTCTGGATGCCCCCAGCTAGTTTGTTATTGTTACTTACTAGTTGCTGTGGCTTGATTGATGCCAAAGTCATAGTATCTTATGAGTGTACAAAAGCTCAACATTTTTACTGTGTATGCTTTCTGTTTGGAAATTTAAACAAATAATTATAAAAGTAATAAGGCGGGGGTTTTTTGCTTGCTTTATTGTCACATCTTTCTTAGGCAAAAGTCAGACCCTTTTTGTACTTATCTTTAGTCTGGAGTATAGGGCTGTGAGATTAGTATAAGCCTGTGGGGCCCTGACCCCTGTTGTAATGCTCTGCCTACACTGGATGGGGGCGAGGCCCTCTTCGTTGTCCCACCACCCTCAATAGTAAGATGGGTGGACACCTAAGAAAGGGCCTTCTCAGTAATGGCCCCCAGGATGTGGAATAGTCTCCCCCTCGAGGTGTGTCAGGCCCCTTCAATATATACGTTCAGTGAAGACGCATCTCTTTGCTCTGGCCTTTGGCTAAATGTGGCACAGTTTCCCTCCACCACAGACAATTATTGTTTTATACTGTCTTATATATATGGTTCTATTTTAAATATGTCTGTTTTTAAATGCTGTTCCTGCCCTGAGACCTTAGGGTATAGGGTGGGAGATGATGATAGATACAGAGAGAGAGAGAGAGAGAGAGAGAGAGAGAGAGAGAGAGAGAGAGAATCACATTCAGAGAAGCCCTAGTCTGTACTATCGATAGACCTATCTACCTGTGGACCAATACGCTCTGATACAGACCGTGGAGGCATACAGAAGGCATAGCAAGGATGGATTTTGACAGGGAACCCAAAAGTTTCCTCCAGAGATTCTGAAACTAGTTCTCGGAACCTGGCCTCAAAGCTCACATGAGTCTGGGAGCTGAGACACAGGCTGCTCTGAATGAGCATCATTGTGCATACAGCACTGCAGCATTTGAGGAATTCTGGGCACACCAGAAGGTTGCCTTGCCAATGGAATTTATTTTGAAAAAACATACATACCCAGTCTCAATGTGATGGCTCAGCCCTTGTGTACGCAAAGTACTAGGGGATTTCCTAGTTTGCCTCATGGTAGAGCTGTCTCTACCTATCTCAATTTCATTGTTATTTTAAACATTACAGTCTCAAGAACAGTGACAAGTAGTTAACAATGGCTTTAATTGGAAAGGTAAGTATATATGAAAAAAAATCAAATTACATTACATATGTCAGAATTCTTCTCTCTCAATCTGCTTTAATAATCTTTATCCTCAGCCATTCTTTTTCCAGATCTTGAAATGGATCTTAAACTATTGCAGAGATCTTCTCAATGCTGCCACTCTAGAAACCATGTGGGGGGAAAAGCAATGAATTACCCCCCTCTAGATCCAATTTTATTGTACATAATAAATTGGTTGTATTAAGTCTATCCATGGAGACAATGTGAAGCTTTCTGCAGGTGCTGCTTTGGAGACTGAAGTGCATTTTGAACATTCCAAAGATTATAGGGTTGAACTCAACCATTTCAGAAAATAAAATATATGGAACCTCCTGGGAGCCAATTGTTTTTATAAGAGATGACCTTCCCTAAATATGTCTTCTATGAGACAATAAATTATAGCCTATAGCTTTTAGAAAGAATCTGCTAGCAGGAAACCTCCCTCTTTATGTTTGGAAGCCCTGCCTGTATGGATATCTGTTTATATTTTATAGTGACCTTTTATTTCAATAGGTTTACATTTCAGACTGGAGCAGACACTACGGTGAGCAGACAGTATAATAATCTGAGGTAGAAAACAGCATTGACAATGTACATTCAATACTTGAAGCTTAGGTACTTTCTATACGGAGCTTTATTTCAAATTATATCCCAGATTAGGGGTCTGGCATCTGCATGTTACTGCAGATTTCAGCAGGCCCGAAGTGTCTAACATAGTCTGCACTAACACGCAGGTGACAGGCTCTTAATCTGGGATATATACTGGAATAAGGCCCAGTGTAGAAAGGACCATACTTATTTCCTTTGGTTGTTGTGCTCTAATAAACTTTTATTTTGCTTCCAGATTGCAGGGTTCATTAATTCAAATTTTGCTTTCATTAACTACAAAGGAAAAAGAGGCAAAAGGTCACAAGGTGCTCAATCACAAAAGTATGACATATTATTATGCCCAACACATTTCAGTGCAGGCCTTTGTCAGGAGCTATAAAATAGGGGGGGGGCAATAAAATTATAGCTTAGACTGAAATGTTTTAGCCTTCTTCATTGCCACATTGTTGTGATGTAACCCCCAGGGCCCTTTGCCTCCTTTTACTTTTCGGTCTAAAGTGCAACCCGCCCTTTCTTTCTTTGATTCCATTAACTGAACCACATTATAGAACCAATACAACAAAAGAAAAAGGATAATAACTAAGACAAAGCAGCCATTGGTGTGAGCAGTGTGTAGAAATTGTTTGTGCGTTATATTTTCAAGAATCTGGCTTGAAATCATAAAACATGGACATGACAAACAAGGTTTTAAAAACATTTTTAAATTAAACAAGTACCGTACTCAGGGAACCAAGATGCTTTCTGCACAGGCCTTGTTCTAGATTATATTCCAGAATAGGGGTTTGTCATTGGTACACTAGTGAAGTCCACTGCAGGTCCTGGGTGGGGCTTGTCATAGATTGTAGGTACCAGGATGTGGAAGGCGGGATATAAACTAGATATAATCCCCAAATCTGGACATTTTCAAAATGCTATACATTTTGTAAACAAAATGTTGTTTACAACAACAGTTGTTTCTCCTCTCTGTTTCTATTAGGCAATATATTATACTGAGTTTCTTTGAAAGAAGAGGGGACTATCAAATACAAACAAAATAAAATAGCTGCTACTATGTACTGTGACCACAATGACATAATGTGTGAAACCTCCGCATGATGTATGAAATAGTTGCAAAACACTGCAGGTTTTTTCCCTCTTGCTTTTAAAAACTAATATTCACTCTTATTAAGTACTTTTCCTGAAGCAACTAAACATTTTCTGATTTCTTCCTGTGTGGCAAACACATCAATGACAACATTTTATGAAACAGAAGCAATGTCTAGCAGCCCTACTGGAGCGGCTGGAGCTCAGTGGTGGAGCAAACTCCCTAGAAAGCACAAGATTGCCAGTTTGATCCCCAGCCTTTCCTTGGAAGCAGGCAAAGGCAAACCACTTTGGTATCTGCCAAGAAAACTCCATGGAGGTGCCCATGCAGTCAACCAGGAGTCAGTACCCAACAACAACAACACTACTACTAAACACTATCATAGTTGTCTATATATTGTGGAACATAGCTAACAAAGACTAGTTTCCCCTCTTTCACTCTTAAGGCCAGAGGCTGGGGGACTGCAAACAGAGCGAGCTATGTACTTGTGTCCTCCTGGTAGGCTCACGTGCAGCTCGTTGGCCACTGTAAGAACAGACTGGTGGATTAGATGGGCCATGGGTCCAATCCAGTAGGGCATTTCTGATATCCTCTCTTCTCTTTCCTGCCTCCCCTCAGCTTGTTCTGCAATTTTGCTTCTAGGTTATTTGTACCTTGACAATACCCTTTCGCTCTCCTATTAGGATGGTTCAGTTACAAAATTAAAATATTGGTGTTTTTCCACTGTCACTAAAAGTACCCATTAAATACCCATTAATGGGTATATAATGGTATTTTTGTACCCATTAATGGGTACTTAATGGATACTTCTAGTGACAGTGGAAGAACACCCTATGAGTGCCTCCAGACTGGATGAAAGCTTCACTGTCTGACAGATGGAGCTATCAGAAGCTGCATAGGAACTGCACCGTCACTTCCTGTCTGACAGATGGGGTGCTTGATTGTCTGCAGTAACAGTGCAGCATTCCAGGAAAATGTGGAGTAAAATGCTGCACTGCCACTGTGGTCTGAAGTGGGGTGTGCACAAATGAAATTTTCATCATTTGATTTGTAATGAACTGAATATTCAAAAGTCCGAATTCGAACGGATAAAGAAAAACTAATGTCTGGACGCTCGAACCGATACAAATACATTAGTATCTATTCGTTTGAATATTTTATGCGTATCCAATGATACAAACCTCATATGCATCCATACATATCCCGTATGTATCTGTACAGATATGTATGGATATGCACAAGACGCGTTCAGATATGTACATATACGAATGTCCAAATTATTCGTTCAAATAACTTGAAATATTCGTATTCACATGAATACTAAAGTACAAATGTCTGGACCTTCAGTTTGTATACAAATGTCTGAATTTGTCCGAATTCATACAAATAATGAATACTTTGAATATTTGTGCACATCCCTAGTCTGAAGTCCCTACGTAGTCTCTACACAGCTTTTAATCATTTCTGAAGGCACCCTATCTGCCTTGAACTCACCCACACAAAATAAGATTGCTAAGAATTCTCAAAAATGCCAGTTTTTGTTAAGGCAAGCTAAAGCATCTCCAGCACCAGATATCCTCCCCGGTTCAATTACTTCTTCCCTTTTCACATTTTTGGTGGGAAGATGAGATTATCAGGAACAGAAGGAAAAACCAAAGAAATCTGCACGTGCTCAAAAATTTGGTGAGAGATTTTTTGGACTGGGAAGCCTAATTTCAAATGGAGGCATTAATTTTCCTATCTGGTTCATACCAAGGTATCTCTGTATGATTCAACCAACTAGTGTAGATATGCATGAAAAAGATGGAAAATGCTGCAAAACTTTCAATGACTGAAGGAAAATTTAGGAAATGTTGCTGATTTTTGTTAAAATTTCAACACCACTAGAAAACATTTCAATTAAAAATATATAGCTGTTTCTTAATGCAATTTCCCATTGAAAACACTAGACACAAATTCTTAAACTGTTGCTGATTTTAGGAACCTGTTGCAAATTTATGTAAAATATTAATTTTTAATTTTTTGCTGATGTTTCTAAAAACCACAAAGCCACAGCAATATAACTCTCTCTTTCATTCACTCACACACACAATCTGAAGGTATGCTTCAGAACAGGCGCATGGAGCAACCATGTGAAAAGGGACCACATATCCAACTAACAAGAAGAACCACAATGTATAATGAAAGAGAAAGAATTAATCTTGGCAATGGGATTTAGTGGGCATAAACACTTTAATAAAGCATCGGAACTTTTGTGTACACTCAGCTTTTGGTCAGAATAAAATAACTTCCTTTCTTGGATGGAATGCAGAGTTTACTTCTCCTTTTCCTCCTTTTTTAATGCTTAATTTTAAGTGCATAAAATGAAATGTGTAATGTCAACATGAGCACAGCTTAAAGAACTTTCCCAGTGCATAACATGTTGAATAGATGGTGTTCAGTAGCCACTAAATGCTGAATCAAGTATTCAGTGAATGTCTGCTACCACTACCGCTGGGGATGGGTATCTTACCAAGACTCTGAGTATTGCTTCTTAAAAAACAGTAGCATAGTAGGCAAATAAAAAGTAAGTCTGATGAGGCACTGGCAATGTAATAGGGAAAGTAGAGACTGACATTTAAGCACTATGGAGGTGGCAGTGGAGAACGGAATTTTTTATTTGCTTGCATGAAAAAATTCAGAGCAACATTTCATATTTAACAAGACAAAGCACTCATACATAAATAACCTCAAACTTAATTTCATTGTCATCCTCATTTGCCAGTATAGGCCTTAGTCCAGAATTAAGTCAGGCAAAACTCAACTTTCCCTTTTTTTTCCAGTCTTAAAATAGTTTGAGCTTCTGGGCAATAAATTATAAGTGGCAAAATATTTTGCTAGCTGCTATGCATATTATGAATGCATGGGCAAATGCGCACTCAATATCAAAATGTAACCATTTAATAATTGGTTATGTTACTTAATTTGCCATAGGTTACTAAAATCAGAAACAACTCAAGGGCACTTTTGTCCTCGTTAGTATATTCGACCAGCACACATCCTAGAAGCGTCACTTCCACCCAATGGTGCATTCTAACAGGGCCTCCATTAAACCTTGCCAGTATGCAGAAGGGAGTAGGGATGTGCAGACATGTTTTTTCGATTTGAATGTTTAGAATCCAAATGCAGCAAAATCCAATTTGAATCGAACTCATTCAAATCTGTTCGTTCGAATGTTCGATTCAAATCTGAAGATGCATTTCATACGCATCCCATTGTATCCCCATATGCATTCCATTTTCATCTCGTAACATAAGCACAAATGCATACAGATACGTATGAGTTTTGTACAGATGCATGTACCTGTATATTCAAATGTTTTGAATCATTCGAACAAATGTTTTGGAACATTCAAAGTTCTTTCAAATGTTTAAATTTGAATGTGTAGACATTCTATTCAAATTCAAATGTTCACATTCTATTAAATTTGATCGAATTTTGAATGTTTAGAACATTCATGCAAATCCCTAGAAGAAAGGCTCCTAATACACTTGCTAATCTGGTATACAAGCCAGGGCAGAATCAACCTAAGACGGTGTGTTGGCAAGAGTGACTGCTGTGCAACCCAGGTGTTCTTGGTGGTGGTGGTGGTGGGAAACCTGTTTATCTTTGGATCCATATCAGTTTGGGTTCAGATCTGGTTTGGGGATAGCATCAGCTTTGGTTACCCTGACAGATGACCTTCTGAGGGATGGCAACAAAAGGAGTGCTTGGATACACATCAAACCTGTGCTTAAGCAATTGTACTGACTGCCAATTAGCTGTTGGGCCAGGTTCATACCTTAAATAATGCCTCCCACATTATAACCCTGGAAGAGCCCTGAGATGATATCGGGAGATCTTAGAAGTAGGGACGTGCACAAATATTCATAAGATTCATTATTTGTACAAATATGCAGATAAATGTTATGGCATTCGTACGTTGACATTTGTATAAATACAAATGTTTTGGAACACTTCTACAAAGCTTTGAAACATTTGTGAAGCAGAGAGGTGGGAAAGCAGCTGCACCAGTCGCATCTGCAATGGATCCAGAGTGAATTTGACTGGGCCATATCTACATGTTCTAGATAAAATGATATCAGAGTGGCTATAAGGTAAATGCAACTGTCTTTATGTAGCCCTCATTCCATTTCAAGGACTAAAGATGTGCTTCTTTTAAAGGCCAGCAATGAATTCTGAGATTCAGATAACCTGAAGTAAAAGGATGGATTCCTCTGTGCAGCTCCTACATCTGTGCTTTGGGTAGAAAAAGCTATCCACTTCTACTAATATGGATTTTGGGATTCCTCCTCTCCTTTCCATCCCTTCATTCTCTGTCAGTGATAGCTGGTCATGATTCTTGCCTCTTACACCTTAAACCCAACTTCTTGCCTCTGCACCTTAAACTAAAATCCTCCTCCAGCCTGAAAAACAGAGCATGACCAATGGGAGCCTTATTCTCTTCCTGGCAAGAACACCAAAATATGATAGCTCACCTTCCATTTGCAACCCTATCTGTTTCTACAGACTTAGAAACACCCACAGAAAAGGTGTAGTGCAGACCCTGTTCATAACTGGACATGCAGGTATAAGCATATCCTTGTTCATCTGTGTGGGGAAAATTGAGTAGACATCTAGGCACATTTGAAGGTAGGATGCCTCTAAAGGAACGCCTTCTCCCATACCGACCTGCCCGTGCCTTAAGATCCAATAATGAGGCCCTCCTGGTTGTCCCGCCACCTTCGGTAGTGAGGCTGGTGGGCACCCGGGAGCGAGCTTTTTCTGCAGTGGCCCCAAGATTGTGGAATGGCCTCCCCCTCGAGGTGCGCCATGCCCCCTCCTTATATTTATTTAGGAGGGCCTTAAAGACACACCTGTTTACCTCGGCCTTTGGTTAAGGATTTATTTTCCCTCCCCAGTTATAATGGCATCATTTTAATGCACTACGGAGTGCACAGTTTTAAATTTGTTGAATCTTAAGTTGTTTTTAAGTGTGCATCTTGTTTTATTTGTATTTCATTTTAATCTGTATCTGCTCTCAATTTGTACCTTGTTTTAATTTATTTTTACCTGTTGTAACCCGCCCAGAGACCTTCGGGTATGGGCGGGATAGAAATGTAAAGAAAGAAAGAAAGAAAGAAAGAAAGAAAGAAAGAAAGAAAGAAAGAAAGAAAGAAAGAAAGAAAGAAAGAAAGAAAGAAAGAAAGAAAGAAAGAAGAAAAACCCATGGAGGATACAACTCCGTGGCAGAACATGAGGTTCTTGTTACATCTTTAGCTATGGTAACTTACAGGTAGCCAAAAAAAAAAAAGGTGGCTCAAAAATGCATTGGAGGCATCAGTATGTGGCTCTCATGTTCTCATCCCATCATTATTCCATCTTTTCTAGCCTTGAATGTTTATGAGAGGGAGAGGGAAGACTGGCATGGAAAGGGTTCAACTGGCAAACCATCTCTAAGATGTGCCATAGTTTTTGCTTTTGTTTTACTGCCTGAGAACACATCCTTTGTTCCCATCCCCAGAAAGTGGGATGGGGAAGGCTTGTGGGGCAAAAAGCATCTATCCAAAAGCTACACGGGGTTGAACATTTTGCTTAAAACCTATGCCTTCTGCTATTCCTGTTCTCATATTATATGAGAACACTGTTTTTGTCTGGTTGATTAATTTATACTTCAGTGTCAACCACTGCTATAACTTTAGCTCAGAACAATGAAATTGGCTCTAATTTTGGGTCCTTCAGGAGCTAAAGACTTAGCGTTTCAGAAGACAAATCAGAACGCAGTCCCTCTTTGTCTCAGTAAGATTGTTGCTTTGAAGCATGACCACGTATGCATCTCTCTGAGTATTGTAGGAGACAGAACAGGGACATTCTGGAATAAACAAATGATGTTCCAGAATAAAGTTCAGAAGATGATTCTTGTGGTATTTTGTAAGTGGCAGCCTATGGACATGGTACAAAAATGAAGAGCCAAGAGAAGGTTGTTTATATGATTGGGCGTTGTCTGTTGCTGAAATATGTATTTTTCCCTTTTCATTAACTTGGCTTTTTTCACTGGGATAAGGACCTCAAAGCCTGTTCTGTACAACTGATGTACAGCTAGCTTCTACTGCAGAACCAGTCCACAAATCTAGATCACAGCACAGAAATCTCTTTCTGTCCTCTAGAGTTTACATTCGAATGTTTGTATATTCATGACTGAGTGCTGTGTGTCCCACCCTTGCTAACTGCTAAACAAAAGGTTTTTAAACATGTGTAATCTTGTATTTGGACCTGGAAATCACCACTTTTAGGTTTTTCTTCCAAACAAGTATTTCTCTCTCCCTCTTAAAGGAGTTTTAGGATTTACACCATTTCAGTGGCTTCGAAGTGTCAAAGACCTACTGTATCTATGCTGGGCATTCTGTGCAGTTTCTCACAAGGTCTAGCCCTTCAGGAACCAAATCAAGAGACAGGGTGTAGATGAGATGAGGCTCTATTGCAGTGCTCTGAGGTCAGTGTAGGAACAGTGTGGTAAACAGTTTAGAGAGGCAGTAAGGTGGCGGGTGCGGCAGCAGTGATCCATACTGCACTGAGTATCTGTTTCACTGCTTCTGCCAGAATGTGCCTGCTGCTAGCACCTGTGCCACCTTTGGCAACTTCCTTGTGCTTTGAAGAGCCCTGATGCAAGTACTCCATTCCAAGCACCTCTACCTGAAGTGGTTCCAGGTGCATCCCCACCTTCATGTTCCCAAGCCTTCTCTAATCCACCTCTGTGGTTCCAATCCTCCATGTGCCATGTCTTGCCCCCTGAAATGGCTGCTGGTTCCAGCAGGTACAAGGACAGCAGTAGGAGCCCAGCACCAGTGAGAGCTGAGAAAAAGAACAGTGCCAGGAGTGCTACAAAAGAGAATGAGTTGAAGAACACCACTCTGCCCTGGCCAAGGTGCCCTTAAGCTCATTGGAACCCTAAATCATTGACAGCCTGCATTACCTCTGGGGGCAGCTCCACAAATAGCCCTAGAGAAGAAAAAAAACCTTCAGTTATAGTAGGATGATCAATTAACTCCCAATAACAATTTCAAAATCATATCATGCAGCTGAATTGTTCTGATGTGTCAGTTTGTTGTGTGCCAAGCTGTATTCACAGATAACAAGAGGGGTGCCTCAGAGATGCCTCAGAGACTGTAATTTGTGGCCCTTGTGTTCCCAGCCCTTCTCTAATCCACCTTTTCTAGCACAGAAAGTTCAGGAGAGGGAAGGAGGGCAGATTGGTGTGTGAACAATCCCACCTCAGATTCTTGTTTAAGGGTGCCTCCAGACATAAATTGAAAACGTGAAGCTTACTTGCTCTGAAGTAAATGAGCTCTACAGGAAGAATGGAATGTCTCTGCATTCTCCCAATACTTTGAAGCAGCAGGGAGGGCTCTTCTGACCATATGGTCAGCCCCCCTCTCCCTGAGACACCTGCTGCCTTTTTGAGAAGCCTGCTGCTTCCTGGGTGAGGGTGAACTCTCATGAGATCTCAGGAGAAAATGCAGAGGGAAGGGAGATTCTACAGCCAATACTAATGCAAGTAGGTTTCTTTCTTTTCTTTTCTTTCTTTTTTTTCTTTTTACTTTGTGGCACCAGGCTTTACTTTGCAGGGACTGTGGAGCACTGTAAAACCTGCCTGGCACTTGGAGAACTGCTCTGCAGTCCCTATGTAGTATTCCTCCTGTCTGGACACAGCCTAAGCTTCCACCCCAGAGGCACCTCAGACAGTCTTCTTCTTGTTGTTGTTTCTGATTACAGCTCCTGAAGAAATGGCAGCAGATTATCAGAACAGTCCTAGAAATTGACTTCTTAATCCAGTTAAGCCACCATGTGGACCAGTCTACTGCCGCACTAGCATTCTGTACTAGTTTTCCAAGCTATTCGCTATTGTCTATCTAGTCACAGAAAGTGGAAGAAATCTGTTAATTATTCACACTGGCCTTTTATGACACCTTGCCAGAGCAGAATGTGATGGGAACAGGAAGCTGAGGTGCCCCATTCAACCCCACTGCATGTGGGAATTAGATGCAAAGAATCTCCCCATGCAGCCAATTCACAGAGGTCAACAAAAATGAATCCTACAGGTGTAAACTACTGTTTTCAAACTGATCTACAAACATAGGCCTAAAATATGAACAATATTTTTCATGAGAGTGGTTTGAAAAACGTCACAACTTTAATGGCATTGGCTTTAAAAATAAAGGGCAGAAGAAGATCAATAAACATTTTTGCAAATTAACTGGTATGGCAGTTATGAATTTTTATGAGAATTTTTTTTTTCTGAGACTCGAACTGAACCACTCAGATCTCTGGCTAACCACAGGGCCCCTGTCACAAAGGGCCTTTTGCACCTTTGCTAGGTGTGATGGATAGCATAGAACTGGGACGTTTCTGGTGCCTGCACTTTGAAATGCCTCATGTCCCAAATTTATCCTTACGTGTGATCACTGCTATATTAGAGGTAATTGACTCACCACAGCAATGGCCAAGCGTGCCAACCATTGCCAAAGCCACTGGGCAATGTACCACCCCACCTTGTACACCCTTTGCCCAGAAGAGGTGTGAAGATTGTTGCTTTGAAGTATGACCACGTTTGCATCTATCTGAGTATTGTAGGAGAAAGAACAGGGACAGAACAGAGACCTTCGGGTATGGGGTGGGATAGAAATGGAAATAAATAAATAAATAAATAAATAAATAAATAAATAAATAAATAAATAAATAAATAAATAAATAAATAAATAAATAAATTCTGGAATAAACAAATGATGTTCCAGAATAAAGTTCAGAAGATATTCTTGTGGTATTTTGTAAGTGGCAGCCTACGGACATGGTAACCATAGCAGTAACAGATAATGCTGATAAATAACAATAGCGTCTCTTTTGTTAAAATAGTAAAAAATGGACCAAAAATTAACTCTTTTAATTTTGAATATTTTAGTATCTGATTTTTACTTTTTTTTAAAAAAAGTTATTATTACTGTAGTCTTTTGCTGCTGTGATTATTCATCATTCACTAATGATGATGCTATTTTGAGTCCATGACTGAAATAAAACAGTTATGATTGAAAATTGCACAATATAAAACTATTTGTAAAAGGCACTTTTAAGGCTTCCTATTGCACTTCACACACTGTTCCACAGGTGGAGCTGCTGCAAAATTTATAGACTGCTTACCCCTCTTGTTTCAAAAAATACAAAGGAATCGGTGCAGCAACTTTTATGTACAACAGTAAAATCAAAACCATTATTAATCTCACAAACTCCAAGAATATGTTGTATCTTTAGTGCATTTAATCATCCTCTTCCCCTAAGCTAAGCTCGATCTCCCACCACAGAGAGTAACACACCTAATTTAGCAGCAGTCTTAGCTCTGCTTTCCCTCTTTCTTGCCCCTCTTGTAACATAATCTATTTGAAGTTAAGAGTCAGATAATAACGTGTCTTGTGCCAAGGAGTAAAAGCTACTCGGACAGCAATAAAAAAAAACTGCACCATCATTAGTAAAATATTATACTAGCAAATTCACACTGTGAGTTCATAGCAGTGCTACAGAAATTGATAAGTAAGTAGAAGATATAAAATGTATTTGAGGGTTTAGCCTTAGATACACAATGAGTGGTACAGATAATAAGAAATCTCCAAGGCTTACTTTTCAGCTACTCCATTTAAGGCTATGCCTAAAAATAGAAAGATTCACTTCCTAATTTCATCATTATTCTCCTACTCAGAGATGGGCACAGGGGGAGTTTGGCCAGGCCTTGGAACTTTGGTCTGAGCCAGAAATAAAATGTCTTATATCCAGCTTCAGCCATATCATTGATAGCAACTCCTTTCTTCCTGGAAAAATTTCAACTCCACTTACTTCCTGCTTTCCCCATAAGAACATAAGATGAGCCGTGCTGGACTAAGCTACAGCCCATTTAGTCCAGCATCCTGTCTCACATGGTAAGGCCCACCAATTGCTTTCGGGCTTCAAGCCAGAAGACAAAAACAGTCTTCACTTGCTCTTGACTCCCTGCAAATGGCCTTTAGAGGCATCCTGACTGTTTCTCCATCCTGGAGGCAGTATCTAGGCATCCATTCTAGTAGTCATTGATACACCTGTCCTCCATGAATTTGTCTAATCCTTTCTTAAATCTAACCAGGCAAGTTGCTGTAACCATATTTTCTATAGTAAGTTCTATTGATGACCCTTTCCAAAGACTTCTCCTTTTCAGTCCTCATTCAGTCCTCTTCCTCACTAGAAAGTGCTTGCAGATGTGGGCTAAAACCCATGATTCACATCATTCCCAACAGAATCCCAGGTTAGAATCCATAACCTGCAGTATTGCTCTTATATGAAATCTGACGGTGATGCCTGGTTTTCTGTAATAGTGATGCTTGCCTTCAGGCATGTTGGACCCTTCTGGAACAAGCTCATTAGCAGCTACTGTAAGTCAGCCAAATGCATGAAAAACTACAAAAGGAGGTTAGTGACTACTCGGCAAACTTCTGGTAGCGACAAGCAAGCTCAAGTTAGAAAGTCCTGACAGACACAAATGTAAGGCTGCAGTTGCCTCCCTCATCTAGTGAAGGGCAAAAAGAGGAAATTGTGTGATCTTATTTAGATCCTACATTGCCTCTTGCAAGCTGGAAGCAGACAACCTTAACATTTTGGACACAACTGCGAGATAACAAACAGGGTCCTCTCTATACAGCTGATTTAGGACAATCGTTTTGGACCCCGTGCATTGCAGATCATGATTTTTAAGTCATCTTCACCACAGTCAGATTTGACCCCAGGGTGGCTCTTATATCAAGAATAAGTAATTTCCCAGTTTTACATTCCTATTAATGTTTTCTCTCCTGAGTTTGTTTTCCTTATAATTTATGCAGCAAATAGTATGGATAATACCAAAGATGAGCTCCCCTCCCTCCTGCTCTGTTCCTCCCCTGAGCCCTTCTTCCACTGTAATAATGATGTGCCCTCCTACCCTCCCACCCCATTCCTCTCCCCATGCCTGGATGGAGTTATTTGACTCACTCACTCACTCACTCACTCACTCACTCACTCACTCACTCACTCACTCACTCACTCACTCACTCACTCACAAAGGTAAAGGTAGGGCTGGGGTGTGTGGTAGCGGAGAGTTGACTAGGGTGTGTGTACTCAACTATAGCCAGATTTGTGGGGAAGTCACAGCAGTCTTGATCTCTAACCACCTAAAAGCCTGATATCCCTAAGGGTGACACGACCAGTGGCGCATTCTGCTGCTGCACACAGACTGTGAGTTTTTAAGCATGTCTGGAGGCACCCAAAGTGTTAATTCCAAGTGCTAATGAAGCTTTGCAGTGGAACAAGGAATAACAAAATGTCAGAGTGATTTTGTACTGGCCAGTACTGGGCCAGAGAGTGTATTAGGAACCTCACTTCCACACACTGGTATGGTCTAAGGGAGGCCCCAGAGAGGCTTGCGGAAGAGAGGCTTCTAATGTGCTTGCCAATCTGGAATACCAGTGGAAAAACCCTCAGGGTAAGTAGAAGGTGCCATGAAGGATTCAAAGAAAAGAGAAGGAAAAACAAGGATTGCTTGTAAGATCAACATCTTTTTACTTTGCACCCCTCAGTCAAATGCTCTGCCACTGCTGCAGGTAGGATAAAACTGCACTCCTTTCAGGCAAGTTTAGACGCAGCCAAAGTTAAAGCTCTGAATTTATGTAAGTTAGTTGCAAAGTTCCAACTCCATCCTTTTTCTTTTCTTTAGGAAGCTCTGTACATTTGATATAAGGCTCCCAATAGTCTTCCACTGAGGAACTCATCAGATTAATGGCTGCTTAGTTTCAACATGCAATTTACAGCACAAAGTGCTCCCAGGCCAGTCACATGTCTTGGTGGATGGAAGTAAGTGATTTTAGCAGGACTTATTTCTCTATAAGGATGTTTAGAACTGAAGTGTGGCTTTTCCAGGACAAAGGGCAGAAACCATACGTGCAAGGTAGCAAACAACCTTATGAAATAAGCTTGTTGAAATATGTCCTAGTGGTTCAGATCGCTGGTGTCAAATCCCCAGACGAAGTACTCATCATGTCCTTTGAAAAAAAAATCATTTTAAAAAACCTGAGGCATTTCAGACAGCTAGCACAGCGAATCTATATGCCTGTGTTTCCTTACAGAACACTCTGATCTCCTGCACAAGCATAGCAAGAGTTCAAGTCCCAGATGGGGAATTAATGCAGGGGATTGAGTTTCCAGCTCTCTAGCCTATGTCTTGAAGTTTCTTTTTAACTTGGCTTGAGGGGAGGACAGCCAGACTATTCAATTTGTTGGTAACACAGCACATATAATTAACGGAGGCACACTCTGAAAGGAGACAGCTAACTTGCTAGCTTGAAGAAGATATAAAAGGAACCTGCTTATCCTGCATTGCCCTAGTCCCAAAATGCACCTAATTGTAACAGGTCCAGGAACAATTATGCCTCTATACAGAATATGTCCTAAAATTACAACTGGATAACAAGTTTTTTTTAAAAAAACACCCTGTTGTCTCACTACATTTCAAAGCATACAAAAAATAAACCCATTGCATGAATGTTTTGACCTTTTGCTATTTTTTTTTAATGGGGAAAATACTATGCCATTCAGGCACCTTGTATCGGATTATGGGAACTGATTTGCTCTAGAGCAATAATATCCATTGATTTACATCACTCTCTCCACTTGAAGATTTATAGACATACCTCAGCTATAAACACGATGCTTCAACTATTTGATCCTAACACTCTATTCTAAACGCATTACGCAGACCCAGGGACTCTGCCCATTGCTAAGGGAAACACCAGTGTTATACCAGTGTTTATGTATGGAATGTTTCAACAGGTATCCACACTTTACTTTTGCTGTATAAACCATACCATGCACTTAACTTTTCCTCACTGACTTTCTTTATATCTACAATTTCAAAGTCATTATATTGCCAATATTATCTTACTCATAAGAAAAATAATAGTCAGAACTTCAAATAGTGGGAATTACTTGGTTAAATGTATTATTTGGACTGTGCCATCAAAAGCAGAAAGGATTTTTCAAAAATTATTTTTATTTCCTTATGAACTGCTCTGATTTCCTTGCAAGGATTAGAATGAGACAGGTCCCCACTCCACCCCTTTTTATACTCAATGCTGAACTCCTTTAACAGGGGGGCGTATTGTTAAATAATGATGTTCACAAGGAACAGAATGTTGTTTTGGCCTTTTCTTTGCTCCAGACCAACAAACCATTTTATGTTCAAATTATCTAGCGGGAAAGAAGCCATACCTTAACCCAGATCATTATTTGCAGTCTGAAACAGTGCTCCAATACAGTCTTGTTTTCAAATAGACCTTTAATCTGGATGAAGGAGGCCTTAATCCGGATTCCTGGTAGTATTATACAATTGGTACTTCCAAAGGAACCAGGTTCCTGTTCCAGAACACAGGAGGCATGTAGAAGGCACTTTGTTCCAGGATTACCATGGATTCAGCAGTGCACTATATTTGCATCACTGAAAAACACACTGAAAAGCACCCCCCAGGTCTTGAGGCTAGAAACTAAACTTTGAAGGCTGTAAAGCTCAGACAGCTGAAACACGAACAATCCAAATCAGCACCATCAGTGCAGATTGCGCTGATCCTGTCCATGCCTCCCCACAATTCAGATCAGTGGACCAGGCTATTCTGGACTCACTGATCTGGATTAAGTCCCGATAAGTGCAGAAAAGGCCTAGAAGTGAATGCTGCTAGTGTATCAGCTGGGATGGAAAAAGCTAGCAGAAAAGACTTCTTTTGCTCCACATTCATGAAATCTCCCACATCAACATTTAATCATCATTTAGTATATTTGTCCCAGCCAGAAAATGTAGATATTTACCTCACTGTAAAGGACGAGGAAAAGAGGTGCTCACAAATAAAGACAGCATACAAAGAGAAGAGGAAGGGACTTTTTCATAACCTGAAGAAAATATAATTTGACTCCATTTCCATCTGTGCTCCAATGTGATAGTGGGCCAGGACTGGCTTTGGTTGCCCCAAGAGATGGCCACTGCTGAGATAAATATTTTATTTTACTGTGATATCTTGCTAAGCCAGTTTGAGAACAGGAGGTACTGGTTCACAGTGATTCCTTTCCAACTGGTAGGGCCATTTCAGCGAATTGTGTTGGCTTATATTCTCAATATTCTATATGCCTCAAATTCTACTCTGTGCTGGTTCAACAAAAACTAAAGGGTTTTGAATGGCTGAATTTTAACTCAATCTCCTACCGGTTCTAGGCTTTGGTTCAAATTTAAATTGAACCAATGGAGATTTGAAGAGAACCCCATGAACCAAACTGTTTCAAGCCAACCCCATTTTAAATAGAACCAGTTTGATTGTATTTCTGCCTCTTTTAAAGAGCTTTTTTTAAAAAAAAAATTCAAAGCAACAAATCAGCTCAATGAACTACCAAACTGACTTGTTACTTTTGTAGTTTAGTTCAATGAGAACCGAGCTTTAAAATTAGGTTTGTGTACTTCCCTAACTCAAGAATTCATTGACACAAAAACATTACAAAAATGTTAAATCCATTACATTAGGAGCATTCTTCCTAATTCTAACTGCTATAGCAATGAGATTTTTATTGAAGAGTAAAAGTAGAAGATTAATCCTTCCTTCCCCTTATAATAATTTAGTGTACAGGGTAAGGTCCCATTTACCTAAATGAATTCTTCTCTCTAAGCCAAACTACCATACCTTGGGAAGAAATAATGAATCCTTTATTGTTCCATTCACAAGGCGCAAAAAGGAGATAACATGAACTGGACCCAAAGATAAGTCTTGATTTGTGGGTCACATAATGATCTACAAAACTTTATAGTGCACAGGTTAGAAAGCCCAATGAAACAACAGCTTACAATAAATGCAATTAATTTCTATTTTATGCCTGTCAATGAATCTTGTGCTGCACTTTATAGTGTGGGACAGAAGTGCCATACTGTTACAGACGTTGGTTTCTGCTTAGACAAGTCTCTAAACTAATATTTCTACTGGCATAAATTGGCTACAAATCACCCAGTGTGACAAATAACAAAATACTACTGTACAGCACGTACCAATCTGATCATAGATCAAATTTATGACAGCACGTAACACAAATGACATAGCATTTTGTTGGACACATTTCAGAGCTGTGGGACGTGCTGGCAAGGTTCTTTCCATTTCCAACTCATTTATTTGCTGGGGCCAGGGAGGAACTCCGCCTGGGGGGATATTGTGAAGCCTAACAAATGAAAGGTGATCTACACCCTACTTCTGTTGGGGGAGCAAGAAGATACAAGAATGTTTCTACTGATACTTCTGATGTGCAGCAAAATGAAACTCTTCCCATAAGAAAAGCAAGCAAGTGCTCAGCAAGAGAGAAGGGCAACAGATGTCAACCTGTATCAAATGTCAAGTCAACAGCAATGGAACTTGAGGCTAATAATCTTAGCTTGCTTGTGAGAACACTACACTATCATATAGTCAAGCTGTAGTTGCTGAATCTGTGAATTGTAAGATTGTCCAATACTTCCCCAGCTCAGTGGCTCTCTTACACATACGCACACGTATGACTCTAGCATAGAACCCATCAATATCATTTGAGTCATTTCAGAACTGATATAGCAAGCTCCTATGAAAAGGTTTTATGAAAGCAGATGTTCAGACACACACAAGTGGGGCAGCTGCAGACAAATCCTAAGGCACTGCTATAGTATATGCATCACAGTTACTCATAAAGTACATGGATATGAAGCCCCCATATTTGTGGGGGTAGGATCTGACCAAAGCCAAATTTTGGCACATTCAACTAATATCTAATTGAATGTGGGAATGTGAGAAATACCTTTTATATTATGATGAGGCAAGAGCTGGAGGGAATACGGGGTAGGCAGAAAACAGGATACAAACCAATGATCACTTCTTGATTTCATAAATTATCCCTAGTATATCACTTGGCAAGCAAGCCCCAAAGCATGAAAATGGGATTGATAGACAATGAGCTAGTCTATCAAAAATGACCATCAGGAAAGTGTCTACTAAACTATGTGCTTTGAACTACTCCAAAATGAGACATATGGGTTTAACTTGTAAATTCTACATTGTATATTATATTATGCAAATAGCCCCTGTATTCATTTTGTCTGGCCTAAGCCTGTTTTCTGTTGTATGAAAGAGTTTATTCTCCCTTTTTATTCTAAGGAGAAAGACACTGACTAAGGGTACATCCAGACTTGGGAATACAGCACATTCCGATGTGCAGTCGGGGCATGGGGGTCACACCTGACACCTGATACTTCAGAGTGGCAGCACATTATGCCATCACTACTTTGAATTTACCTACTGTGGAATGATGAGCACTCACTCCGCAATATCAGGTGACTTTGAAGTTTCCCGCCAGTCCAGACAGGATGGTAAGAGCAGTGAATGAAAGCTGAGCCTGCAGCTCAGCTCCCATTAGCTGCGCGCACCACGGAAGTCTCACAGCTGCTGAGGAGGCAGCTGTGGATCTGCATTTCAGGTGAGGACGTAAGCTGCAATTTTTCTACTAACTGTGGATTTTTTCCCCCTGCTAGTCTGGAAGGGACCTATATGCCTGTTCACACTTACCAAAGTTTATGCAAAATTTGAAGCTCAGCACTGTTTGTACAATGTCTGCACAAACATTCATATGATGTCTAATGCAGTTTCTGCAATCTTTGGGTGCATTGTGCACTTTCGGGAGGAGACAAGTTTAACCCTTTCCATGAAGGGAGGGAGGGAAGAAGGGGAGATCAGGACATCTCAGCTTAGTTCTGCTTGCCCGCATGATCTCCCAAAGCCTACTCTCTACCTTCTGAGCCCAACAATAGACCTCTGATTAAAGGCTTTAGCAGCAAGCCAGCAAAATGATTCATTAGTTTTCTTTTTTCATATGTTTACACAAGATGATTACAGCACCTAATTAGTAATTTATCCGAGTTTATTTTAAAGAGTTTGTTAGATCCCCGCTTTTAATGAGCAAACAAAACTTGGATTAATTCAACAAAGAAAAATCAGTTTAGTTCTTCCAGTGTGTTCTATTCAGCCATTAACTGTATACAGCTTTCTTCTTTTTAGGTATGTGGTCAGGCAAGGGAAAAGAAATGAGGACAATAGGGTATGATTCTGGAAGTGGGCAAACCTGAATCTGTCTTTAAAAAAAACCCATATATTTATGTCATTATGCATGAAATGTATACTGATGAAATGATGAACCAGGCCAGCAACATGCAGACATTATTATACATATCAGAATCACACGCATCAATTACGGCAATGGTTAGTGTAGCTTAAGGATGCTATAGGGCCAGGTAGACCAAATGATTGACTCCTTTTGAAAAGCACCATGCATTAGATTCCAAAATGAGAATCTCAAATACAGTTTGGCTATGGTCACACTTAAGGTTTAATCCAGCTTCAGTCCAGCTTCAGAGTGAGAGAACACATCAGCAAAGTGGACAGTAATTTTCTTTCCACATTATCTATTCCAAATAGGGATGCGTACGAATGGGGTTTTTTGCATTCAGTTTTTATCGAATCAAATGTAAGAAAATTTGTATTCGTTCAAACTGATTCCCTTCGAATGCGGTAGGATTCTATTTGATACAAATGTATTCGTACAAATTCATAGGGATATTCGATACAAACACATACGTATACCATATGTACTGATACATATCTGATACATATCCTGAAACATATCTGCTCTGAAAGCATCAAATCTGTCCTGAATCCAGTTTGAATCTACTCTGGATCTGTTGCATATGGGACTGGCGCAGCCGCTTTTCCGCCTCCCAAGTTCATGAATGTTTTGAAGCATTCAAACGAATACAAATGTCAATGTACAAATGTTGTAACATTTGATTCATATACGAATGCCTGAATTCGTACAAATGAATATGAATATCCAATGTTACGAATATTTGTGCACATCCCTAATTCCAAAGTGGAATTTTCTGAGTTATTTAACACTGAAAGAAAACAGCTTGCCACTTTGCTGATGTATTCTCTCACCCTGAAAGTGGACTGAAGCTGCATTAAACCTTAAGTGTCACCACAGCCTTTGTACAAGATGGCGGAATTGCCAGGAGGGCTTATAAGCACTTCAAAGAGCCTTTCAAGATTAACAACAGTTCAAGTGGGAATCGCTCTGAGAGACTGCTGCAAACATTTACTCATAAGGAAGCCTCCTATGATACATTCCTTTGAAGTTGATAATACTTTACATTGTTGTGCTTCTGTGTTTATCTTTTGAAAAAGAGCAAAGCTGAACTTAAGCATTTTTCGAGACCAGAAAAAACATCCAGTGTGTGCATCAGGAAATTCACAGATGTTGCACGACCTGGCCAGCAGTCAGAATCTATGTCATGTGCCTTGTGGTGTCATGTTCACATTGAGAACTGGACAAGATCTCCTTGGGAGAAAGGATGCCATCATTGGGGGTTAGCAGAGCTCTAAAAATACTGTGAGACTGTCATCACTGAACAACCTCCACTAAGGCGATCTGCAGAACTTGGGAACTTGATGCATCCTGACCGGTCACACACCAACCATGCCAGATGCCCCATAAATACCACCCTCTCCAGGACCAAGGACAAGGCTGAGACTTCCCTGTACTCTGAACATTCCTCAGGAGAGGGAAAGATGAACTTGCGTTAACTATTTGAGATATTTTATGAAGAAGCAAGGCAATGGAGGAGAAGGAGGACAATAAAAGTTGGCTTTTCTACCCTGCTTTTCTCACCCATTTAAGGGAACACCACCCTCCTCCACCAAGCCAGCTTGGTGACCTTGGGCTAGTCACAGCTCTCTTTTGAGCTCTCACAACCCCACCTACCTCACAGGGTGTCTGTTGTGGGGAGAAGAATAGAAAGCTTTGTCAGCTGCTTTGAGTTTCCTTAAATGGGTGAGAAAAGTGGGGTAGAAAAGCCAACTCTTCTTCTTGTTGTTCTCCCAATATTTTAAAGAGAATCAGAGAACAAGGGTGAAGAGATTTTAGTTGCCCTTGTGCATTTTTTTTACACATGTGATGATTACATATAAAGAGGACAACCATGATCATTCCCTCTTGATAAACTAGTAGAGATGTGGGCATGGAAGGAAATGAAGAAAGAAAAGAAGGCTATCCAGATTTTACAGATTTTTCCTTTAGCAAAAACTGATACCGAGCCCAGATTTGTTGCTGTCAGGTAATGCAAGTGGCATGTGAGGATCCTAATTTTGTTGCAAACTCTTGCACTCGCTTTTCAAAATGCTACCCTGCAGTTCCTTGCAGTGTGGAACAAAGGCTTTGAATATATTAACTGTGATGAAGTTTGAATGCAGCCCATATTACAACATCTATTTTAATAACCCCAAAAGTGGCAGGTCAGATGATTCAGGATTGCATCCCATGCTCAGTAGTGGAAACAGCTCACTGGAAACATGTAAGAATTCTATAGGTAGTATATTTCTCCACTGTTTCCAGCACTGGCCAGTTCATCAGTGAACAGTCTAGGGTCCTGGTCACACGTATATGAGACAGGAAGTCCTATTCATAATTCGAACTTGTACCAGTTCTGTTCACACCTAGATCGTTAGAGGTTGTCCTCAGACTGTCCTTGCTTTGGGCTGCATAGCTCACACCTTTCTCTGCCATGATCATCCTTCATGGAACTCTTGGCTCTCCACTTCTTTTGTTGTATCAAATCTATCTTCTTTCTTATAGGATGCCATAGTGTCACTCAAGGGAGGCAAAGGTGTGTGCGTGCAGGTTTTTAAAGCCTGCTCCCCCACCTCCATAACCCCCTTCCTTTTTTATGTGCTTTTCTTCTCTGTTTGATTAACTTAAAAATAATAATAATAAATTTCTGGAAAAATGCTAGATACACATAAACTGACAAGAGAAGTGGAGGTGCCTCATCAACCCCGCATGTGCTGCCCTCCCCTAGAGATTGGCTGAAAGACTGGACCCCACCTACAACAGCACAGTTCAGCCTCCTTTAGCCCCCTGCCCCACTCACATTGAGGAAGAGAAGACAGCCTGGAATGCCAGGATGGGCTGAGTCTTCAAAAAAAGAGGATTCTGATTAGAAGAATCTGATGGGGATACACCAGCTTCAAAAATGAATTGAATAAAACTAATTAGAGTAACGTGACCAAAAAAACAACCTGAAGTCATCTTAAACTAAAGGTGTGACCAGGGACTAGGTAAAGTGAGCTGTCTTTTGTAGGTGTCCTATAGTCTTGAGGATAGTTTAAAAATCTACAGAAAGGACATAAAAGCCATTGACTTCTCTATTGATGCTCTTTTCAAGCTTCACATTTAACAGCCTTGATTAATAATAAGCCTCCCACATGAGGACTACTGCCTATAAAGCCTGGAACAGTAAGATTCTCAAGTCAATTTTTGCTCCTTTGGGCATCATTATGTAAGGCAGTGACTTCAAGAATGGTCCTGTGCTCTGTGCTTGTATTTTTTAGAGTATTCACTTAAATGACATGATCATTTACAATTTTTTCTTTTCGTCTATTGCACTATATATCCATGGGTTATGTGTAGGTAGTACGTATATTAGTTCCATTAAAATCCACAGGACAAACATGTAAATCAAAAGCAGCTACTGAGTACTTTGCAAGTGATGATAGCTCTACACTGGCAATTCCAACCTTACCAGACAAGCAAATTTATTTTAGTTCCACATATCCTCATCAAAGTTCTTTTCACACTTTTCAGTTCATCACACAAAGTTTCATGACAAACCCTCATATCAAATGTTTTGGAAGATGACATTAGTTTTGGACAATTTCCAAATATGGTTATCCTGTAAGAAAATTATGCAGGCCACAGAGGAATTGTGGGAAAAATGTACAAGGTATATATGTGACTTGGCACATAAACAGCCTATATAGTAGGCTACATCAATTCCATTCCCTCCTGGTGTTTTGGAGTGCAACTCAAGTTAGCAGGAGTTAGCATGTCCTGAAATTTTGCAGATGTAATAAACCTGAACAAGTAAATTAAAAAAAAACATTAAAACGGGGGTGGTGAGAATATGCTCAAGATCCCTAAACAATGAGTATCTGTTGGAAACAGGTAGTTGGCAAAATAAATAAATAAATAAATAAAAATGGAGGGAAAGACAGACGAAATGGGTTGTGACAGAAATTGATATAACCTGATCCATGAATGAAAGCATTCCATGTTACAGCATTTGCAGCCTACAGTAGTCAAATGTTAAGAATTTTAATGGAGGAAGAGAGAGGAGGGAGGGAGGGAGCGAAGTATTAGCAGCTGGGACATGGCTTTAACTATCTACTTGGGCCTTTCTGCACTTACTTGAGATCTGCATTATGAATAGGTCCAGGGGGGTCCCTTCTTCATGTTAGTGTGGAATACACTGTGGAGCGTAGTCTGGATCTGGTAGTCCTATATTTAGATCACTTGTGGACCTGATTATACAGATCTACCAGTACACTAGCAGAAGTAAACTGGATCAAATAAATGTGGTGGAGGAGCTTGCGTCCATGTTCCAATTTAACATGCTGTCGCTATTTCAGTGGCATACCTATTGCACTGCTGAAATGGGACCCTCAGAGGTTCTGAGGCCAGGTACCTTTGTTCCTGGCTGTTGGAGTTTTCAGAGGCTGACTCTGAAGCTCCTGTGAGCTTCAGGGCTGATGTGGATGTCAGGCTGGAACAGGCTGTCACCATGCAGACAGTATTGCAGTCCATCCCAGCCTTGGGACAGATTGCTTCATCTGGATCAATTATTCCAGTTGGTTAAGTGAAGAAATGTCCTTTGTCTTCATATCTATAAAATAGACTAAAATAATAATAAACCAAGTATTGACAGATAATTGCATAAGGTGATTGCTGAAGTCCTTCCCAATTCCATGATCAGAGTTTGCTAACAGAATTTTTTTAAAAAGAATTTCCCGTTAATTTTTCAATGTGATCTCATAATGTTTTAAAGCTTATTAAAGAAGCAGGATAAAAATTTAAAGACCAAATTGCAATGGGGATTGAGAAGGTATCTGAGCACTGCTTCAGAAAATCATTGTAAAACAAAAGTGGATTCCACTAAATTCTAGGGGACTCCCTCCCAGATTAGTATCATACAACTATAACCAGTTCTGAGCAAAATTATTCATATAAAAGGGCAAGGTATTAAAGTCAAAGGAGCCACTATGGGAATTCTGTCATGTAGAGCAAAATGTTCTCTTTTCAGACTGCACATGACCCAATAAAAATAAAAAAATGGTTCAAGTAAACCTCTAAGGTAAATATGAACAACACAAAATGTATTGTTATGTTACTAAACATAAATTTAAAATATATCTTTTTCAACTATAATGACAATGATTGATATGGTTACTCTGCTAGGAAAGTGTTCTTTATAAATCAGGAATAAAAATTCCCGTTATTCCCGATTAGTTTACATTGAGAAGCAAAGCTCCTACCACTTTGTTTATTAAAAAAAAGAGAGAGAAAGAAACCCAGCAATAGCATTTATGTACTGATTAATGGCATTTAACACTGTACTTGATAGACTACTGTTACCATTGCAACTTTTTCTGATACCTTTAGTGAAAAACACATTTACTAAAACATACTGTACGTTGTTAACTCTGGGGCTACATAAATTAAAATGCCTTACAATTTTTGGATACAAAAAAAAAATTGATTCTATTTAAAATTATGTTTCCAGAGTTTATTCACTATTTTCTCAGTTATGCTGACAAATTCTAGTTGCATAACACAAATTCAGGCTGGGTCTTTCCCTCTAATTTAAAATTGTAGGCTCTGCTATCTCAGGGTGTGTGAGACACCCTCCTCCTTCATTTAGTACAGGCAGAATAAGCTAATTCAAAGGCTTAAGTCTGAAAATGTTTGGCTTTGTGAACAAAAGAATCTGGAATTTCCTACCATCTAAATTATAATGTGAAATGGCAACGTATAGAGTTCAAGCTGTTTGCATTCAAACATTAGGCA
This sequence comes from Aspidoscelis marmoratus, assembly GCA_014337955.1. Taxonomy (NCBI): domain Eukaryota; kingdom Metazoa; phylum Chordata; class Lepidosauria; order Squamata; family Teiidae; genus Aspidoscelis; species Aspidoscelis marmoratus. The sequence goes on along the minus strand of MTQE01001134.1, from coordinate 33,972,108 downwards.
ATTACATACCAGCAGAGAAGAAAAATCTCTGGAAGCACAAGCTCCAAGCATAGCAGCTCCCATGAGGACTGACTCTACTTCTTCAGCCAGGACAACAGGCAGACCTGGACAATAACATACATCTGTTAGGATGATCAAAATGAAGGTGCAGTTATTCTACACAGACCATTTGCTGGTGAAATAAGTTTTACAATGCCAAGGGTATCTCTGGGGCATTAAGATAGGTAGACTCACCACATTAAAGGTGTTTTCTATGGATACCTAGATTGAAGATATTTAGATGACGGATAGGTGGATGATAAATAGGTAGATGACAAATAGACAGATGTTGGATGATAGATAGATAGGTAGATAGGTAGATAGATAGATAGATAGATAGATAGATAGATAGATAGATAGATAGATAGATAGATAGATAGATAGATAGATAGATAGATAGGCAGGTAAATATCTATCTATCTATCTACCTATGTGTGTGCTAGGCCCTCGTTGTCTTCAGAGTTTACAGCTCAGCTTGAGTTGGGTATTTGCTGGCATGACACCTGAATAAAGCAGATGTGTTGGTCTCTCACCACCATGTATCTAGAAGTTTGTGGGAAGAGCAACTGAGGGAAGTGGTCTATTAAATCTGCTCTGAGAGGGGAGGATGCAGGGGCACTTGAAGGCCCTCTAGTGCTCTTCTTGGAGTGATCTATGGTGGTGTGCACCTCTGCCGTTTGACTGGTGTAGTTTGTCAGGCCTCGTATAATCTGGAATAAGTCTCGGTGCATAAGGACCTATGATTGTTTATACTTTTTAGCTGAACATTTCTAAGATGCTATCAAAGCCCTGAATATAATGGAATTAAGACTTGCTTAATAGAAGAATTGCTGAACATACTGGATGCAATCACACTAGTGAGGTAAGCATTCTAAAAGAGGGAATCAGTGAACAGGACAAGCACATTGAACTATGCCACTATTGGCTCAGTCATTTCTCCCCCAATCTCTCACTTTGGGCTGCCTTATTTGTATCTAGCAAAATTAGCTGGAACAAGAGATGTATAGCAAATATGTTTTGACACAGAAAGCTCTTTAAACTTCTCAGAGGGCTAAATTAAGAACTGAGTTTAAAGCTGGCATGTCTTAAATGTACTTTAAAAATTGGCTGCTGGATTTCTGCTCTGCAAATGCCTTCACAATGGATGTATTCATCTTAAAATCTGAACAATATGAATCTGAGGTTTTTAAGTGGTCTATGAAATTATCCATTGGTAGCCTGCATAATTGACTAATGGTTGCTTGCATTTAACAGTAATATATTCAGAATTTTCCTGGAATAATAGGAGATTGATACAGGAATGTTAGCTATTTTATCGGATAGATTTTAATGAGAGCAAGGGAACCGAGAGCATTTTAGTCAGATGAACTCTGACATCCCCTGCCAGTCACAGTTCCTACAAACAGGAAAAATTCCAACTCTGTAGAATGGTCTCTTTGTCCTACATTGTCCTTGGCTATTAGATGCAGTCAAAGAACCTTAGCTTATAATTTAATCAAAATTATCTATTAATAGATCTTTAATTTTAAACATCAGAAAGTAGTTCTTGATTCTAGGGCCATATGAGTTAGATGAGGAAAGGTGTGGACTTGATAAAATCTTGTTTAACAAACAGAAAGCCACACTGTGCTCAAAGCCTTTTGCTTTCACCTAGGTCAAGACTTTGTTTCATTTGACTCAAGTTTTCTGTTTTCATAAAATTTACTTAAATAATGCTGATTTTCATTTTCTTCTTGAGTCAAGGTAGGAAGTCTGATTTGATATTCGGTGCATATAAATCTGGACTCTAAATAGCTAAGACACCATGTTTCCTTTCCTTATATAGACAGAGGCAACAATATAGAAATAAAATAGAAAGGGTAAATGTGTTTCTATAAAACAAAAATGTTTCACAAAAGTAAATATATCACATCTAAAAAATGTACAACAATCAACAATCCTGGATAAAGTCAGATTGAATCTGAGACCTGTACTTTTGACAAACTTGCAATTAGCTATAAGAAAATGCTATCCCCCAAATATTCATTTGTTGCATCTCTGTAACAATTTTTCAGGCTTAGAATCGGTTGTTTTCAACCCTTAGTAATGTATGAAATAACAGTGAAGTTATTCTACAGAGAGCCTCCTCTGCCCAGACAGGTCACACAAGGAAGAGCCACCTTAATGGACTCCTCCACCAGCACAGTTCCTCAAGAAGGACGGACACATAGGTAGCAGGAAAAGGGGAAGCATGCAAATATGTAAATAGTTCTCTGTCTCCTAACCACGGCTAGGAAATAAGCATGCTGATTATCTGGGCCTTCCCACAATATTAATGGAATCATAGAGTTGGAAGGGACCTCTAGGGTCATCAAGTCGAACCCCTGCTCAATGTTGTTGCGACGTGTTCTAGTACCTTTGGGTGGAAGTTGGGATATAAATACTCAAATAAATTAATTAATAATATTCAGATTTTTCCAAAATTTCTTTTGACTGATGCCACAGATGTCCAGTACACAGGAGGTCCTGGCATGTCTTAATAAACTAAATGTTAACAAGTCACCGGGA
>MTQE01001134.1:33937566-33951312 GCA_014337955.1 Aspidoscelis marmoratus | reverse complement strand
TCAGGCACAGAGTGAATTGGTCACTTGGTAAGCAATATAGAAGTCTTATGAACAACAGCAACACTCCTTCCCCATCCACTGGTCTAGAACAGTGCTGCACCAAATAACCTGGGTGACAGAGCTGGGTGAGACTAGGCCCATCCAATTCATCTGCCTAGGTTCTGGTAATACAGACCAGTTTCATTAGTTTACAGATTAGATTTCTAGACTTCACACTCATTTGTTTAATAGGTAAATTACACAGGTGTATAACTTCCTTCCATTGACAAACTGCTTTGAGATTTTTTAATGCTAACTTTCTAGCTGTTTAAAACAGGAAATTTTGCACTATCTTGTTCATGAATACACTGAAAGCTCTAGAATTGGTGATGCTTTAACAGGTGAATATGCTATACAGTTTAAGAATCGACTAGGCACATTCATTGTCTCTTTTCCATTTAACATAGCTACTTGATGTTCAACATTTTTTTTAAAAAAAGATAGCAATTTTAATTTCACTTGCTGCTCTGTTTGCAGCTAGAAATGCAATTCATTAAAGAGCTGTCATCTGGAAAGCATTATAGAAGTGCAATTAGATATTCTCCTGTGACATACAGTAATGTACTATAAAATCTTTTTACCAGAACAATCATCTTTACAAACTGCAGTACTGTATCTCACAACAAAGCAAAACACATAGAGAGGGAGAGAACAGCAGCAGAAGCGCAGAAGTGTGGAAGCATTACACTTTTTAACAGCATAGGAGCTTTGCTATTGTCTTCTGTTCTACTAGATTGTAAGGAACAGAAATATCACTAAGGCTGCATCCAAACAGGATAGAAACTTCGCAGATATAGCAGAGCTTCTTTCAGCCTGACAGAAAGGTTTTACCATGCTGCGCAGTATCTGCACATTAAAGCCCAAGACTCTGGAGGAAAAACAAACAAACCTCTACTTAGCGTGAGGATTTCTTCTGCATTTTCCTGGGTATTTGGGCAAATTGTGCAACAACTTGTGAAAGTTTGCCTTCACCTGAGAAGAAGGAGGGGTTGAACTTGTGGATGGAAGGATCATTCCTGCTGCTTTGGAGCTTTGGGACTGTCTCAATACACACATGATCTGTTCTCCTGTCGAGAACCTTCACTGCAAAGTAAAAGTAACTCCACATTTTTAACATCCTGTCTGGAGGTACCCTAAAACTCCTCCTCCTCCTTCTATTTGGGAAGGTATATTTAATACCATGTAATTCCCCTTTTGAAGGCAAATGAGCACTAGCAATCCCTGATGATCTCTATATCAGATTTAGAATTCCACTCCTTCCAACTCTTCTACCAGTCCATCTCAAATTTCATCCCTGTGCTTCTTAAAGGAGCATCTCTTGATAAATCTCATATTCCCTGTCTTCAGGGAGCTTTTTTGTCTGGGGAGAAAAGCAAACTGAAGGGACAGAGATAATCTGCAGGTGCAAAGCACAGCAATGCCTCCTTTAACCACTTCCTGTGTCCAAGCGTAGGGAATTTCTAATTGAATTAATGCAAATGTTTGAAAACAATGCAAAGAACCATTGTTTGTGGTACAAGCTGCGCCTTGCATTAAAATTCCTGCCTTCACCTCATCCTGGCCAAAATAAAAAGCTATAGAGAATTTGTCATAGCGGTGCAAGCATAAGAAACTGACTTTCATTTGGTTTAGAAAGGTACAAGGCATTTCTCTTTTTGAAGTGAATAGTTCATTCTCTGTCAGTTTTATCTAAGCTGAGAAATGACTCACTTGTCTGAAAGAAGTTTTGTTAATTTGTAAGGAATAATAGACGGAGGTGGCAAGAAACTCAGATATTTAGGGTCCATCAAAACTAAGGCAAATTGGGGGTGGTGTCCAAGCTGCAGCACAGCATAGAAAGCCTGCCCCAGAGGTGTTGTGGGCAACAACACTACAGCCCCCAAGCAGAGCTGGAATTGCTGGTGGATGTTCACTGGAATTCCATGCCCTGCAGTAATTGTGGCTGCTTGGAAGGCTATTCATTCAGCTTCTGGACTCTGCAATCAGTTAACAAGGCTGACTGGAGTGAAATAAAACAATAAGGATGTCCCCAGAGTAGTTTAAAAGGCAGACATTTTTGTCCACTCAGTTCCCTCAGGCGTCTGGAGGCCTCTGATTTTCTCACTCATAGATGCAGCCCGAGGAAGAGAACCATACCATGACAGCCATGTGATCTGGGCATCTATATTCAAACTCCTGTTCCAGTGCTCGCAAACACAATACATTTGGTATGATGTTTTGGAAACCTCAAAACTGAACCCTGAAGCCACTTTGGAAAGCTCAGTATCCCTGGCTGTCCCCATTTTGATAATGTATCTTGCCAGTCAATAAGGACCTTCTCAAAGGAACACTTCTCCCTATCCCTTCATCTCTCTCAAGAAGCCATTGAACCTCAACAATTCAGGCAGAGCTCTGTCCTTTATTCTTGCTTCTTCTAGAAAGGTCTTTCCAGAAAGGGGCAATTTTTTCCTTTGAAAACCTTGTTAGATTCCTTTCCATTTTGAATCTAAATAAGAATAAATTTTGCAGATTTTTGCAGAAGTGTGTCGCACTGGAAAAGCAAAGGAGAAGCAAGAAGCTGTGTATGTGGGAAAGGGCTTTTTTATTTTTTATTTTTGGTTAACACAATGCCGTCCAGCTTGGCTTCCTGTGGAACATTCTTTTGAGAAGACAACTTCCTTTCCTCATTTTCTTGGTACATCTGATGATTTGAGGGAGGTGAAGATGAGTAAGCAAGAAAACTATGCCTTGTTCATGACAGGAGTGAAATGGTTGTTATTACTGAGGACGACTCTCCCTCAATTTGAACAACTGCAGCACTTCTGACCCACACATTTTGTGGTAAATTTGTATGGGGAGATTGGTGGTGAGGTGCATTAATTCATTTTAAAAAGTGCTTACCCCCATGCCATGTTCAGCTGGACCTTTAGCATCATCAAAGAGCCAAAGAATTTCTTCACCAGTAGCAAAAATGGTGCACAGCACATGTTTTACACTGGCATCCTGAAATGTATAGTTATAGCCAACCACCAGCAGGGGATAATGACATGGTCTACATTAGCATTGTGGTTAGAGTAGTGGGCCATATTCACACTTACCTTGGCTATTCCGAGTTTAGGGTGGGCTACTTTGAAGCAGAATAAGCAGTCGGTACCAAGTTGAGATGGATTGCTCCAGGTCTGAAACAAGGCTATCTGCCTTGGGGTAGCCTATTCTGCATCAGCTCCAAACTTCACATCGGTTTCAGAACCAGTACAGGATGCTGAAGACCAGGAATGATATTCCCTGGCCTTTGGAGCTCTCAGGCAGAGAGGGGGCATTTCAGTGGCACACTTAAGTTGTGCCACCAAAATGGGTTCCGTGCTATACCAGACCACAGAAACATGCCATCTGAACCCATTCATGGTTTAGTATACCACCTTCTAGTATGCTGGCAGACCTCAAAAACAGGGTCTATGCACCATCTTGTGCAGATGGAGTGTACTAGGAAAGAGGGGGGCCTGTGGTCTGTGGCTCAGTTCACTGCCTCGTGCAAAAAGGCCCTTAGGCTAGAACCAAGAAGTGCCAAGGTTCACATCACCACTGAGCCATCAAAACTATCTAGGTGAAGTTTTGCGTTCTTATGAATAGAGTTGCTATTATATAATGGTGCCAACAAATAACCCAGAAACTCTGATTACCACTCCAAGCCCTGGAAGGAGTACATTTACTGGAAAATGGGAAATCCTACTGTCTGATGACCATTTGTGAACAGTACGCAGGCCACAGTTTGGCATAATACATCAGTCCAAAGATGGGCAGCAATTTATATAGCCTGCCCAAGTGGATTATCCTCTTTCCATTGCCACTCATCCTTGCACAACTGCAGAGATGAGCTGCCTTATAACGCTGTGTCCAGACTAGTAGAATAAATCTGCAGTTAAACATTAAAGTGCAGAATACTTACTGCCCAGTGGCAACTGGGTGTCCCAACTCAAATGCAGCTCCATAGCTTCCCCATCAGAGCTGTGAGAGCTGAGTCAGCATACACTGTCAAGCGGGTTGAGGCAGCCAATCACATTTGAGCTGTCGTCCTGCTCTCATCTTGCTGTTCTGCCTTCACTGGAGGGAAACTTTGGATTTTGTTTATGCTGAGCAGTGAGTGTCCTTGATCCAGCATTAAGATAAGTGCATAGTCTCAACTGGATAATGTGATGCCATGAGAATCCATCAATCATCATGTGTAATGCCTCAATCAGGACTGTGCATTCCACTGTGCAGTATAAACGTGTCTGGGTGCAGCCTAAATGAGTCAAGCTGAGCAGGGAACTTTACTCCTTCCATACCCCTAGAGCTGGCCTGACCCTGGCCATAACAACCACTCCAAGGGCTTTCCCTCCGTGTATTTTTCTTTTAGTTCCATATGCATCCAGGAACACTTATTTTTCCTGCAGGTATAGAGGGAAACAAAAGGGATGGCTTCTGCTTTCTTGTCCTTACCAGGGTACTTCTTGCTGCCATTTTCATCCTTCCCTTGCTCAACAGGCTTTAACCTTTTAATTTTTTTAAAAAGAAAACCCAAGTATACAAATGTCCTTTTATACAGGTGTACAAAGAGCCATGAATCCAGGCATTTGAGTTTTTCTGTGTAAAGAAAGCTAGAGACTGGAATGCTTTGCTTAAGGCAAAGTAACTACAATGTTCCTTCCTTATAGGGTTATTATGGCTCTACGTTTTTATATTCTTGTTTTCCTACCACACTGAAAGCCTGTGTTTATAAGGAGACAAAAAAAAGGGAAGTGAGTGCTATTTGCTTTTTTTATTCTGAGAATATCCCCCCTCTGTCCTCACCACATTCCCTGCAATATGGTTGGATCCTGCTGAAGTTCTGTACTCCTTTTTATCTCCCAAAGCAAGCAAGGAAGGATAATTATTGGTGGGAAGTGAGAAAGTGTTCCTGAGGTCTTGACAAGGCAGAAGTCACAGAAGAATAGAAGCAAGTGTGTTAGCAAGTACCAAAGCAGGGGGACAGGTTTAATCAAGCATCTATCCTGAACTCCAGACAGGTAGGGAAGCAAGAAGTCATGCACACTCAAAACCTCATGTACAAATACCCAGGTTTTCTTATAATCTAAAAAAAAAAAAAAGAGAGAGAGAGAGAGAGTAAGTCCAGGGTGCAAATTTCCACATCCACTGCCTCAGGTATGTTCAAGTTGGCTGCCCAATTGCAACAGCCCTAGATGTGCAGCCATCATCCAATCATATCCCCAGGAGCAGCTTGACAAAGTGAACCAGAGTTTAATACAGGAAACCTGCCTGCCATGTGCACAGCAATGGCACCTGCATTCTAGTGCAAATCCACTTTTTCTGTGGATTTGCACTAGAAATGTGGACATGGAGATAACACACGGGGAGAGACATTTTTATACCACTTCTGATGCATTGCACAGTTAATTACGAACTGCTTTGCAAAGGCAACGGTGCCTTCACTGTGGGTATGCAAGAATGCAATTTTCAAATTTGATTCATAACAAATAGAATATTCAAAAATCTGAATGTACCTGAATAACGAAAAAATGAATGTCCGGGCATTCAATTTGATATGAATACATTCGTATGTATTCATACAAATAGTTCAGACATTCATGGGTACATATGCATCTGTATGCATCCCAGATGCATCCTGTTTTCATCCCATACGGATGTGAACAGATGTCTATGGGATGCGTACAGGTATGTACAAGAAGCGTATGTACCCCTACTGATACAAATGTCTGAATTATTTGTATGAAGAAGAAGAAGAAGAAGAAGAAGAAGAAGAAGAAGAAGAAGAAGAAGAAGAAGAAGAAGAAGAAGAAGAAGAAGAAGAAGAAGAAGAAGAAGAAGAAGAAGAAGAAGAAGAAGAAGAGTTGGCTTTTCTACCCCGCTTTTCTCACACATTTAAGGGGACTCAAAGCAGCTGACAAAGCTTCTGTTCTTCTCCCCACAACAGAACTCCCTGTGAGGTGGGTGGGGCTGTGAGAGCTCAGAAGAGAGCTGTGACTCGCCCAAGGTCACCCAGCTGGCTTCATGGGGGAGGTCGGAATTGAACCCGGTATTCCCAGATAAGAGTCCCTGCTCCCTAACCACTAGACCAAACTGGCTCACAACTCAAAAGATTCATATTCGTTCAAATTCGGAAATCCAAATGTCCAGACATTCGATTTGTATACGAATGTCCAAATTCGTACCAATTTGTACAAATAACAAATATTTTGAATATTTGTGCACATCCCTAGTCTTCACTGATTGCAACCTAGGGTGTCTCAAGATACCCATAAAGCTTTGCAGCCACTCCTCCACTGCTGGTCACATGGCTGGTCATGTGATCATCCACTCTCCATGGTGGCAGCACAGTAGCAGGGAAAATGTGGTGCCAAAAGCTGCTAATTAATCAGCAGGGGTTTTACTTCCCATTTGTTTCATTCATGTTGTGAGGACATGGGAGAATATCTGCAGAGGATGATGGGAAGTGGCTGTGCACCCTTAGACTACATTGCTGCATTTACAAAGAGGAAAACAGCTAGAAAAAAGCCAAGGTGCTTTCAGACATAGTTTAAAAGCCATGATTTTCTAGGGGCTATATTGGGATTGCTGCACATACCTGTAGCAATCCCAACATCCTATTGGGATAGGGCATCATAAAAAGCACAATAGGGGCATGATGGAAAATTCAGCTCTGACACTGCGTTTTCTATCATGCCAGATTATTTACATTTTCATTTCCTTGCAGAACTGCTGTACTTTCAAAAGTACGCACGGGCAGGAATCACTCGAGAACAACAAAGGGAAGTGGGCTTGTGCTTCCTGCATCCAGGTACTACTGCAAAAATAGTGATCCCAAAAGAAGATGGCAGACAGGATAAGAGCTCAGATTTGCCCAGAACTGCCTTCTGTCATTCAGCAGAAATGGAAAGAAATGACTGTGGGGTCTAAACTGAAAAATGACAACAAAAAACAATTGTCAAGGAGATAAGCTCAGAACAAAAGAAGGTTGGATTCTAAAATGGGAAGAAGACAGAATAAGCTGGGGGTGTGGAGGAAATAATTTAATAAAGCAAGAAAAAGCCCAACCCACACTCTGGTGATGCTGGAACATTTCAGCTAAACTAGGTTCTGGATGGCAGCCAAAGTACTGTTTCTAAGACAGACTATAAATGATGAAGAAATAAAGATGGTGACCTGGCTGAAGATTTTGTCTGTAGTTCTGGGAAAGCGATGTGTCCTCGTACGACATGCTCTATCTTAACAAAAAGAAAAGAAGACAAAGGTGAAAGTTCATAGTAATTCTGGTAACTTTATGGGGGGAAGAACTAATTTAACCATGTACTGTCTTGCTTCTAGAGACATTAAAGGGAAAGCAATATGCTATTTCTCTAATTGCCAGGTTATATATGGATCATGCAGGCTTGTTTCAGGAAATACATAGAAGCACAGAAAACAGTCACTGAGCTCTTGTGTTAAGAAAATGTGCAAGAATAAACAACTGCAGCAGTCAGAAACTGACTTGTAGAGCTGCCGCTGCTGCAATATGCCCTATGCCAGGAGCTTTGAGAAAATGGTTTACTTTTTGGTCTGCTGTCCAGGATACTGCTCTTTCATTCGTTCTTATCAAATATGGATGAATATGAGCATGTGTGCCAAGAGCTTAGGGGAAGAACATCCACTTGTACGAGAAGTTCCCAGGTTCAATGCCCACTTTCTCCAAGGAAGAAGGCAACAAGAAATTGCTCCTGCCATGAAAACAGTGAGGGTGTTATCCACGTAGTCACCCGGAGTCAAGTTTAAATCAAGGGCATCTTTATTTTTGCTTAGGAATAGAAATGTTTCTTCTTCTCTTGCCCCTCTCATTTCCTCTAAGCACAAATTAAGTGACTAGTTAATTAAACTGAAATTTGCTGAAAGTGCTTTTTGAAGTCTGGATTATACCTACGTCTGCATTCTTGAAATAATGATCACTTAACCTGAAATGAAACAAGGGTGAATTAAAAGTCCAGAATTATATCTGGAAGAAAGCCAAAAGCAGAAATCAATGGAGCTTCGTGTAATTGTGTTCCTGGTTGTGACGTCCGCCTTAGACAGGTAAGGAAGTTAGAGGGTTAATTCCAGTCTTGTGGCTGGAGAGGAGTTGACAGGGGGCGTGGCTTAGAGACGAACTCTGAGGGAGGGGGAGATTGCCTCCGTGTCTCTGCCCAATCAGGGATCAGGAAGATCACCAACTGTCAGAGAGAAAGCCCCCTGAGGGAAAATAAAGGGTTCTTCCTGGGGCAAGCCTACAGTGGGTGGGTTAGGGAGAAATGGTTGTAACTGATGGGGCTTTGGGAGGAAAGCCATGCTAGGGAATGCAGTGGAAAAGTAAAGCTAGAGAGAGAAGAACACTTGAAAGGGAACTGCGTTTGCCTGTTAATTTTAAGCAAGTTACAAGCATGTTGAAAGCTAAAGCGGTTGAACTGTTGTGATACAAAATCCTATCACAAGTTACTTTGCTGTTAAGCTATTGTACACAATAAACGCGTTTCCTTTGTTAATCTTCAGACGGATCTTGTTGATTCCCAGTACTTTCAGTCTAAGAGGGAAGGCAGAGTTTCGCCAGTCCCAGGCAACAGTGACACACTGTTGCTACAGCCTGAGGCAGGGCCAGGAAAAGCTTCTAGCTCTTTTAAACAGGGAAAGGAGCAGAGGGGGAATGTGTGATGGTTTAGCAGACATTGTTTATCAGTACTGAAGCTGAGGGGGGAGAGAAGTGTGGAGTTAAACTAAACCTGAGGCCGCTAGGGCAGCTGGCCGTCACACTGACCAAGAGATTAAGGGTGTTCATGACAGTGTGCAACATGTATCTAATGGGCACAGAATACACGAGCTAAGGCATACAAAATGAACAAAATGTATGATTACCTGTAGTGAACATAACCATCTGTTGGTTTCCTTTTGTGCTAAGAGGCAATAATACATGGCACCACAGTTCATCCTCCAAAGGACTTACTGTCACTATATAGTCCAATCCTGGATCTCCAGGTCCTTCATAGCCCGTAAATCAGTCACTCTTTGGACTGATGGTTTTATCCATTGCTTCTTCTCTTCTCAAAGCAGAGTTCTCTGCTCTTCACTCTTTTGTTTCTGTTCAGTTGTGTCCAACTCTTTGTGATCCCAGGGACCATACATGATCTGATGGACCACAGCATACCAGGCCCCCCTGTCACTGCCTCCTGAAGTTTTCCCAAGCTCATGTTTGTTGCTTTCATGACACTCTATCTAGTCAAATCGTGCTCTGTCATCTTCTTCTCTCTTTCTCCATAAACTATGGACAACTGTCAATGATTCCCAGATCTTTGGGATGATGACATATGCTTTCATGTTATGCTTGCAAGCATCCTTGAAACACGAAATGGGTCTTGCAGTGGGCCATTTGCCTAACGTAGCCAAAACAGTGTAACCATCACTGAGACAGCACAGAGGACATACTTGGAATATTTATTGAAACTTAGGTTTGCCAGAAGATACCACAATCTTTTTTTTTTTTTTTTTAGGATGTAAAGATGGAAGGAATTCAAATTACATTCCCAGCAACAGCACAAGAAGGCATTAAACATGCAAGTCTGGTGGACTTTCGTCTTTGTGGTTACAGTCAACAAAAGGTTCTCCCAGATCCTATTGAAAAGGCCTGCCACTGTGCTTGCTGTCATGCCAATATGTTTGTTGAGTTAAGCGGCATGGGACAGGGTCCTAGTGATTGTAGAGCCAACCACTATGAAGGTATGGTCACTGATATGAATTCCAGGGATGTTGCACACATCCTGCCCCAATCTGAAGTTTTCAGATTTATATGTTAAACTCAGTGCATGCTCTTGCAAAGCTGCTGCTAGTATCCTGGGAATACCCCCAAAGTGTGTAGTCAGAGACGGAGAATCTTTAAAAAAAATAACTCACAGATCAGCACATTTTGGATTTGTTTCTCAGACATCCAAGGTTGAAAAGCTTAGCATCATTTTTATGTTGATATATATGCCATCCTCAGAGGTTTTTGAAGTGGTTCTACAATAGCAGCAAGAAAAATATATCAAAAGATATAGGTGCAAGTACAGAACCCTGCTTTACTCCACTGTTTATCAGGACTGGATCTGAGGTTTCTTCCATATCCTTATGGAAAGTTTCTTCCATATCCTTATGGAAAGATGCATTGATTTTGAGAAGCTGGATGGGAGGGCAACCTTTTCTACTAACCGTATCAAAGGTCTCTGCCAATTCAATAAAAAGCAATGTAGAGTGGTTGCCTCTATTTGTCATAATCCTTTTGTAGCTAGTAAAGTGATCACATGCCAGCAGTTATCTTCTGTCTTTAAAACCCCACTGTACCTCTGGGTGCACCCAATTAGCAAATGACTGCAACCTGTCGATAACCTCTTGAGCAAAAGCTTTCCCAACAGCATGCAAGAGGAAATTTCTATCCAGATATTGCAATTGCTCCACTTTCCTTTGTCTTTACACAATGTAACAAAGTAAGAAACACACATATCCTGAGGCACAGTTCCTTCCTCTCAGAACTGACAAGGACGTTCATGTAAGTAGGAGAGAAGTGCTATGAGCTTCCTTACCTTGGTGACTTTAGATGGAATGCTATCTGTATCTACAATATCTCCACTGATAAGGGACTCTACTGCCTTGCTTGGTTCATCTAAAGAAGGCAGAACATCAAGTTCTTCCATGGGAGATAGGATCTCAGTGTTTGTAGACTTGACATCAACAATTGTTTTCTTCTGTGAATAGAAGTCCTGGTAATATTTAGGCCATCTTTTCCGCTCCTGCCCTTATCTGTAATGATCATGGCCATGGATGTATTCAGTGGAACAGATTTTCTTTGAAGGGGTCCAACATCCTTCTGAATCTCACCATACACCTTGAACATTGCCTCAAATCTACTGACAACCAAGTATTCTGGGAAGTTTTACCTGGTAGTTCTTAGGCGATCATCTTGCAGTCCACTTAGTGACATTTCATTCTTTTCTAAATGCAGTTAGGTTTTCCTCTGATTGATCCTTTTAGAGTCCGCTAGAACTGCTCATTTGACCTCAGTGACAGGCTGCAACTCTGCAATTTCAGCCTGAAACCTTATCCCAGACCTCTTCGGAATTGTTGAAATTGGACCATTGAAGGAATGGTCAACAGACTAGGCATTGGACCTACAAAAGGAGAGCAATTTCCCATCTCTCCCTCTACTGGCAGAACACCCTGAGGCCTAGTAGGACAAAGTGGCTATCACCTTCTTACTTGTGGTTTCAATTTGAATATCTTTGATAGATTCCTCTATGAGTAACATACAACCATTAAATGGCCTGTCAGATTCAGCTTTCACCCTGCATAGGCATCCCAACACTCGACTCAGATGACCCTTAGCTAAAGAGTATGCTAAGTTCCTGATTTCAAATCTGTATTCAGGAAATATATGGGGCTTTGTCCCCTGAATCTAATACTTCTTCCAGAGATTGAGAAGACTCTTTATGATCTCTGACAAATGCTGTCAGGATGCTGCTCCTCTGCAAAGGAGTGATCTCAGGACTGAGAAGTATGTCTTGAACAAGGGGTGGGACAGCCTTAAACAGGTTGTGAGAACACTGCTAAATTAGAAAACGGGCATTCAGAACCTCATTGGGCCGGTTGCTGGTGCTAATGAAACAGAGGAGACGGCAGGGCAGTTCACAGTCCTTCTTCAAAGGGTTCCTTGAGATGTACCCAATCTTCAAAGTCTGGTCGATGCTGAAGGCAAGGATGCAACAGGGCCACAAAGAGGCAAAAAAAAAAAAAAGACAGGAAATGGCAAACATGGGCTCCAATCACACAGAGCAATAGTATTACTGTACTTCTACAAGGAAGAGAAGACTTGGTAAGTAAAGATCTAGGGAAAAATTGAATTTATTTAAAATCAGATGGTAATAAGTCTGTGAGTTGTGCTGCTCAGTTCACTAGCTGATGGAAGAGAATGACAGAAAGCAACTTGGCACCCAGTGGTGCCAAGAGCTTTCACAGTGAATTGGGCATCATCTGTTACTGGGAATAGAGCAGGTAAAGAAGCAAAACCCAGAGCTCAAAACTGAGCCACTCCGCCCTCTGAGAATGACTTTTTTCCCAATAAAGGGAAGAAGCCTCTATTGCTGTTAATTAATCCAAAAACACAGTAGGCTGCACCTGCTGCTAAGCAGAAGAATTGACTTGTCTTGTTCCATGTCAAAAAGATCAATAATTGGAGGAGGAGGTAAAGGAGGTATCCCATAAAGATAGGGTAGTTATAATGGGGGACTTCAATTATCCTCACATAGACTGGGTGAACTCCTGTTCAACTCAGGAAAGAGAGAGAAAATTCCTAGACCTGCTAAATGACTGTTCCATGGAGCAAATGGTCATGGAACCAACCAGGGGAAATGCAGTCCTGGACGTGATCCTAAGTAATGCTCAGGACATGGTAAAGGACATCACTGTAGCTGATCCAATTGGGAACAGTGACCACAATGTAATAACCTTCAACTTAAATACAGGGAGTAAGTTCTTAATAAAGTCTAACACAGAGACCTTAAACTTTCATAAGGGAAACTTCCCCCAAATGAGGAAATTAGTAAAAAGGAAATTGAAAGTTAGAGGAGTTCAATAACTTCAGAATGCATGGAGACTACTTAAAAACACAATAATGGAAGTGCAACTAGAATGCATACCTAAAAGAAGGATTTGTGACTGGCTTAAGGGCAGGAAGCAGAGAGTAGCAATAAATGGCAAATTCTCAGGGTGGAAAGAGATAAAAAGTGCCTCAAGACTCAGTGTTGGGACCAATGCTTTTTAATTTATTCATCAATGATCTAGAACAAGGGGTACATAGTAAAATAGCACAGTTTGCTGATGATACTAAATTATTTAGGGTAGTAAAAACCGAAAGAGATTGCCAAGAGCTCCAGAGGGATTTCTTAGCATTGGGTGACTGGGCAACCAAGTGGCAAATGTGTTTTAATCTTAACAAGTGCAAAGTAATGCACATCGGGACCAAAAATCCAAATTATGTCTATAAACTGATGGGGTCCAAGCTTTCTGCAACACACCAGGAAAGGGATCTCGGGGTTTTGGTGGACAGTTCAATGAAGGTGTCAACCCAGTGTGCAACAGCAGCAGCGAAAAAAGCAAATTCAATGCTGGGAATAATTAGGAAGGGAATAGAAAATAAGTCAGCAAGTATCATTTTGCTTCTTTATAAATCTATGGTGAGGCCACATTTGGAATATTGTCACCGCAATTCTGGTCACCGCACCTCTAAAATGATATTGTGGAACTAGAGAAGGTGCAGAAAAGGGCAACCAGAATGATTAAGGGGCTGGAATACCTCCCCTACAAAATCAGGCTGCAACGTCTAGGCCTCTTCAGTCTGAAGAGACGGCGTTTAAGAGGGGACCTGATTGAAGTATATAAAATTATGCATGGCATAGAAAAGGTGGATAGAGAACATTTCTTTTCTCTATCGCATAACACTAGAACCAGGGGGCACTCTATGAAGCTGATGGGTAGGAGAGTCGGATCCGACAGAAGGAAGTATTTCTTCACCCAGAGGGTCATTGGCTTATGGAATGTGCTGCCGGAAGAGGTGGTGACAGCTACAAGTCTAGATCGCTCCAAGATAGGGTTAGATAAATTTATGGACGAGAGATGTATCAATGGCTACTAGAATGAATGCCTAGG
>MTQE01001134.1:33916220-33937382 GCA_014337955.1 Aspidoscelis marmoratus | reverse complement strand
ATAGAGTTTGGGATATACTTGCCGTATAAGAAGACAACAACTGGCGTATAAGATGACCCCTGACTTTTGAGAAGATTTTCCTGGGTTAGAAAGTAGTCTTATACGCCAGAAAATACAGTATATCTTTCAGGCTGGGGGTGGGGTGGGGGGAAGCAAGACGCTTCTAATGCCATTTGCTGGGATTCAAGACCAGGAAAAGTTTTGTCCCTGTCTCTGCTTGAGATGCCCGTGAGCATTTGGTGGGCCACTGTGTGTGACAGGATGCTGGACTAGATGGGCTGTGGCCTGATCCAGCAGGGCCTCTCTTATGTTCTTATGTTCTTATGTGTACATTACTGGGCATTGAACACTGCATTAAAAAAGAAAGAAAGACCCAATCTTATTTAGCCTTGATATTAATCAAACCATATAGTATCAGAATTCCCCCCCCAAAGTTCATTCCCCTAATCAGCAACAAATCTTGTTAATCAAGAATAAATTTTTGAAGGAAAAAAAAGCTCACCAGTCTTCCTGTAGCACTTTGGCCTCCTTCATTTAACCAGAATCCTGGAACCATAGCTGAATAGTAAGGCCCCCAAACACCAGGGACAAACAGAGGAGTCTTGCTTATCTGAAACAGGAAATTCAGAACTAGTTACTCAAAGGTTTGATAACATCAAGAGCTCTGTGGGTGTGTACACACATGATACATACTAAGCCATATACATCTGAGTCTTGTTGAAAGAAAGAAAGAAAGAAAGAAAGAAAGAAAGAAAGAAAGAAAGAAAGAAAGAAAGAAAGAAAGAAAGAAAGGGGGAAAGGGGGAAAGGGGGAAAGGGGGAAATCTAATTATCGTTCAGATCGACTGCAGCAGATTTGGACTCTGTATCATAGGCAACATATGATAAAAGTTCTCATGGATTCTCAACTCCTACATTGAGAATCAGTGCCAGGACCATTACATCTGAACAAATAATTCTAGAAGACTATGACTTCTTTGGCAACAGTAAATAAATAACAAACTGGGCATGGGTTTTTGAGGGAAAGATCTGACCTGTTCCTGGCTGGCCCAGTTTTTCCTCCAACCCTTCTGAACAAAGATTTCCACTAACAGCTTTCTTTCCAGCTCATTAACCCTTCTACCCACATTGAATTGTGTGCTTTTCATTGTTCAACATATTCCAGTGAACAAGATGCTGGTGACTTCTTCTCTCATTAGAGTAATGGCTTCAATGTCATAGAAATCAAAGCTTCATTTTTCCTCCCAAAACTTCATTTAACTCACTACAGCGTGAAGAGGAACCTTGACTTTTATCAGGGAACTGCATAGGCTGTCTAGGATCATCTCTCTAGTCTGGCCATCCCAGGGATGCAAACAGAAGCAAGATGAAACATTAGGTATCACATTCAGTATTTTTGATTTTTACAAACTTGGCTATCAAGCTGCAAAACTCAATAATCACTAAGCATAGAAAGACTACAAACCTTTATTGGCCTCTTTTATGAAAAATAAAATTCCTGAATAACAAGAAGTTTATCAGTTACCCAGAGGTGCCTTTGGAACAATGACTCTTGACTTTCCCTACTTTAGAAAACTAAAAATAATAGGACCTGAAACTATTTCAGAACATAGCTACTTACTTCCTGAAAATGAAAGGGTTTTTTTAAAAATAATAAAACATAATACTTCTTCCAGTTATGCTTAGAAGAAGAATACAGGGGCATCTAAAATGTGCATTGACGACAGTTTTAGAAGGGCCTAATATATCTTATCCCATTATTTACTATGTTCCATAAATTATTTCTCTGTCCTTAAAGGTACCATGTGCTTCTGCCAGGCCTAAAAGAGAAAGCCAATTATAAGACTATAACCAGTACTTTTGGGAAACCGTCAGGTTTTGCATATTGTATTTGCAACCAGGCTTGGTATTTTATACGATACCCACAAGAATTTGCCAGGACAGAATATTTCCGTCTCTCACTCATCTCTCATTACACACTTAGAAGTTCATATCATCTTACTACTGAAATACCATTTGTATGCATTCCAAAAAACTATCAACAAATGGAGGAGCAATTAAGATTTGCACATCACTACATCTGCAAGCAAAGACTATGGGTGTGGACATTTTCTTCTGCCCAGGGAATTTTGTTTCCTTCTCCCAGAAACTCTACTGGGACAATAGAAGTTCTGGGAACTGGCTGAGGGCCATTTGTTCTTTCCACTAAATCTCTCAAGAGTTTCAGATGTAATATACACACCCCAAATTTCTCATTCCCACACTATGTACTGACTTTCAAACAGAGACTGAACAATCAAACCAGATAAGATTCTGCTAGCAAAAGATAAAATAATAATAACAAAGAACATTCAAACATAATTTGTACAGTCCCTTGCTGAACAGATGCACACTTCTGATACTCACTATTACTTTGGAAGGTAAAATTTTAATTTTCCAGCTGAGTAATGGCAAAAACAAATTTTGCTACCTATGTTAAAGACCTTCCTGGAAGGTCGCTGATGAAATACTGGCAGATGTTTGTCCGCACCTGATTCAACTTTTGAGAAACCAGTAGATGGCTCAGCCTGCTACGAAAAGTTTAGCATCCAAAACCTTTCCCTAGTTCTGGAGAACTAAGACGCTACATTGCCATATGACAAATAAAAACATACTAGAAATGAAAGTACAGTGGGCTGCAATTAAACAGTCCTTTCCAGAAAGGTATTTACATAAGTAACAATGTTTTTTTTCTTGGAAGGAGGTCACAGTGCGATGTACCCAAATTCCTTAGATTTAGGTTGGGATAACATTGGGGCTGCATCCCCATGCACTCCATTTAGTCTGAACTGGATTATATTTAGTCCGAATACGGAGCTGAGTCTGAACTGACCCGTCCCCATGCGATTGACGAAAGTGCGGGCTCAATTCAAATACGCCTGTCCCCATGCAAACCACGCTAAACCCCTGCTCAGGGAAAAAGTGTCATTTTCTCTCTGCCCCCTCCCTCCTGATAGGAGCTAGGTTGCCGTCACCAACTCCTGTGCCACTTGCTGTAGCGAGGGCAGGGAAATACCACTCAACGCCCCTTCCCCGATCGCAACTGCTGGCCATTTTTAAACCGTGATCAAACAGAACAAGCTTCTGATTGCCCCAATTTGACAGGTAAAGATGCAGCAATGAGGGGAGAGGGCATCTGGCCCTTGTTGTCCCACAAGCCTCTTCCTGCAACCCTTATTCCACCCCTGCTCCCCAATCACTGGCAAGTAGCTTCTGAAGTTTGCCAGCTAAAAAGATAACCAAAGCCGCTACAATGTTTAACAGCAGTTTAGCAGAGAAGCACTACTCCAGATTAAAATAAATGAATAAACCAACCAAATTCACTAGCTTTGACCAAAGGGAACATCACAAAATAATATCAGTAAATCAAGATAGCTCATTTCAATAAGTGAGCCAAAATGACTTAGAGGATAATGTGGTACAGGAGAAATATAAAACCTTGCAACCTAATGACAGCTATCTTATATGAGCTGAAATATTTCTGATAAAAGCATAGAATAATGTGCAGAATTTAAAAAATATGAACAATGCATTTGTCCATATCATGCAACAAAGTACCAAATGTTATCATAACTGAATGTATCCCTTTGAAGTATTACAAGGAAACCAATGAAAGATACAATTTTATGATTGCATATAGATCCTTTATGCCCTGGGTTTTATCCCAGATTATATCTGCCATCTGCATGTTGGTACAGACTATAGGAGGTCGCAGTCCACACTAACATGTGGATGGCAGGTTCCTATTCCAGAGCATAACCTGAAATTAGGTCTAGTGCAGAAAGGGCCATGGATTCAAAGGGAAGTCTCCTGTCATCTCATTTCTCCTTGGAGAGAAAAATGCATGTTCTTGAAAATATTTTAATTATCATTGCCTACCTAAAACATGAGGCTCAGAATACTTTTCTTTCCCTTTGTAAAATCCTACCAAAGATCCTGTTTTTCATTAAGTGTAAGGAATCAGTACACACCTACATGGTTAAATAAAATGCATTGCTTAACACAGATGTTCATGATGCCCCCCAGCTACATAAGGAGTACCAAGTCTCATTCAGCTTTGGCACCTCCCCAAATGAAAAGCATTTTACCTACTCGCAAAGCAGAATACTTGTGTACAGCTGTCAGGAGGACTTGTAAGCACCATTGTAGGATTTCTAATTGGTCAGAGACAAGATTGGTAAAGACTTAGTTCAACTTCAGTAAGCTGTAAGAATTCTTGTTTACGCCTTTAACCTGAAAACATGTCAAATTGCAGTTGTTGTTCTTGAAATTGCAGTTGTAAGACTGATTTGAAATACTCTTAAGTGCATGTGTGTAACAGAAAGGTGGTACCCAGATATTCTTGGTAGGATCTGCCTGAGTGTATCCAATGCCTTATTTTTGTTGTTTTGTTTTTATTTTTGTTATTTATTTTTCACGGAAATCTTCTCCAGGGCTTTCTCCCCCTTTTCTATGTGTCATGGGTAAAGGTCTATTTTTTCACAAATATCCGTATATAATAAGTTATAGCTTTGAATTTTTACACTTAAGCTACATTCACAATGACCAGTAGTGGTTGAGTTCCATACTGGAAGCATTACACTAAAGGAAAGCACTGCAGAATCACTGGCAAAATAGGCAGTTTGTGTCAAGATAGATCCAGGGTTATATGCAAAATACAAGTGATGCAATGAAGATGCTGCCCAATGGGAACCTGACCTAAATGAAATATGATGGAATATGATGTGTGAGGTTGCTGCTTGGATCAGAGTAGTGTAAATATAACATAAGGACAGTGTGATATCTTTACACAAATCAGATGCTATTTATTGTTAAATGAGGAACAACATTTTTTGTTGTCTATTCCTTATATTTAAATACAGTTTTTGTTTCCATGGCTCTATTCACATCTAATATTTAATGCAGCTTCAGTCCACTTTCAGAGTGAGAGGACACACTAGCAAGGTGACAAGCTGTTTTCTTTCCGCATTATTTAACTCAGGAAACTCACTTTGGGGTTATATAATGTGGAAAGCAAATGTCTAGTCAGCTTCAGTCCACCTTCAGAACAAGAGAACACCTCAGCAAACTGACCAGTATAATTTCCCCCCACATTATCTAGCCCGAAGGTGAATATTCAGACTTATTTAACACTGAAAGAAAACAGCTTGTCACTTTTTTGATGTATTCTTTGACTCTGAAAGTGGATTGAAGCTAGATTAAAACTTAACTGTGACCATAGTCTGAAATTGGACTGAATCCAGTTTAAAACTTATATGTGAATGCAGCCAATCTTGGTTCAGTTTGACAGAGGTGAAAGGGAACTTTGTGGTGGAATAACTTCAGTCTGGATTCCCTGCAAGATTTATACTAATATACAAACTATGTAAACATTATAAAGTCATCAGAAACAAATGAAATGAAGGCTCTAGTCTAACAGCATTCAGCTGTGATGCAACTGCCAGAAGGCAGAGACTGTTAAGAGTAAATTATCTGGATGGGATAGAGTCCTCAGTTCAACCTCTGTATGCCTTGCAGAAAATAATTTTCAAACTTCTTAGGATCAGGCATACATCAGATTAGAGAAAAATGCAAAATCCTGGATAGAGGCAACTATGGTTCAGTGCAGGCTTGATTGTTTTAATTTGTCCTAGGTTTAAAGAATCAAAATACAATTGTGTATGTTTATACACAAAGCAAGCAAGTAAGCAAGCAAGCTTAGGCATCCTTTTCTTTTCTCCAGACTAAATTCCCATGTGGTTTTTCAAAACCATCTTCAATACCATCATCTTCTGGTGCAGAGTCAGACAACAAAATGAACCCATTACCTACCCACCAAGTTCAAAGCATTGCTCTAGGTTATGAGTTTTCAAAAGCCGAGAAGACGAGGAAGAGGTTTCGACAGAGACACAGACACCAGAAAGAGGAAAACAAATTGCATGTATAGAGTCAGGGGCTAATGCTGAGGATCAAAGGCAGGGGAAACATACTTTTTCCAAAAGCTTTGTGTACTGATACCTTAAAAGCACACTGTAGCCCCACGAATTTACCCCCTCTCATGTTGTTTTGTTACTTTTTATATCAGATTTGCAACTCTTTTTTTTTTTAAAGAAAGGGGCATGTTACACTTTCTCAGGATTTCACAGGGGCACAAAGACAATTCTGTGCATGAAATGTGTATCTAATGAAGAGGTAAGCTTTGTTTACCTCATTTTACAGAGATCAAAGGGTATTTGTAAACTACACTTTGTCCCTCCACCGCATTCCAAGCTCCAACTGCTGAAAAGGCATATTTATTTTTTTAAAAAATCAACGTGCTTTACAATATAACTTGAAAGTAAGATTAAAACCAGTTTAAAAAACAGATTAAACAGCAAAAATAATTGGGTGGGGTAAAGAGACAGAGGCTCTTTGTGCACTGGACCTTATTCCACATTACATCCTGGAAAAGGACCCTGTGATCCTTATGCTTGTGCAGATCGCAGGCCCCTATTCTGGGATATAATCTGGAATAAGGCCCAGTGCAGAAAGGGTCAGACACTTATTCACATCAGGAATGCCTGGGTGAACAGCTTAAGTTGGCAACAGGTGTCTGAAAGTTAGAATCCTAGGGCATGTCATAAGCTTCTAAAGGACAAGCATTTTAACATATGGATGCAGCAGCACAAAAATGCTTTCTGCAGGACATTGTGACAGGCCATTCAGTGACTGGTGGTAACTGTAGTAGAAGTAGAATGCCCCCATATTACCCCCACCTTTTCAGCATATTTCATGACACACTCTGTCTGGACTGGTTGATCACCTGTAGCAACTGTTTTCATGCTGTGACTGGCTACATTTCCTACCTCTGTGCTTACGTAGCTTCCCACCCAAACTGACTAAAAGGAAGAAATGCCTCTGATGTTATAAAAAACAAATGAGGAAGGGACACCAGTTCCCAGACTTCAAGATAACGGTAAGGTTATTTCAGAGAGAATACAGGTGTCCTTACAGTCTAAAATTCACCCAGAGGGCACCTTCTTTTCAGAAAATACTACATAATTTGGTGTGTGTGTGTGTGTTTTAAAATTAATTATGGCTGCAGTCCCAACTTCCACTTTCTTGAGAGTAAGCATCAGTGAGCATACAGTAGTGTGGCAAACTGCGAAACGTAGTTTTTCTCTGTATATTATTTTTTAAAAATACTTTGTTGAGAGGCAAATTTTGAAAGATAAAGTAAAACAAAAAGATTTGTTCAGTGGCTTACTTACAAGTATAATAGAAAAGGTCAATTAATAATAAAATAATAGAGCCTTTCTGAGGATTCATTTGTCATATGTTTCTCCCTCTTGGAGAATGTCCTTATCTTTTTTCAGTTTTCCCAAGAGCACACGTACCCACCATCCTTTGCCAACTCTCCCACACCATTACCTGCTACTGAATTGCTGCCTGTCAGCCACCAGTGCTGCTGTGTTGTCTTTTCTTTCTGTTCACTCTTCTGTCTCTCAAACATACCTCGCCATTCCCCACCCTCTCTTCTCACATGCCTTCTGATATGGAGAGTGAAGATACAAACAGTGCTCAAAAACTGAATAGAGGATGGAACATGAAGAGTTGAAGCAGCAGAAAAGGTGTGATCTTCCTACCAAGACAGGACTTCTAGACTGATAAAGAGTTGTTGGCTGAGATTTTGGCCTCCAGGGATTATGCTGAACAGGCCTGCTTCAGTTCTCCTTGATTTGTGTCAGTCTTGGGAATGTTTGGGAGACTCTTAAACATTTTTTTTAACGAGGAATCACTAACCAGCTTATCTGACACAATAAGACCTTGTGTCTAGCAGGCATGCCAGCTATGGGATAAATTATTTAATAATTAGATTCTGACCTGAGTGAATGTCAATATTTATTAAAACTCAGAGATTTACATATTGTTGAAGGACTGTAACATACTAGTGGTTAGGGAGCTGGACTCTTATCTGGGAACACCGAGTTTGAATCTGCCCTCCTCCATGAAGCCAGCTGGATGACCTTGGGCGAGTCACAGCTTTCTTTTGAGCTCTCACAGCCCCAGCCACCTCACAGGGTGTTCTGTCATGGGGAGAAGAATAGAAAGCTTTGTCAGCTACTTTGAGTCCCCTTAAATGTGTGAGAAAAGCAGGGTAGAAAAGCCAACTCTTCTTCTTGTCATTTTCCCCTTGGAATAATAATAAAATTGTTGTTATTGTTATTTATCTATTTATTTGCTATTTGACTTCAAACTGACCATGAGGTGTAGTTGATTACTACAACTTACAGTATAATGATTCTTAAAGAGGCCATCAGTTTTCTATTACTTAACTGGCATAAATAATAATCATGGATTCTATATTAGCATCGATCCGAATTATGTTTCAACATATGGAGGCTAAACCTCTGAACACACTTGCACAAACACACTATGTATCCTTGTTACTTTATGATTCCTCCTAGACTGCATTTGTCTTTTCTCTTCCTTTAGGCTGGGGAACTGCTATCTGTACACTCCATGAATTAAGTTGATACCTTCTCAGCCAGCACAAATATCCAATTACTCTGAGGTTAGTCTCACTAGAATGTAAATCTGATTACATGTGACCAAACAAGCTGAAGTTTGGGCAGACGTATGACCGCCTATATCCAAACTGAACAGAAATTGAACTGAAAAACACATTTAGAAATCGTTACGTATTATCCAGAAGATGCAAAATAAGGACATTGCAAAGCAGGAATATTCTTATGCCTATTTCTTAAACCAATAACTGAATTGGATCTATACAGTATAAGCTGTGGGGCTAATTTAAAAATACTATAATAATGCACAAGTAATTTCAATTATGGCTGCATTTACATGGATTAAAAGGTAACTTAAAGTGGCTTAGAAGTGCTAGCATGTGGCAGCTACTATTTCTATTCCACCTCTAATCTACATGAAGGGACAATAAGTGAATTTTCTGGCCTTCAGTGTGATTTAGAAGTGGAATGAAAACACCATCTGACACATAGTAGCACCTCTAAGCCACTTTTGAGCCTCCTTTTAATCCATGGAAATAATAGAGCCTTATTCAACCCCCCAAGCTGCTTTTGAGCATATTTATTTCTTTGCTTTGCCCTATATGGATATGGACTAAGCAGTCCTGAAAACACCTCTGTTGTTTTATAAAGCAAACTGAACTGAACTGAACTGAAGTGAAATGACATTATCATAACACTGAGGAAAGTATGAGTGGATTCTTGGCTTGATAGCACAATTCTTCGTTAGGACAGTGTAATGAAAACTGAGTAAGGTACACACACAGTTCTACACCCTATTAATACTTAGATTTACTCTTCAGGTGATAGCCAAGGTCTCAAAATAGCACCAGGTTGGAATTTATGTAAGTCTACACCACCAGCAAATGTGATAAATGAGGGTCCCAAGTTCTTTAATTTCTCACTTCCATAAAACTGAATGTGCTGATTGAGAAGTATTTTATCTTCATTCTGATTCTGCAGATCAAGAGAAGGAGCTGTTTATTTGCACATACTAAATATTAATTACTAGCTTGGTTAACCAAATGGTTTAAAACATGATAAAAACCATTTTTAGCATCAGCAACATTGTTTCTAGATGACCATATTAAGACAGATGGTTATTCTAGTTGTGCAAAGTAATAATTTTTTACACTTTTTAACTGAATCTTACCTATTTTATCTTTAGTTAGACTCATGGTCTAAAACTTTAAGTGCTCACAAACTTTAAAATCATAATTCTCACATCAAAGTCATTAAAATTATAATAGGATTTCAAAACCTTTAATTTGAAATGGGAGCGGACATTTACTAAATGCAGCATGATATCAAAATATTACCATGTTTTCTGCTTAAGGTCATTTTTCTTTATCATGGAGAAAAATACCTTTAGAATATCCAGTTATTTTAAAAATTATTTTGAGGTGCAATGATTTGTAACAAAAACAAAACTAATGGGTGTGTGTACCCACAGTTTAACAAAATCATTCCCCAAAATGTAATTCTGTAGATACAAAATAACCTTTACCCCTCCACTATTTACTGTGTTGCCTGCCATGAAATGGAAGCAGAATGTTTTGATAAATGGATAAAAAGGTTGTCTGGGTACACTTCAACAGGCAGAGTTGTGTTGTGCACTGAAATGGCTTTTTGTACCTTCTAAATTAACACACCATTTACAACTGACATTGCTGCACATACTACAAGATCTATATAAAGCAATAACTCTACATGGCTATTAGCAGGGTTTTCACATGTCTTGTTTTGTAAGGTACATTTAAAAAAAATATTCTTCTGAGAACAGCACAGTACAAGTGATCCTAATTGGTCACATTCACTTTGCGTATAGGGCAGATTACATTTTTCTTTAAATCTGGATGCTTCATATTTTGAGACTTGACTTTTGGATTCATTACATGATTCCTCCAATCAATTTAAGAAGTCCACAAAATCTTCCATATACTGTATTTTCTGGCGTATAAGACTACTTTTTTACCCAGGAAAATCTTCTCAAAAGTCAGGGGTCATCTTATACACCGGGTGCCGTCTTCTTATAAAGCGTGTATATCCCAAACTCTATATTTTAACTGGAAAGTTGAGGGTCGTCTTATACGCACAGTCGTCTTATACACCAGAATATATGGGTAATTCAATGACTATTCTATAAACAATTATATTTGTTTGTCTTTCCTGCTACTATGGAGATGGATCTCCCGGAAGACCCCATGAATCCCTACAGGCCAGCTAGCACCCAACTGTACTCTTTCCAGTTCCATTCCATCGGAGATGGAAGAGGGTGGGGCAGAGAGGCAGAAGCCTGTGCTGGGCCGTCTCCCCCTCCTCCTCTGTTATTCTAGGTGACAGAGGAGGAGGGGAGAGGGGAATCCTGCCTCCTTTGCCACTCTGAGGCTGCATTCACACCTGAGTTTTAATCTAGTTTGAGACCACTTTCCAAGTGAGAGAAGATATCAGCAAAGTGAATAATCATTTTCTGTCCTCTTTATCTAACCCAAAGATGGCATTTCCAAGTTAGATAATGCAAAAAGAAAACAGCTTGAGACTTTGCTGATGTATTGTCTCACTCTGAAAGTGCACTGAAGCGGGATTAAAACTTAAGTGTGAATGCAGCCTGAGTAACAGATGAGGCAGGATTGTGTCACCCCTCCTCCACTGCCATTCCAGGTGACAGAGGAGGAGGGGAGAGGGGAATCCTGCCTCCTTGCCATTGTGGGCAATGGAGGAGGCAGGATCGCATCACCCCTCCTCTTCTGCCATTCCGGGTGATGAAGGAGGAGGGGAGACGGCAATCCTGCCTCCTCTGTCACCTCTCCCAGGCAGCTGCAACGGGGGGAGCAGCAGTGCAGGCAAGACCCCCACACTCCCATGCCTTGTTGTCATACCGCTGAAGCAGCTGCCATCAGGATGGCTGCTTTAGAGGTGGGATGAGGCAATCAGGACAAGGGGATGCAGTGATCAATAACCCCAGTGCCCCACACCGCTCCCCAACTCCTCTCCCTAGGGCCAAACCAGGGCTGCTGATGGTGAATCAGGGCTGCTGATGGCAGCAGCAATGACAATAGAGATGCACTGAAAAAGGCGGCTGCAATCACCTCCTCTATGGTCTCTGCCATGCCTCCCTGTGCTGCCGTGGGGTGACAGAGGTGGTAGAAGCAGCATCCCACCGCAAGAGCCTGCTTGGGCACTGGGGTGGAGGAAGTGGGGGCACAGGGAGCATTGGGAACCTGATTGGCAGCCATGATTGGAGTCCTCCCCGCTGCCTTGGGCAGGGATGCCACTTGCAGCTATGGAGCCTATATAAAGCTCTGTAGCTGCGAGTGAGGGGGAGCCTGTGCCATGTGTGTGCACAGCTCCGCTCCTCCTGGTCTGGCCCCTGGAAGTCTGGCCCCCATCTGCAGGTCAGTGGTGTGGATGGGCCCTTTTAATGGAAGGGCCCATTAAATCCGGATTTCCCCTGCCCTTGGAAGGACAGAGCCTTGCAGATGGGGCCTTCAATGGGGTCCAGGGGGGGACAGGACCTTCCAATTGGTACCAATCAGGTACTAATCAGGTCCCTAATGGGGTCTTAGAAGAGTTCGAAGCCCTTGTGCAAAAAGGCCCAAAATTTGAATGCTGTTACGGCATTCATTTGCTGATTGCAGGCGGAGGGGTATTTGGTGAGAGACAGGCTGATTATAGCAAAAATAAGGAGGAGGAGGAGTTGGTTATTCTACCCCACTTTTCTCACCCATTTAAGGGGGCTCAAAGTGGCTGTCAAACCTTTTGTTCTTCTCCCCACAACAGACACCCTGTGAGGTAGGTGGGGCTGTGATAGCTCAGAAGAGAGCTGTGACTAGCCCAAGGTCACCTAGCTGGCTTCATGTAGAAGTGCACAATCAAACGTGGTGACTATAAGATATAAGCCCAGCACTCTAACCTCAAGACCAGACTAGCTTACACAAGACCAAACGGGTTCACAAACAAGCACTTTGTTTTGACTACATGTTATAATTAAATATGGGAATAATGGGAGCACTTGATTCTCATTCCTTCGTAATATGGATTATCCCTACTAGGAGTGTGCACAAATATATTCTTTTGCATTTGAATGTGAGTTGAATCGAATATCTGAAAATTCAATTCGAATCCAGATTATTTGAATCCGCACATTTGAATGTTTGAGTCATATTTAGATATGTCGACAGCATTCATATCTGTTATACAAATTTGCATGCATTCCGTATGCATCCCGTTTTCGTCCTGCATTTGTATAATTTTCACGCAAATTTGTATGCAACACATATGATTCTGTACATTTGAATTTTTCAAATATCCGTATTGGATGTTCAGAAATCCGAAAACCATCCAAATGTGTAAATTTGAATGTTTTAAAATCCGATTCAAATTCGAATGTTGATATTCATTGGATTTGAATTGGATTTTCAAATATTTGAATATTTGTACACATCCCTAATCCTTACCATGTGGGACTGTGGCCTTAAAATGCTGTTTTTTCTCTAGTTTTTGAATCAGTGTTCCCTAGCAGCTTCAATAAGGTTTGTTTCTATTGCTGTGGACAACCTTCTATTGCTGTGGAAAGAGAAAAAAAAACATCTTGGTTTGGTATGCGCAGTACTGCCCTTTCCTTGGCCATCAGGCACTAACTTCAGTGGTTCAAACACCTGTTATCTTGAATCATTACTCAGACATTTACCGTATATTCCGGAGTATAAGGTGACTTTTTAACCCCAAAAAATCTTCTGAAAAGTTGGGGGTTGCCTTATATGCCAGAAATACCCTCACCCGGGTCCTACTCACCACAGCCGCCAACCCAAAACTGGGGTGCGCAGCCTAAATGGAGCTTTGGACTTCCCGGTGCTTCAGGGTCTTGGGGAGAGATGCCAGCCTTACCTGCTAATTCCAAGAGCGTGGCTTCTAGCTTTGTATGGAGCTGACATAAGGGAAGAACCTGGCTCCAATAAATGGCCAGCAAAGGATCTGTGGCTGCAATCCAGCCTTGGAGGCTGCTTTAGAAGAGGCTGCTCTAGCTTGATTCGTCTATGACCTGGTAAGGGAGGGGGTGTGCCACCTAGCGAAATATGAAGAATCGCTGCTGCTGAAAGAGGGAAAAACCAGCTGTTTTCTCTTCAAAGGCTTTCAGCAGCATGTTTCCGGACATTCGTATGAATAGTTTGGACATTTGTTATACTGGGGAGGTGGGAAAGTGGCTGTGCCAGTCATATCTGCAGAATGCTTTTAACAAGGATTGAAAGCAGATTAAAAATGGATTCAGGAAGGTTTTGGCCTTTAAAAGAAAGAGTAAAAGGTATATGAAGGGAGCAAAGTGCAAAAAGACTACAAGAAGAAGAGTCCGAAGAACAGAGGAAGACACACGGAAAATCTTAAAGCATTGTAATGGAATTTATCATAGTTATGTAATGAAATGTGTTATAAATGCTTAGTGAAGATAAATAAAAAATGGATACAAAAAAAAGTGGATTCAGGTTGAATGTGATGCTTTCGGAGCAGATTTGTTACGGAATACGTATCGGATTGTCAGAGAAAATGGTTTGACTACAGTTTTCTTGCAGTGTAGATGCGCAGATTGCAGTGATGTCATAAACTGGAGCAGTCTGTAGGTCAATTCTTGAACATAAAGGTTTATTTCAGTGCATGCAAAGGAAGCACTAACTAACAAACAATGTGGGAGAGGTGAATGGAAGTAAGAAAATAATACAGACTTACCAAACACCAGCTAATGCTAAACAAAAACAGTACCTTCCTTGCGTTCTTTATAATACACACTTACACAGGAACTAGGAATAAGGCATACAGCATTAAACAAGAGAATGGCATAACAGCAAAGATAGGTTACAAGACACCAGTAGTTGTGCAGAAGGTAAGCACATGACTGACCTACCTAGCTGACTCAAGGCAGCTGTGTTAAGCGTCTCCCTGCTGTACCTAATCATAATCAGGTGAGCTTAGTTGGGCCAGAGTACCTTTGGAGATGATAGGGAAGAATCAAAACTGCAGCAGCCCATTTGTTAACTGGTGATAGGAAATATGGTAATTTGATCCCACCCCCACCCCCATCTGAATTCTAGGCTCAATTCAAGTGTTGGTTCTGAACTATAAAGCCTTAAAGGGTTCAGCACCTATATACATTTAAATCTATTTGTTATATGCCTGTTCTGTGCACTTGACTCATGTGAGGTATCAGGATCAGGACCCAGAAGAGAGCCATTTTGGTTGCAGCCCCTCCTTTACTATTTGACACTCTCTTCCAATTGAGAATTCCCTCACTGATGTCATTCTAAGAATCTCTTAAAACATACTTCATCTTTGCCTTTGGAACTGTTTATAATTAATTCTGTTTTTGTTTTTGTCTTTTTGATGTATTGCTTGTAACTTTCTGCTATTGTTCAGCTAACACATCACATGGAGCCCTTTGAAATCTGTGGTATATAAACCTAATAAATAAATCCTAAAGTTATTCTTCACAGGACTTAAGAAAATTTAAACCTGAAGCAAATCTAAGAGTGTTTTTGTATGAGAAGATGAAATTGTTGTCCAAACTTTCCAGGTTTCTGCATTATGCATGTTTAGGCCTTAGCTTTCAATAGTATCTTATCTTTCTCCCGATTCTCTTTCAGCAGAGAGCAGGCCATGCCCCTGGAGAAATGCCCACTCATTGTTGTTCCAAAAATGGCAGCGTCTTATCAGGATTTGCCATACCAATAAATAGAATATAGTAGCTGCATCAGGCAGATGATTTGTACATAGCATTGTTACTTTTAAATTTATTATTATTGTATTCCCTGGGAGAATTTGCTTGTGGAATTTTCTGCTTCAAGTGCCAAAATTATTATTAACATTTTAAAAGCTGCCCTGAAAGAACCTTTTAGAGGTTTAAGAGCAGGATTAAAAAATACAGTAAATAAAAAGGCAATAATTAAAAAAAGCAATTTCCTTGGGTGTTGGGTAAGCACCCATCTGCTGTTCCATCTCAGAAAGCAAAATATCTTCTTGTGGCTCCCCTCCACATGCATGTACAGCTAGGAAACCACATGAATGAAAAGCAAAGCAAATGCAAAACGCTGCAAAGCAAAGCAAAGCAAAGCTAATGTTTGGACGTGTATTTCTCTTGCCTTAAAAGCTAGATTACTATCAAAAAGCTAGAAAGATGTGCAACAAATGTGTTCATATAATGTTTTAGTACATGACCCAGAACAAAATTCCAAACAAGATATATCAAAAGACAACAGATAAGATTTTTCTTAAAAGATTACTAAACTATGAGATAACATGACTACAATAGCAATATACGTGCAAAAAAGGCACTAAAAATATAGTAGGACCAAATATTGGTGTATAACCATGACTTTAGTTACATATACAATCTAATATGTTATGTTAAATATACAAAGTAGGTATATTTAAATGAAACAAACAATTCCAGTACAAAGGTAGTTGCAGGGAGATTACTGTATTGAGAGCTCTGACAACACAATGACGAACTTGATGCCTTTATAGAGTAAATTACTCATTGCAATGTGACAGTGCACAATAGCTAGTAAATACATAGACTCAATGGCTAGGAAAACAAAAAAGCCAGATGTATTTTGACCGGTGAGGTCTTCTTCGGTGTCTTTTAATATGGTTTTCCCAGTGTGGCTATGCTAGCTGCAATCACTGGTTAGTTCGATATCCAAAGGCAATATAAAAGTCACCACAAGGAATTTCTGAGTCAAAGAAACAAATATATCTACAATAGTATCGATGCATTAAAAACCAGAATACCATTAAAAAATTAAGAAAGACGTCCAACAAATTTGTTCATATGGTGTTTGTAGTATATGAACCACCAAAAGAGGGACAGGTATGCTAGGTCAAATACCTTACAAAACTAGTCCTCTATACAGCTGAGCTCTGAAGCAGGTAGCACTTGACTCTGGCTGTTTCTGTACTTCCCTTGGTAGATCCAGATCACCTAGATCCAGATCAGCAAATCTGTGCTAATAGATAGATTTGGATCTACAAGAGGCCATGGCATCTGCATTGCAAAGGCTTTAGAATGGCAAATGATGCAGTGTGGATGCCTAAGCCCTATTCTGCAGCTGTGGATACGTACTGCCTCTGTACGACTTCCCACACTGTGCTTTGATTGGCCCACAGCACAGCCAACACCCAATGCAATTGGCCACATCACTCTCAATCAAACAGTACATCCAGGGGAGGACAGCACCGTTGGAGGCACTTCAAGGTGCCTCTGAAGCTACTTTGAAATGCTTTTGGGGGAATTCTGAATTGTATTCAATGACATTTCAAAGATGCCATTACTATCAATGCAGCCACCATTGCAGAGGCACTTCAGAGGCATCTTTGCAGTTGGGATTCCACCATACATGTCTCCCATCACCAAGCCCATGAACTTCCTTTATGCTATTCTACATGCAGATGCTAGCCCGGATCGTAGACCAGACCCCATTTATCAGGTCTACTACTAATCCAGATCTATGAGTCTTTAGCACACATATGATCCAGATCTATTCTATTGCCGTGCTGACAATGTGTACTGAGAAGCTCCTTGACCCATACTGCAGTGAAGACGATGCTTTGTTAGCAGGTCTATATCCAAATTAACAGGTAGGCTCAAAGAGCCTCTGGCACTCTTATGGCTTCCTCTTGCAGCTGTCTTTGGAGTGGGGTGGGTTTAAAAGCATTGTGCTGCACTGCCTGTTGCACTCCTGAGCCAGGCCTTCTCCTGGTCTCTGCTAAGTCTCAAGATTATGCACATGACAGAAAAATATCATGCTGTGAGCAGTGCCGTGACATCATAGTATAGCCTGCATGGCCCTGCCACCTCCCAGCTGGCTCCACCTCTCCCAGCTGCAAAGATGGCCATGAAGAGAAGCCAAAGGGAGAAGAAAGCTTGTGAGTGCTACCTGAAAAAACTTTCTGCACTCACCTTCATAGCGGGCTGGGCTTGTAAGATGTTTGACCTTGCAAACTCACCCCTCTTCTGGCTGTCCATATACTTCAGACGGCATATAAATGTATCCATTCCATACCCTAAGCAAGAAGATTGCGAATTGATAGCTGTATAAGTATTTTCCCCATTCTTTTGGTCCTTTCTATCATCCATCCCTCCATCCCTCCATCATATCCTGTCTTTCACCAAGAGATCCCAGGGTTGGTCATAACAACAACAGCAGCAATACATACCAAATATACTTCTGCTTCCCACCCTAGCAGGACTACACCCAGGGGAAGCTAAAAGTCAAAGGCCTGGGTGAACCATACAATGCAGTCACCTGGAGACCCTCCAGAGGAAGGCTATTCCAGAATCTGGGGACCACCACAGAGAAGATCTTCTTGCATGTCCCTGTTCTTTGGACCTCTGAGAGAGAAGGAACTACAAGAAGGCCCTCTCCTTGAGATCTCAATATCCAAGCTAGTTTGCATGGAAGAAGGCCCTCCTTCAGATAATTGGGGCACAAACCGTTAAGGCCTTTATATCTTGATATCAACACCCTGAACTGGCTTGGTAGCAAACAGGCTTCCAGTGTAGATCTTTCAGGATGGTGTGATGTGTGCCCAGCCAGAACTCCCATTAGCAGTAGAACTGCTGCATTCTGCACTAGTTCCAGCTAGTGGGATTTCACTGTCCCCACCGCTAATGTTGTGATCGCAACTGCCCCCCTTACCTGAGCAAGCAGTTGCCAGGTAAGGGGTTGTTTTAGCCTCAAATGGTCGGCAAAAGGAGGTGCAGAGAGTTGACATTTATCTCTTTTCCAGGGGGGCAACCTTATTGTCCCCCTGGAAAAGAGAGAAATGTCAACCCTCTGCACCTCCTTTTACTGATCTAAAGATGCTTGGCTTTACTGCTGAAGTTACTTGTAGAGGCTTGACATTTCTCTATTTTCCAGAGGGGCAATAAGGTTACCTCCCTGGAAAAGAGAGAAAACTCAAGCCTCTGCACTCCCTTACTCCCTTGCTTTTACTTCCCTTTCGAGGCAAGCAAGCGGCTTGCCTGGGAAATGGAGCAAATCATGATCCTGGCAGGGTTGGTAGAGAAAACTGCAGCATCCCAATGCAGGGATTTGCCACGGTTTTCATGGGGACTCCTTAATGCGAATTAAAATACACATTAAGGGTTCCCCAAATCCATCCGGGGTAAGGGCAGCCCCATGGGGAGATGGCCTGAGTGTCATCAGTAGACTTACCTCCTGATATACTGGATCAGTGGCATGAACAGGATCAGCACCATCAACATCGTGGCCACAAAGCTTGAGAGAGCTTCACACTCCTAGCCTTGGGAAATGCAACTTTTTAGTGGTGCTGAAAAGCATCCACTGGTAGTTCTGCAACACAGAGGCTGTGTTCACACCTAAGTTTTAATCCAGCTTCAGTCTACTTTCAGAGTGAGAGAACACAGCAGCAAAGCGACAAGCTGATTTCTTTCCACATCTTTGAGTTAGATAATGAAGAAAGATAATGATCATCCACTTTGCTGATGTGTTCTTTCATTCTGAAGGTGGACTAAAGCTGGATTAAATCTTAGGTGTGAACACAGCCAGAGTCAGACTATTTGCTTGCCTCCCATGTTCTGGACAGCCCTTGTCCCTCTGATGGATCAGATTAAGGTTCTCTTAATCCAGATCTGGCTCCATCTAGTACAGATGGAGCTGGACCAGGAAGAGGCGGGACCTTTTTGATCCACATCAACATGTGGATGGTTCATAATGTGGTCTATGAAGCTCCTTCATCCAGATCTAAGGTAAGTGCAGAAAGGGCATTTGTTGCCTTGTTTGTTGAAGGATCAGAAGGATACAAAATAATTCAGCAGCATCCCCTCACTCCATTGTCAGCCTGTCCAGTGATCTGTAGGAGGGCAATTTGCTGCCTTTGTAAACTGCTGGGTTGTGGCCAGCTGGCTAAAATATCCATTGTCCAGAGTAACAGGCTCCATTCCCTTACAGGCTCCAAGTTTCATCTCCATAACATGTGCATAGCAGAACTGCCAGCAATGGCTGAAAAATGCAAGCAAAGATCCCAAATACAGCTTTCGGAGGGTCTTGCTGAAAGCACTTTGCTGAGTGCTGCTATATAAAAACACTGGATATAGTATGGTGTGCTGTGTTCTGCCTCTGTGTAGATGTTTTCCAGCACAGCCAAGGACTCCTTTGCAGTAACGATACTTTAACAATGTGGCATGTTCTGCCCTCGAATCTCAGCCAACATATACCGAAACCTCTTGCTGCTCTGGCTCCCACAGAGATTCCAGAGATCAGCCTGTAGGAACACTTTGAGCCAGCGTGCCTCTGCGGTCTCCACCCCAGGATGTTCTCCAAACGACACGTACTGTGCAAGTTCTGGGGCTAGAAACGTGCTCCAGACTCTATTTGTGTAAACAAAGCTGGCAGCCTGGGTGGATATTGTAGAGCAAAAACAGCTCTGCTTTCTGCATGTTGGTTGCTGGGAAAAGCAGATGAACCAAGTCAGAAGGAGCACATTTTCCTGAAGTTGCTGTTTAAGCAAACAAACAAAAGCAGGCAAGGGAACTCCTTTGAAGTAGATTGGAAGCCATTTGGGGGCATTTATATTATATTCTCAGATTCTGTTATCTGTAAAAGGATGATCTGGGAATTTGAAAAGATGGGAGGGCACAGCAGAACATCAAATTACTGTATGTTATTGATGCCAAATGTCAACAGCTCCAGATGGAAAGCAGAAAGCTAATTCAGAAATTGGGTGGAGTGACCACACAAAATGCATGATTTAATAATCATCCATTTTTGCCTGTGTCAGTGAGTATAACTCTGAAAAGCTATATTTGGAAGGGGATTTACAGAATAAAGGTATAAAACGTAGCAGACCAAAGCAAGTTATTAACAGAGCTGAAGTTAAAAATGAAATGTGAACATCATATTTGTCACCCCCACCTCCTTTTGGAAAGGCATGATAAAAATGAAAACAAGATTCAAATTTGCGTTAGATTACTGTGAAGATATTGATTCTGCCTACAGAGTCATGCACTTCTCCGTGGTCCAAACTAGTGGGTCTAGATTGGTCAAGCCCACTGATTCAGACTGCCTGCCCAACAGTGCTTGTCTAGGCTTGGCTCCCAGGGCTAGGAGTGAAAGTTCCTAGCCTCAAAGGCACCGAGGAACCCACTTTAGAGAGATGCCGAAATGAGTCCCTCAATAATCCCAAACATAGGAGGGATGCCTCTATGTTCTGGACTAGGACCTATTGGAAAGATCTGCTGGTGATTTAGATCAAGGGCCCCATGATTTAGATCATACTCTGTCCTTCATGGACAGAGTGTACTAGTGCAGGACATGGTTTCACAGATCCATGTTACCATGTGGACCAGTAAAACCCAGAAGATGACTATAAGTGCCCTATTATTAAATTATAGCAAGAGTAGAAAGGGCTATACATAAAAACAGATGTACAGTAGTGCTAGAGTAGTATATTCAAATGGAGATAATGATTGTATCAGAAATTGTTCTTGGACCTTTGTTACCATAGAGACCATCCCTAACAACGCAGTGGTCCCTTGTTATTTTTCAGAGTTCTAGATTCTTAGAAAAATTCTTGGATGCCAAAATAGCATACTGTATATTCTGGCATAT
>MTQE01001134.1:33878222-33897334 GCA_014337955.1 Aspidoscelis marmoratus | reverse complement strand
AAAAAAAAAAAGAAGAAGAAGAAGAAGAAAAGATAAAAGAAAAGAAAAAAGAAAAAAGAAAGGAAATAGATGGGTGCTTCCTATATCAGGGTAAATTTTCAAGAACAGCAAATCTGTGAGCAGATTACAGAGAAGGTAAGAACCCAGGTTTGCCCCAGAACTGTAGTTTGGCAAGGGCAGCAAAGGGCAGTTACAGGATCTAAAGAAGATCCCACAGTTTCCTCTAACCACCTGGAAGCACCCAAAGATGTGTATACATAGAAATAGAAGTCTAAGGAGTTCATAATTAATCCTCGTCATCTTTTGCTCTTAATAAGAGCCAGAGAATTCCATTTCCCTCTTTCTTCCAACTGGACATTTCTCCAACTTTCTTGTTTCTTTTCTTAGCCACTTTATCTCCTTTCTTCACTTATTTAATGATGGTGGTGGCAGCTCTACAAGCACAACAAAGGAAGCTAATTCCACCACCACTCCACAATTGCAGAACAAGCTTTAAGGCAACAGATCTTGAGAATAATTTTAAGTCTAATACACATGACTGATGCACTGTGGTGGTGTACATTAGTAGACTGGATCTAATCCTCAATTATTTATAGGTGGGAATGTCTTGCAAGTATGATTTTGCCCTATATAATTGTTTATGGGAACCAAACCACTGCACTGTAGAAGGAATGACTGTACAAAGCAAAACATAAAATTACATAGAAGACTGAGAAAGTGATAACATGCCTTTCCTCCTTTCACAAAGTAGTAGAAGCTGGGGTTTAATGAAGTTGAGCTCTGGACAATTCAAGATAGTCAGAAGGAAGTAGTTCTAGAGACATCACTCAGTTAAGCTTTTGGGGGCCCTGTTATGTGTTATGGTAATAACTAACAATTCATATACCTTCAAAAGATTTATAGAATCTGAAGATTAATTAGAGATTTTTTTTTTCAAAAGAAGCACAACAGCAAATAGTCAAAGTAGCTGTATACTTGTTCAGAATATGAGGCAGCATATTTTTTAAAAAAATCATCCATAATGTCCAACACTTCCGATGTCATGGGCATTGCATGCACAGCTGGTGAAAATAAGGTCTATGTACAAACCAACAGCTAAACTTGAGGTCGATACTTCTGTCAAGTTTTTTTGACAGTTGCTCACCCCATCAATCCTGTTTGCTAGCTAACTAGATTCCTTTCAAAAGATTTTGACAGGAAACTAACCTACAGCTTTAAGACTTTTGTATACAATCACAGCAGCATGATTACAAAAACAAAATATGTACAGAATAAAGAGAAGACTTTATTTTCTAGAATACCTATTCCTCCAGCGTGAGCATCAATGAGAGATGCAGCTACTGCAATCCCTTTGGAAAGACCAAGGTCCTTTGCAGCCTCTGATGTTAATCCATTTCCAACTGGAGTTCCCGGAGTGAGAACTTCATTCCCTGAGAAGACAAGGGGGGGGGGAATGTGCCATTAAATCAGAAACAAATGCCATTTTCCCTGTACTTTAAAGCAGTAAAGTCCTTCCCTTTCCTGAACTTGATCCATTCATTTTATTTATGAAGCACAGATAATACTGGATTTTTTATTCTAAAGCATACACATTTTGTATAACACTAATCATAACAATTTAACTGCTTATATCAACAGTACAATACATTTATCCAAGTATCGGATAAACACAGTGTTACATCTTGAACAGTTGCATCCATGTAGTTTTCGAAGGACTGTTGTGATCTCCACTTGGCACACTTCACACCTAAGGTGCAAGCTCACTGGGGCAGAATGCAAATGGGTAAACTGGTAAATGAAAGAGGCAGGATGGGCTGTGATGGGTATACAAGGTGGTGGTGGTGGTGGAAGAAGTACCAATTAAAGGAAAACTGAGGATGACAGGCCAAACAGTGGTAGCATGGACTAATGAAGGCAAATGAAGTCTTATAAATTCAAGCAAGAATAGTTTGTAATGCTAGATGTATTTACAATATTTCTCCATGTTTACCAGGCTAAATGTGTTTTTATATTTCAGAGTAATACACTTCCAAGTAAAGTTATAATAGATTACCAAGAAAATTGATTAAAATTCTTAAAGCCTGTGATGTTGCCTCGCCTGAATTTTCAGTAGCAAAAGCTACTGAAAGACAGTAACTCAGGTGGATTGCGTGGCATGCTCTTACGATCATGGTATTCTAGTACTAAAATCTCTTTTTCATCAGAAGGAAATGCTGAAAGAGCCAATGAAGTTCATTATCTTTAACTATGGCTCAGAGTAGAGCTCAAGGCCTTGACTTTAATCAAGTGGTAGATTACTCATAATAACTTCTATTTAATAATTTTGTACTAATGATATCATCACAGATTTGATTCTGAGGTGGGGTTTTTCACTCTGCTTCTCCACCCTTGTAAGTAAGGAAAGGTGGATTAGAGATAAAATGAGTCCATGGCTGAAACACACTACTGTCTCTGAAGCACCTCTGAGATTCAGAACTGGCACAGTATGCCTTTGAATACTCCAAAGGCCAGGAAGAAATGTTCCTAGGATTTAGAGCTCCTGGGAAGACATTTTGGTGATGCACTTTGCTGCCAAAATGGGTACCCCATGATATACCAGATCATAGAGGCATGCTGTTTGCATGCCTCCATGGTTTGGTATGTCACCGTTAGTATGCCAGTAGTTCTCAAAACAGAGGTCTACTGGTAGACTAGACCACAATGCCATTTTGGCACTGAAATTGCCTTGGTTGCCTTAAATTGATTATCTTTCCTGGGACAGAGAGATGGACAGCAATGTTCCACTCATTGTCCTTGATTCTTTGATAGCTTTTGATACTATTAACCATGGGATCATTCAGGAAAGTTTTGAGGTACTGGGAGTTTGAGACACTGCATTGAATCTCTCTTGCCTAAGAACAGTATCAGAGAGGTGTCATGGTAGATTTTTGTTTGGTCCTAGGAGTTATCTTATAATGTTCCTGAAACTGATCTTATAGGTTTTTTTTTTTTTTTTGCATTTTAACTAGGGATGTGCATAAATGATTTTTGTATTCAATTTATATGTATCAAATGCAAGAAAATTAGTATTTGTTTAAGTAGATCCCTTTCGAATGTAGTCGGATTCAAGTTCGATACAGATGTTCAATCCCATATGAATCCCATACGAATGCATAAAAATCCCATACATATCCCACCCAAGTCCCATACAAAGCTCATAAGAATGTATCAAAACATTCAATTCATATTCAAATGTCAGTCGTCAAATGTGCCAACATTAACTTTGAATACAAATATCTGAATTTGGTCAAATTCATACGAATTTTGAACATTACTAATCTTTGTGCACATCCCTATTTTTAACATATACATGAAGCCACTAAGAGAAGTCATCAGGTGATTTGAATCAGGAGAGGTAGTTGAGATGTTTGACCATTTCACAGATGTAATAATGGACTGATAGCAATGTATGTCAGTAGTTCCTGAGTCACCAAAATGAGGACACAAGTAATAGTCTGGGGTTACTCCTGGACTCATTGCTGTTGCTATAGACTGAAATTATAGTCATGGCCAGGAGTGTCCCTTTCCAACTCAGGCTAGTTCTTCAACATGGATAACTTGGCCACAGTGATCCACACCCTGGTAGTCTCTCAACTGAACTATTAACAATGTAGTCTATTTTGGGCTGTTCTTGAAGATACAGTATATTCTGGCATATAAGACTACTTTTTAACCCAGGAAAATCTTCTCAAAAGTCGAGGGTCATCTTATACACCGGGTGTCATCTTCTTATACAGCGAGTATATCCCAAACTCTACATTTTAACTGGAAAAGTTGGGGGTTGCCTTATACGGCCAGTCATCTTATACGCTAGAATACTGTATATGGGTAGTTCAGAAGCTCCTGGCTCACACAAATGAGACTGGTCTTAAAGGAACTGCAATGGTTGCTTGCTTACTACTGAGCCCAATTCAAGATCCTAACATTGACTTATAAAGTCCTATAACACAGGAACCAAATGACTAAAGGAGTTACTGCTCTCATACAGACCTGCCTGTTAAGGCTACTTGGCATTGCTACTTTTATCAGCAGTTAAAAGCTTCAGTGGTATGCAAGAGGGCCTTATCTGTGATAGACCACAGGCTTTGGAGGCGCATCTAACCCCATCACTGAACACACTTAGATAACTCTTTATCCAAGCCTTCAGCTGAAGTGGTAGCTTGCTTCTCCTTTCTGTTGTCCTACTCACCTCAATTTTTAATTTAGTGTTAGTTTTGTTCTAACCTACCCTAAGACATTAGGATATAGAATATTGGTATATATATAAAATAGTCACATGCCTACCTAAACACTACACACTAGGCCTTTCCACACTAGGCCAGGAGAAGCTGCCAGTGGTCTGAAAATGTGCAAAATAATGATGCCAAAGAACTTTGCCCAAACTTAAAAGTTCAAGAGGATTCTTGCACAGAGAAAAACAAACTTATTTTCCTCCTGTCCTCCAGGGAAGATATCTTTTCTTTTTCATTTTATAGTTTCCCCTCTTCCTCCTAGAAGCCCAATCCCATATATACTGGCATATTGAACTAATGAGCTTTGCTTTAAGGGTGAGGGGCTGTTTCAAATCTTTTAAACCAGATTTTGTGCAACCTTGAATAAGCTCTGCTGTAACGATGGCTGTGCCAAGGTTCAAGATCACAGGAACAATAACCAAGTGTATACAGATCACTTCAATTTACTGCAGAACACAAGGAAGGTAGAGATAACACTAATAGATAAGTGGAGGTCAAGATGTGAGAGCAGGGAATGTAATCCTTCCCTGTCTCCATACAGTCACTATAAACACTAAAGATAATAAAAGAGGGTTAGCAACGGTAACATTTCCAATTACTGGAGATTAGTTGCGCTTCTACGATACACTTATCTAAAATCATGAGATATATAATAACATCAGGCAAATAACCTTCTTTCCTATTTCTTTTCTTTCTTTCTTTCTTTTAAATGACCTTCTTATTATCAGCCTTCTTTCTATTTCACAGCAGACAGCCCATTTTTAAAAGAAGGGTTCTTTTCCTCTCTATGAAGTTTACCAAAGGAAAAAGCTGTCTGAAACTTTTCCTTTCCTTTTATCCTTTCCTAAAGCCTAGTTCTGGAATCTGCTATACTCATGTTTTGTTTAAAGAAATTTATGTGGTACCAGTGACCTGCCACCTTTCCAGTCAGTTGCTATGGCAACCAGCTATTTACCAGACGCAACATATAAGGCGGACAACAATAGATCTTTAGTCAAGCTAAGTGAGTTAATTGCGGGCTCCAAAGTCATACCAATATTTAACAGAATCAGAATTTTTTAGTTCTTGCAAGCTTAAAAAAGAAAAAAAGACAAGAAAAAAAAGCAGTAACTGGGTTCAGCTGACTCAGATATGGTACACTCAGAACCTGTTGAACTATAATGAAGGGAAAAATAGAAAAAGAGGATAAGGAGGGGAGTAGCACTGTTTCTTTTGGGAAATAAGCTTCAAAGCAAAGTATTATTCCTAGATACCGCCACTGAATTTCAGCAAAAGAAAATGTACATCCTCCATGATGCTACAGTCATTATCTTATGCTAGGCTCTTTATAGATGATGGCTAGATCCACGTTGTTTGCCTCCTGAGAAAACTCTGTGATCAAGAACTAGGGATGAGTTCTGTTTATGGGTCAGGTAAGAAAAACATAAAAGTACTCTATATCTCCTTTATCCATAAGACCATAAGAGGAACCCTGCTAGATTGGGCCACAGACCGTCTAGTCCAGATCCTGTCTCACACAGTGGCCCACCAATTCCTTTTTGGCTTCAAGTAGAAGGCAAAGGCAAAACCTTCACTTGCTCTCAATTTTCGACAAATAGCCTTGAGGGCTAATTTGTCTAATCCTCTCTTAAAGCCATTCAGACTGATTGCTGTCTCCACCTCACTATATGGAAATTCAATAATAAGGTCCATGTTTTTATTACCAAATTTAATTATACATACCCAAATTTTCAGGCACAAGGGCTGCAATTTGGGAAAGGGATGCCCATCTCCCTATTCCTGGTTTGCAGACCATATCTAGTACTGTAACTGAACTTTTGGTTTTGATAACAAAATGTGAAAAGCACCTGGTCTGCTCAGCGAGAGCTAAAATCTTTAATTTAAACTGAATTCACTACTTTAGATATAATGTTATTAATTGTTATTTGTTCAGTTTTTTCATACTAGATAGCTATTAAGGTGGCTTTTAGGGATATGCACGAATATTCAAAATATTCATTTGTCTGAATTCATACATTTGGAAACAAATCAAATGTCTGCACATTTGGATTTCCAAATTTGAACAAATACAAATATTTGAGTTATTAGTATGAATAATTCAGACATTCATATCTGTATGGGTGCATACACATCTTGGACTTCCCATACGCATCTGTACACATCCATAAGGGATGAAAACAGAATGGGTACAGGATGAGTATAGGATGCATATGTACCCATAGATATGAATGTCCGAATAATTCGAATAAATGCATATGAATGCATCTGTATAGATTTGAATGTCCAGACATTCATTTTTCCATAATGTTACAAATTTGGATTTTTGAATATTTGATTTATTATGAATCAAATGTTGAAAATTGCATTCACGCACACCTCTTGTGGCTTTAGAATGGGCTTGGAACAAGTTAGAATGTTTCCTTTTTAAATTAAAGGACTAACAGTTTTTCTTATATACATTTTTACTTTAAGTTTTGTTCCAGAAGCCAGTTAAGTATAGATGGAAAAGAGCATATAGGAGCCATAAAGGACCTCTACCCTGGTCATCCCCATTATCTTTTGAGTCCTTGTGTTCATGTCCTCTATTGTTACCCTCAGGGCTCTGGTTCTTGAACATACTGTTTGTATTGTTGACATAAGAGATAAGAGTCATGGATAACAAGTTACTGTAGTTTGCCCCTCTAGTGGTGAAAATGGACCCTATTTTGTAGTTTACTGTCATGGAGCAAATGAAATGGAAAAGGAAGGAAAAAGTAAAGAGGAGTTTGCTGCTGGTCTGGAACCAGGAAAGATTTGTGAAAAGCAAACTGATTCGTGAGTTGGAGCTTGGGAAGTTGGGGGGGGGGCTGACTTATCCCTGGGGTGGCAGGAGTCAGTGAGAATGGGATGTCTCCCTCCCATGCCCCTGCCAGGGGCTCAAGGCTCCCTTCATGCCTGGGTTGCCCCCTCCCCTCCCCTCCTCTTCCAGTTTTCCCTCTGCCCCTTCCAGGCTGAGACCCTGTGTGTGTCCCTGCCCCTCCCACCTGCAGGGCAGACTGATAATCTCCAGAAGGGGCTCATCTTGCTCCCCTTCTGCAAAACTCCTGATGCTCTTTCTGTCTTTGTTATGGTTACTTCAGTGGACTCATTTTTATTTTTAGTCATGTATCTGCTTGCTCCAATAAATAAAGATTA
This sequence comes from Aspidoscelis marmoratus, assembly GCA_014337955.1. Classification (NCBI taxonomy): domain Eukaryota; kingdom Metazoa; phylum Chordata; class Lepidosauria; order Squamata; family Teiidae; genus Aspidoscelis; species Aspidoscelis marmoratus. The sequence continues at coordinate 33,889,889 of MTQE01001134.1, read as the reverse complement.
CTTCAGCCCTGCTTTATTGCTGATCCAAAGTAAAGTACTTGCATTAGTTACTGTTGGTTGCGTGCTGTAAAATTAATGCTACCTGTTTGCTATTATAATATGATTCTGAAGCTTTCATTTACTATTGCTAGATTAACATAGTTTAACAAGAGGGAAATACTACACTAGACGATATCCTACAGTTGTGATACTTGCTGCAGGATAGTATTTGCTGAAATAGAGTCAGGTAACTTCTGCACTTGGCCTTATACTAAAAGACAGCAATGTTGCATACTCCGCAGGACAGTTTTTCTTTCTTTAGAGCTTCTGAGTCAGAGCATTAATCCTGATTAACCCACACAATCCATTAGGGAACATGTACCCAGCACAGTTACTAAAAGAATGTCTAGAGTTTGTGCACATGTTTGAACCTTAGCGTTATTTTTTGGACTTTTAATTTTCTGTGATGCAGTACTTTGGGGATAGTGATTTTGAGAATTACCTTATTTCAGCTGTCATCAAGACATTGGTTACTTATTCTGCTATATTTCGATATTCTGGAATAAAGCATGAACATTCCAGAGTATCCAAGCTTTATTCTGGAATATCCAAAAAACAGTGGAATTAACTAACTAACGTTTGGATGCAGTGCCAGTCATCCTTATTATAATACAAAATGCACTTAGTATGGTTTCAATTATCCATGGGAAGCTGTGTGTACCTTTCCCTTGTATTGAATCACACAGATTATGCTAGTCATGATTTCACTACTTCAAATTCAAGGTAAGAACTTGTTTTCTTTATCTGGTTCTGTATCTTTCTGCCCCTGGACTATGCCCATGTGACCTTACCAGCCCCACCCACATGACCTCACCAGCCCCGCCCCCTTCCCCACCTTGCCTGTGAACACCCAGCCCTGAAGTCCACCAGCTGCCACTGCATTTGTTGCTGGGTATAACCAAGTTATGGCCAGTTCTGGTTGACTGCATGGGCACAACTATGAAATTGTCTTGGCAGAGATACCGAAGTCATTTGCCACTGTCTACTTTGAAGAAGAGGTTGAGGATTAAATTGGTGACCCTCTGTTCTCCAGGAAGTTTGCTCTACTGCTGTTCTACAACTGCTCCCCAAACTTGCATATAGACATGTCCTTAAAACACATAGTTCTGAAACAGTCTAGATTTATTCATGAGTGGTCTCTTTGCTACATAAATTTGTAACAGAAGGGAAGGAAGGAACTAGGAGAGAGAGAGACAGAGAAGAAAAAGTCTGTAATGTGAGCTTTCTAACATATGAGGCATTGCAATCCTCCAAAATAGCTATATCCTAGCTACACCATTTTCTGCTTTGGGAAAAAATGCATATTGGTTTAGATGAAGAAGGAAGCTATGCATAAAGCAATGCTATTTAGTGAAAAATCATTATTTGGTCCCTTAAGTAGCCCCTTAAGTAGAAGAATGGGGATGAAAATTTATCAGGCTATTTAAAAAACAAATTGCAGGCTTCAGCACCTAAAAGATGTATAGATTCCACATTAGACCTTTTCTCTGAAATTTCTATTCTTTGTTCATTCTCTTTTAATCTAAACACTGACCATGTCACAATGTTGCAGTCCTGTGTTTTTTCTATGCTGTGCTTTCCCAACCTGATCCACACAAACCCTGATTTATGGCAAAACCTCTCCCACACACACATATACAAAAAAGCAATAAGATATAACAGCAGTCAAAACATGGCCTGTGTAAACCATGCCAAACACTTTTCAGAGCTACTGCATCTTTAAATAAAAGTATGTATGACATTACTCTTAACAGCCTCCTGTCATCATTATTTTTCCTTAAGAACCATTATTTTTTTCAGTTAACAAAATAATAAAAATGCTGATAATTAAAGTTCCTCTCCACTGAAAAAAATCAAACTAATATTAGAATAACAGGACAAAATGAATCAAAGGCAGGGATGCAGAAGATTAAAATTTTAAAAAAGTTTTCATAAACATTAGTTTTTCAACATTTTTATCCGTGCCTTTAGCTGAAGAGGAAGTACTCCCCTTCTCTTAGTATAATATTATGTTTAATTGCTTTTAATTTTAATTTGTATGCTAGTATAGTAAAGAATATAAGTTCAAACAAACACTCAAATTAGTCACAGGGTGTCCTGTATTCTAAGAGGAGATCTGCCTCATCAAAAGCCTTCAAACCAATTAAAAGTGAATTAACAGTTACATTATCATTTTTTAAAAAATGACTTTCAACATTTATATATATATAAAAATAAGGAATATATATAAGGAAAATGGAACGCAATGTTCCAAAAATGTTAGTTTCTAAAAAATATTATCCTTTGTATTTTCCGATGGAAAAATGCATTGCTTAAAAACAAAATAAAAAGGAAGCAGTAATCTCTCTCATGAAAGATCTAACATACACACAGCTACATTCATAGTGTATTAGATTAGTTTCAACTGTTGGGAAATCACACTAAAATATGTGTTTCTATTTCTAAAGTTGATTTTTACTGTGGAATCTATGTTTTCTGCATAATGCTTTCCCCGCACAGGAAACACACATTGGTTCTGTCAAAGTATGTATAGCTTTAGGTGCATCCATTCCATGGTCACGTTTGTGGACATTGTACATGGATATTTTAGGGAAAGGTGAGAAAGTATTCATCAAATATTAATTATCTCCCACTTTCTTCCCCTTAAATGGAAAGGGCAGTCATTTCTCAGAAAACAGCCCTTTCCTTCCCACCTTAGATTTCAAACCATACAATCTTGCAATGGAACCTGAAAACGTTATTTTTTAAAAAAAAAAAAATTAGCTGCCCTTAACTGCCTGCCCTCTGTTGGAAGAAGCATTTTTGCTAGGACATCAGCATTCACTGGGATAGGCACAGTCACGGACGCTGTCTGAACTGAGCCTTATTCAGGTTTATATCTCAGAACAGGGGCCTGCCATAGCAAGCGCTAGCATGTATATGCTTTAGACATGTTACCACCATTAATAGAGGCATTCATACATCAGAGCTGTATCAATGGCTACTAGAACGAATGCCTAGATGCATCTTTCGTGCTGGGGGGGGAGGAACTGGGGCGCTTCTGCTGGGACTCGAGAGCAGGTGGTTTGTCCTTGTCTCTGCTTGAGATGCCCATGAGCATTTGGTGGGCCACTGTGTGCGACAGGATGCTGGACTAGATGGGCTGTGGCCTGATACACCAAGGCTTCTCTTATGTTCTTATGTTCTTAGAGCTAGTAGCCACTGAAAGCACTTTCATCCATGAATTTGTCCAAGTATTTATGGAGTTCAGTTTTATTTGGAAGGCCCTATTTCTAGTATTCGGGGAAAGGGAATGAAATTGCCGTACGTCAGTTTTGATCAAAGCATCCATAAATTTGTAGGTTTCTTATAAGCTTTGGCTCATGTACCACCTTTTCAAACTAAGAAGTCTTCAAAACAGTAATCTTTCTTCATAGGAAAGCTTCTGTAGCTTCTTGATCATTTTACTCTTTTTCTGAATAATTTCTAACTCTGCCATATTCATCTTAAGATGTGCTGCCAAAAACTACACAAAGGTAAAAGTACCACTGATTTGAATAAGGGCATTATAATACTAGCAGTCTGATTTTCAGTATCATTCCTTATTATCTGTAACGTACTATTGGCCATTTTTATGATTGATGCACATTTTATCAGCACCTTCATTGTACTGTTTCCTGATCAATCATAACTTAGATTCCATTAGTCTACATCTGTAGCAAGATGAGCTTGCACTTTTAAAAGTTCAGTAATTTTGTTAATAACTATTTCCACTATCTTCCTTCAAACTGGGGTGTGCACAAATGAGTTTGTTATGCTCTTTGTAACATATAAACCCATAAAAGAGCCAGATTTGCAAGGCCTTAACTTGCAAAGGTGAGGAGAAGACAAGGGGCAGGTAAGCACTTATTGAGGATGAAATTTTCATTTCCATAAGCGCTAACCTGCTTCTCGCCCTCCTTGTAAGCTGTTCCTCTTTGAATGCTTTGTACACTGTGAGCAGTATAACAAATAAATTCTGAAACTTCCCTACCCTTGAAACAAGCTGTATATTTTTGATTAGCAGACTACATCTCAGCATTGGGATCTTTAATAATTTTTGGCTGTTTGCCATAGGGCCTTGGTGATATCTTTATGTTTTGTTCCCCACTAAGGCCCACAACATCTTCATTTATCATCTGAATTTCCCTCAGTTCATCAGAGAGATTTTTGAAAATAGAGTCAGGATTAAGGATCGCTCCAAGTTTTCTGCTGTGAAAATAAAAGGAGAGACCAGGAAACTCCTTAGTTGGCTTCCTCCTCTTCCTCCTCCTCATTATTATTATCTCTTTTCAGAGTGTTTAACAATATGCTCCTCAAATATTCTCTTTTATTTCCCAATTCTGTTTGCATTTATTTTGACAAAATATGTGATCCTTTTTGTTTTCCTCATTAGGGTACACTATCCACTTTCTGAAGGATGCTTTTGTATCCTTTATAGCTTCCTTAATACTGCTAGTTAACAATGTAACTTTGAAATTTGTCCAGGCAATGAATAGATTAAGTCTATAAAATATGTGGATCAAGAAAAATCTATAAACAGTTGAAAAAAGAATGAAAATTATGAACCACGTACATCCATGAAACATCACAATGAGCATCTGTTGAAGTTGTTCTAGATAACAACCAAGCTTTTTAAAGAGAGTTTGCCCTCTTAATCTTCTCTTTGAGCTTCCTTTTCACACATCTTCTCAAATTTGAGAAATTATCTTTTCTGAAGTTAACACTGTATTTAAGGGTAAAGCCACATGAAGTTTACATGTAGAATATATGAAAAATGTCTACCCAAGACTTGTACTGACACGTCATCTGAGCTGATGTTATTTTGTTTTGTCTGAAGCTATCCATAGAGCAAAAATATTTGTTTTGATTGACTTCATACAGAAAGCTTCAGGTACTAATTAAAGATATCAGGTTTCTAAAGATTTAAAGAAAAATTCAAATGGAATGCTTCAGTTTCAGGTCCCCTACGAGTAATCATGTACTTATGATCTATACTAATATGCCCACTTGGTTTTGTTTCTAATTCATATACTTTTCTCGCCAAGATTCAGCTTTCTGCCTTAGACTGCAGGATGCCTCAGTCTGAAAAACTATTACAGAACTATTTGGAATTTGAACACCACTCAATTTCAGGCATGGTTAGGCTGACAGTATTTGCTTTTTATTTTCCTGAACTGTATAATCAATGCGGGAATACAAGTATATAAATGCTACTTTCTCTCACTATTGTGCCCTTGATAACTGATATCATCTACAAGATAACTGTTCTCTATGGCTGAAAGCACAGAAATTGAACAAATTCATATTTCTCTTCTTTGCTTTCTCTTCCTTTTTTAATACAACAATTAAAATCTCTAGCTTCTAATTGTTGCTTCTGCTTGCTGAAATCCGGAACTTCAAATGCTATTAAAACAATTAGCACATCCAAAGAAAGTCTCTTTCTCCTGGTAAATTAGGTCACTCTTATCCACATAAGGTATCTACAGAATGTCAATTGGGAGACTTAAATCTAGAAAACCTCCATTAGTCTTAGCAGAACAGATAAAGAACAGTTTTAACATTAACTCTCAGAGAACTAGTCTGTTAAGAACCCAGATATGGGAAGATATGTGGACAATCCCACAAAACAAGTAGCTGGTTACGACTTACCATGACTGCTCTGGAAAACACTAAATAGGATCCATACATCTCATGGCCTCTGCCAGAAATCATTGTATAAATGGGGTAAAACATTTCCCCCTTGTTATGATTGTGGAGCCTCACATCAGACCATTGACCATATCATGACCAGCTGTGAATTGGGGGCCTATTCAAGTGTCAACTTTTTTGAAATAACAGATATAGTCTTTCAATGGATGAGTGGCCTCAATACTGTTATGTAGGGTCCTTTTAACTTTTAACTTCCTATTTTAACTTCCTAATTTAATTGTTGTTAGTCCATGTGTTGTTGCCATACAATAAAGAAACAGATATCCACAGAATGGGAAAGGATGCTTTCTCACTGTATACAGTTAGGCATAATATTAAAATAAATAATTATTGGCAAATTATTAGGTGTAAATGTTTTACGTAAGTCAGATTTATTCTAAACTATGATTTCATAGCAGAATGGATAACATTAATAAAGATCCATTGGTATGTGAAGATGAATAGGATTTAAACACTTTGCACATGGGAAGAAGTTCAACTGAGTTTATCCACAGGATATGGCAGCTGGACATTTTATAAGTGAAAGACCACCATGCTACTGATCTGTTCTGGTATCTCCTTTCCAAGGGCTCAAATACCTTGTTGACAATATTTGCTGATCAAAAGAGAGGTGTGATCGGAGGGTCAACTCCCAAAATAAAAAATACTGCTCTAAAAGATATCACATTCAGATGTATTAGTACATTTCAACATTATACATATCAGATATACAGAGAGGTTGCTGTGGGCCTTTCCCCACTTACCTTAAGCTAGTCCAAGAAGGGGTTGAGAGACCTCCCTTCTGCATGGCGGCTGAACTTAAGCGGAGCGTCCATTCCCTGCTAGTTTAGGTGGCCACAATGGTTGTCTAGTCTAGAATATCTACCGGTAATCCAAGGGCTCACAGAAAGGAACAGGGAGATGTACAGAAGGAGGCAAAACTGAACTGGGTCCCTCTGAGGGTCTGAAGATTGCAAAGTATTTTGATACATCATGGGGCTTGTTCCAGGACAGTGGAGGTATTTCTGCTACCAGCACCACTCCAGCATGGCCGACAGAAATGAACTGCATCCCTCCCTCCCTCTTACCCTTTTTCAGCTGTCTCCCATGCCCTCCTTCTTTTCTTGCCACTACTTTTCCCTTCCTGAATGTCCTACTTGTTTGTACGGTATGTTCCATAACCTGCCTGCTTGCTATGTTTTATACTTACTTGTACCACTGATGGCTACCCTTACACTCCCACTGTTGCTGGTGGGGAGAAGCAGAAATTTTCAAGAAGGCCTAAACTAACAATGACCATATCCCTTGGGGTCTTTGGTAGGAATCTCCCCAAGAAAGTTCAGGGACTCAGACAGGGATGGAAACATGGAAGTTATGTCATACCTACCCCTCCACAATGCAGTTTCCCTCACTTTGTCTCTTCCCTCCTTTCTGACTCCCATTCTGACTCCCATATGCAGGACGTGAGCAGAAGAGCTGATGGAAGTAATATATCCTTATGAATGTGCTTTCAGCACCATTACAGCTGTTACTTGAGGGGTGGAGAGAGGCAAGAAGAAAGGCAGCAATGGACAAATATTATACCAGTGTCACCCTCAGCAACCATTCTTGTGGGTGAAGTTGTAAATGTTAGTGAAGCCACCTTCCTTGATCCTTTTCCATCCTTGGTGCTGATAGAGGAAATTGGTTCAAGAGCTCCACAGATCTTCCCACAAAAAGAAATGAGTAACTCCTACCAGAAGAAATCTGCTGAATCAGGACACAAGAGAAACCATCATCTTTCTGAATCTCCTCAAAACATTTAACCTGTGAGGTTAGAGGGCAGTGAAATTACAAAACTAGAAATTAAAGGACACAAAAAGTTATGGCCATGCTGAACTCTGCTTTTATAAACGTAGCCCTAACTTTGGATATTTAGATTTTAAGCCAAACAGAAGTACTTTGTAAATGTAATTTCCATATTAGCATTTTTTATATTTTTTACACTAACTGCATTCTTACACTAATTGCATTCAACTAGCAGGTTTATTAAGAAATTTGCTTTCATTTGCCAAGTGCACATTTTGTTGTTTAAAATGGAAGGCAGCTTTCCCTTGTCCTTGAAATGCACTATATAAATATTGTATTCAATCCTTAGCTTGCACTTCATAAATAATTTATTTTTAAAAAGAAAAAAAACTCTTTATGAGGACCCATCAGCCATTAGGGTGCTCAAATTTCTGTTGAAACATTTATTTACTCCCCCCCCCCATCCCGTAATGGGGGGAATTGCTAAATGGTGCATCTCGTAATAACTACCAGAATTACACTCATGTGCAATGTGTGTGTTCACATGCAGTCATATACACAAATACACCAATCTGGAAAAGCCAGGAAGAGCTTTATTTTATGCTTTCCTGCTATAACATGATTTTTTTTACAGCTCCAAAGATTGCTGGAAGAATAGCAGCATCGTTAGATTTGGCTTTTATGGTACAAAGATTTGACTACCATTGGAGGGCTACCAATTAGCAATGTACAAAGCCTTTGGTTGTGGAAAGTTCTGTAACTCATAACAGGGTAGTCCAGCTGTCCTAGGGAGTTTCATTGGTTCTGCTGGACAGATCAGAATGTCCTGCTCTAATTTAGCCCAAGGAAACCATCCCAAGAGCAAATATATCCGTCCCTGCACTGGGATAGAATCATAGGGCCTTTCCACATGTGCCGCCGAAAACGGATCTATAAGATCCATTTTCTGGCAGAACATTTTAAAAAAGAATCTGACCCAAATAGGGTCAGATTATCCGAGGCCCCACGCGTCCGCACATGTGCAGGGCGGTGGCAGCAGGGCCGAATTCAAGAGGGTGCTGATGCAGATGCATCAGCACCCAACCCAATCTGGCCTCTAGAGGCCCTGCCCAGCTGTCAAAGACGGAGAGCACATGCTCTCCGTTTGACAGCTGGGCCACCTACTGGCCTCCGCAATTGGCTCCATCACAGCCACCACGAGGAGGTTGGCAAGAGAAGCTAAGGCCTACACCCCCCACCCCACCCAAGGCCACGTGCTCGCACTCAGGTGCTTACCTGGTTGTGGCGCATTGGCTTCTGGCACCGGCAGGGCCAGCGTCGATTGTGCATGCGCGTGCCGTGGTCGCCTTGGCCAGCCACCATCACGAGGGTGGCTGGCCAATAGGAAGGGGCCAACCACCCTTGTGGGGGCTGCTGAGAAATAAATAAATAATAAGGAAAGGTTACAGTTTACAGTATCAGCTTATGAATATGTGAATTTCTCTGCTTCGTGAGCATTTGAATTGATCAAGTCTCACGAACGTAAGTCACACAAGTTCCAATTGATAACTGTAATTACGGCTCAGGGAAGTTCAAAGCAACTTGAAGAGAATCTAATAAATGATTGAAATAAGAATGGCAGAATTCACAAAATATCTCTCATATAAAACTGTAGCTGATTCTCATAAGTTATGGTGCGCTGAGGAATTTTATGATCCTGTGAAAAAATACTGGGGGTTAAGGGAACTGCAGATAACTGCAGCCTAATAGGAAACTCAATTACACTGCAGAGAGGAGTTTCAAACTTTGAGCAAGGGGACTGTGGAAAGGAGATGTAGTCTTACCAAATGTGAGACAATGGCACCACAGAAGCCAAATTCTACTATTAGAAATTTCTAGGATTGCATTACACAAGGAAAATCATACCTGATCAGCTGTATAAGAGCAAAATGATACTCTACAAATCTGTGTTATATTAGAGAAGACTTAACTAAGCATGCCCATCTGTAGCTGGCGCAGTATAGTATCTGCACTGGTAACCATTTAATTTGATTGGTGCAACATAGTGAGTATGAGAACATCCTTGAAGATGCTCCTTGAAAGAGCAGCTGGCAAAGAATGTAGCATCTGGGGTTTTATGCAGAGTCTACTCACAGGCCTTATCACCCTACTGATAAGCCCAAGCATTTTAAACAATGTTTGGTAGCTTATCTATTAATTCCTACAGGACCATTTAAAATTTATGTGTGAACACAGCAGTTATTGTTTCTTTCCTTTTTGGTCTTTTGAAGAGTTATCATTAAACTACACTAGCTGATGGAGAAAGGGTACACTTTCCTAAAAAGCATTCCAAAAATCTTCATCCAGACAGCACTTACTTATTCCAGATTATTTGGATAATCCAGAATAAAGCATGGATAGTCCGGAATAAAGGTGTCTGGGTGTGCTTCACTCTAGATTATCCAAATAATGTGGAATATATGAGTCCTGTCTGGATGAAGTTGAAGTTAAATTATGGAAGACAACCCTGAAAGACAAAGTAAGTAGAAAATGAACAATATAAGATTTGTTTCTTTAAAAAAAAACCTGTACACATCACCTTAGGTGGCAACACTTGGGTTTTTTTTTTTTACATCTGGGCTACATCTTCTGCCCATACTAATTAAAATTTGCCATTCCAGGCAGGACTCTTCATAAATCCTGTAACTAGATTTTTTTGTGGTTGTAGTCCATATTTTCCTATTAGTCTAGCTTTTTTTGTTGTTGTTGTTGTTTTAGACTAGGTGCTGGCCCTAGACTATATCCAGTTGCCAGAGAGAAATTTTTAAAAAAAAAAAAACTGGCTAATCACAGTGCTTTTTCCTCAACCGTTGAGGAAGGCATGCTGCTCCTTCATGTCCATGATCAGCTCCTCTGGCCTGAAGAGATTCAAAGGCTGCAGCACTAGTTTTATGAACTGAAGGCTGCTGAAGAAAACACAAAATTGGCTGCAGCAGAATGAAAGGTTAGGGTAAATTAAGTACATACTGAGGCTGCCTGAGGAGTTAGAAAAATATAAAAGTATTCAAAAACATTAAAGCAAAAGCATAGCAACATACTAATACTTTTGCAATGGCAAAGAGCTTAGATTTACTCAAAGGAAAACAAAAAAGGTATACATGTCTTAAAGGCTTTCTACAAAAAGAAACAGCATGCGCCAAATCACTCAAAGATTACTGTGAAATCTCCTTTCTTTTGTTCTTCATGCAGATAAGGGAGAGGGAGTGGTGAATTAACGAAACAAAAGAATCTATATGTGACTCTGAGGACTTAGCAGAGGTTTTTCCTGGGCTTGCCCCAACTCCCCAACCCTGGCTAGATAGGTTGCCCTCACAGGACCCAAGCAGTCCATGTGGATCCTATTCAGGTTTTGTATTCTCCAACAAAGACCAAGAAACCCTTTTTGAAATCTGCAATGTTTGCTGAGCTGCCTTTGTGTAAAACCACCTTTTAGGAATTTTAGGCCAACCTAGGAGACCGCCTAAAACATGTCATCTGCACTAGGGAACAGTCTACGCAGAGGCCACATCTCCCACTAGATCAATTTGTCCATCCTGTTTGAGGCACTGGCTGGAGTGGGTTATCAACTGCTTGTAAGCTGTTCATGAAACATTCTAATTGATCTGTCAGACAAGCAGTCTGTATGTATACGATACTCAGCCCAAAGCCCATCCCATCATAAGACTGGGTTGTCTGGACTGTGCCACTATGGTGCATGATAGCTTGAACTCATTTTTCCTCATTCTGTTTTTAACTTTCTATGTTGCTGTTGGTTATCTTGTGCTCATCCTTGCCCTCTCTCCCCTAGAGGAAAAGCTGTATTTGAAGAGTAAGCAGCTTTTTCTTTTTTGCCTTCTTCTCAATGTCTCTCTTCTGTCTCCCTTGGAGGAAATAGGGGCTGCATCCTCACGGCATGGTTTAATTCAGTTTAAAGAAACCGAAATAAATGAACCGGAACAAAACTGTCTCCACTGACTTTCCACTTGATCCGTGTCAAGGGCATCCCGCCGACAACCTTATCTTGGATACAATCTTGGGAGGCCCCACGGGCAAGTCCTCCCTACCCATTGCCAGCCCACCCAGGATCAGCCCCTCTCAGTTCAAAGTAACAGA
>MTQE01001134.1:33864694-33875865 GCA_014337955.1 Aspidoscelis marmoratus | reverse complement strand
AAGGAGATAGATTTGACACAGCAAAAGGGGTGGAGAGCAAAGAGTTCCATGGAGGAGTCTCAGGTTGATTGCAGAGAAAGGTGTGAGCAACACAACCCAAAGTGAGAACAGTCTGAGGATGAGGACAACCTATAACAATCTAGGTGTGAAGAGAGTTGGTATGACCTCAGTTCAAATTATGAATAGGATTAGGACGTCCTGTCTCATATAGGTGTGACTGGGGCCTATGTAAAATCTTCCTTCCTTCCTTCCTTCCTTCCTTCCTTCCTTCCTTCCTTCCTTCCTTCCTTCCTTCCTTCCTTCTCTTGACCACTTCATCTAAAAGAATCTTAAAGAGAGTTACAAAAATTAGAAAGCACACATGAAAAACAAGAATTTAAAAGCAGACTAAAATATAAAAGTAAAAACACAATAGAAATCATATGGTTTATGGAGAAAACTGGATAATTTAAGACAAGCAATGTTTTCTCCTGATATTAATCTTCACATTAGAGATCTGCTACCTCATGGTGAAATCATTTCCCTCACATGTAAAAGGGAAGGCAATTGGAACCTAGTGCTCTAAGTACTCACAGGTCCCTTCCGGGTTTATAGAGCTGTGATTTGTTATCTCTTGCATACAAATGAATACAAGTACTTGACAATCATGATATACATTTGTACATTCTAACATAGAGGAACAGCATTTGACAGGCTGGCAGGAGGTTCCCTGCTTCTTCTTTTCTTAATTTTTTTCTTTTTTTATTGAAATTATAAAGAACATAACAATCAACAAATAACATAACAGTCAACAAATAATAAGAAAATCAACCATTAACTACATTGCCTGAAGACATTTAAAGAACAACAATTTCTACATTACAGTGTTGTTTCTCCTATATCCAAGAATTAAATCATTAAATCCGGGAAGAAAGACAATAATTTATATTTTATAACTGAAAGAGGAAAAGAAGCAGAAACTGTAAGAATCATCATAGTGATTTGTTTAGTTGTTTCAAGATAAACTAGAGTCCTGCCCAGATGGGGCAAATGTAGCAGCATTACAGTGGGGCTACGTTGAGGTCACTTCATGGATCGTAGACAACCCCTCCATAATCCCAATTCTTCCCCTTAAAAAAAAAATAAAAATAAAAATACTTTTTCTGGAAAACCCAGGCCTGGTTGTGGGTATTCCGGCAATAGTATTTTGGGGGCTTTGTCACTTACCTTCATGCATGCATGGAAGATGAAACAACTGACCGTGCATGTGTGGTGGTGGTCATGCACACATCTAGGAATTGAACAGTTGCTAAATTACCCAGATTATGTGTCTCAGAAACATGTAAAGACAGGGCAAGGCATGGTGTTGTCTAGACAGGAAAGGGAGCAAAACCATACATTACTGCTGCCTATCACTATATCTAGCTGCCATCTGGAGAAGTGCTTCAGAACAGTAGTTTGTGGCCCTTGTGTTCTCATTCTATTTCTTATCCACTTTTCTGAATTAAAATGTTTAGGAAAAGGGGAAAGACAGACTGGCATGTGAACAATCCCACCTTGGAACCACCTTCAAGCTTTTTCTGAGCTCCTTCAGGGACTTCATTCATTCATTCATTCATTCATTTTACTGTAACAGCCTAAGATTTTATTGCCCATGCATTGCCACGCTATAACAAAATTATCTTTTTAGAAGGGATTTTAGAATATTTTTTTAAAAAGAAACACCTTGAAAAACCATGAAAAGGACAAAACATAGAAACCTAAACTGAAGACAAACAATTTAGAAGGTAGATCCTCTAGGCCATATATAGTTAAACAAGCCTCTACTAATTTGATTATCAAAACTGGATCAGTCCCAGACAGTTTCTGCTCTGGACTTTATTCTGGATTATATTCTGGACTAAAATCCTGGGACCTGTCATAGTCTGCACTAGCATGGCAGATCCCTATTCCAGAATGAAAAGTGCAGAAGGGACCTTAGTTTCTTTTAACAAACCTTTGAATAAAACCACAGGTCTTCAAGAACATAAGAAAATAAGAGAAGCCCTGCTGGATCAGGCCACAGCCCATGTAGGCCAGCATCCTGTCAACACAGTGGCCCACCAAATGCTCATGGGCATCTCAAGCAGAGACAAGGACAAACCTATTCCTGCTCTAGAAACCCAGCAAATGGCCTTAGAAGCGCCCTGGTACCCCACCCCCACCCCCACCCCCACCCGGCATTCAAGTTTTTAACATAAAAAAGGATAGTAGCTAGCTAAAATGCAAACACTTTCCCTGTCTTACACAAAAGATAAGCAAAGCAGAAAGGGAAGAGATCAAGTTCAGAGCTCATCACAATACACATTTCTGTAACAGGAACATGAGGTTTTCCATGCAACTGAACCAGATCATTATCTAATTCTGTGAATGTTCTTTTTGAGTAATTTAACCCAATCAAATAAATTATTTAACATTAATGTAATGTTACCTAATTTTGCATAGTTATTTGCAATCAGATCTTCTAGTCCAATCAACTTCCAGAAACTATCATCCCAGCCTTTTTCTGAAGAATAAGTCCATTTGCACACCAACGTGCACAGAGATCTGTGGACAAAAAGGAGCCTGCATTAAATATCCACAATACTGAAGACCAAGGATTTAAAGAGAATGATACATATGTGTAGGAATCTCTGAGATTTCCAGAAATACAGTACTTTAACATTTTTAATGACTCTAGACATTGCATCTTTTAGAAAAGAAAGGATTACTCAATTTAGAATGAATTCTCCTGTCCTATCCAGAGAGCAACATTAACAGAGGCCATAGTCACATAAAACATAGTAATCAATTTTAGGTCCTGACCACATCCATCTAATTTAGTGTTCACTTGATTTGTCTTTTTGGGTCCACAGTTTTCAGTCTCCTTGGTCTCAGTAGCGTGACTGGGTACCTTTTCCCTGTTCACTGCTCCCACCCTTCCCTTCGAATTAGGGATGTGCATGAATGGATTTTTTTGCATTCGATTCATATCAAATCAAATATAAGAAAATTTGTATTCATTCAAATAGATCCCCTTCGAATGTGGCAGGATTCTATTTCCTATGTTCCAAGCATTCATACAATTGTTGTGAAACATTTGTATGAATATGAATGTCAGTGTACGAATGTCATAACATTCAATTTGTATATGAAAGTCTGAATTAATTCCTTCCTTCCTTCCTTCCTTCCTTCCTTCCTTCCTTCCTTCCTTCCTTCCTTCCTTCCTTCCTTAAGCATGGACAGCAAGCCCAGGGAGACACTGGCCATGGCCAGAGAGTGCAGAGAAGAAAGCTAGGCAGGGACAAGAGCCAAACTACCACTTTGCTCAGGAAACTGTCCTGCTGAATGCCTCTGTGAGCCAGAGGGAACTGCTGCATAGGGAGAGGAGGCTGGCTTCTAAGTGTCATGGTAGATACTGCAGAATAGCGCAAATTATGCTACTGAGCAGCCTTCAACCTGCAGGGTCAGGCTCAGCTGGTAAGACAAAAGTGAAGTAATATGGGGGACATTCCAAAGGGACACCCTGGTATCATTAATATTTACCTCCACAGCACAGGAAAACATACATCTAAAACTCAATGTGGTGGCATAATAAATTTGTTAGCTCCCAGGGTCCTTAGTGACCTTTTTTAAAAAATCAAAAAGTACAGTGCTGACTGAAGTTACTTACATTAACTTTGGGGCCATCAAGAGCTAAGATAGGGCTGCAGAAAGTGCACAGAGAATTTGGTTTTCTAAGAACCTGGACCTCCAAGGAGAAACATGCAATGGATTTTATATGCGACACTTGAGAGGGCATTTATAACATCCATAAACTTTGTCCAAGCAGTATTATTTCTTAGAAAAAACTATTCTATGGTTTTCTTGTGTACAAAAGAAAAAAAAGTAGCATTCATTTAAGCACAGAATCTGCACGCACCATCTCAGAGCACTGTATCTAATCTTACAATGGGGGTGGATGGGAATTTGTTATTTTATAAGTCTGCAAGCAGTGGGGGAAATGTTATCAAACAGGTCTCTGAACTACAGTTCTAAAGCCTGGCAGAGATTGAGATTTGTCTCTGAAGACGTTATCAAAAGCAAAGATTTGAGAAAGAATGCCTATCTTTTCTGCTTCATGATGAAATCAACAGGGAAGATACCACAATGGGCTAACTGTTTTTGAAGACTGAAAGGGATTTTCTTAGTCTCTGCTGATAATGGTTAAAAATATAGTTTTAAAAGAAAAAAACCATTAGTATGAAGCAAGGCTTTCAACAAATAAGATGCCTGTATAACAACAAGAAAAACAAAAAAGCCTAAATCTATTTCAGTACAGAAATTCAGAGGTACAAATGTTCTCCTTATTGCACTCAAAAGTTGTCTCAGACATAATATTCAGCACATTTAAACCCTCTGGAAAGCTTCTAAAAAGAGCTGGGTGTTTGTGTTATGGAAACCTAAAAGAGAACAATGGGCCGTTAGATGGATGACTTTGAAAACAAGAAAGAAAGTAATCCTGGGAGTATCCTACGTTTCAGTATCAAATTGAATGCCAGAACTGAAGCCATTTATGTTTACTGTAGATACTAGAGAAGAAACTGGGGCTCCGTCCAGATAGGAGCATCAGTATAGCTAAGGTCTGGAGTGGGAGGCAAAAGGCGGGACAAATAAATGCTACATACTTAATGACTGCTCCCAGCCTCCAGAAGCCTCACTGCTGTAGAGAACTCCATGTGCAGCAGCAAGGTTTCCACATGGGGTACTTTTGCTGAGGACCAGAAATGACCTTGGAAGTTGACCATTTCTGGTCCTTCATAGAAGTGACATATGAGGAAATCAGTTTCTAAGGAGCTTTTGCTTGTAACCATGTCCAGGAATGGTAAATGCCTAGTTGTCCATTGTGGATTGAGAATGTTTCCTCACCGTGGTCTGATGCACCTGTGTGAATGCAATCCAAAAGAGAGGAAGTATGCTTTCGACCTGGTTAATACTAACATCAAAAGGAATAATTGTATACACAGAGCTAAATTTACAAAACAGTGACATACAGCTTTGAGTTTTTAACTGAATTCCAACATCAGCATAGTTCTCAGAGTTCATTCAAAGAGTACTTCTTAATTGCTATTTATTTACTTTGGGGCTATTGGAATTGGTATTGCTCACATACCAGGAATGGGTAATAGGCAGAGGAAGATCAATACAGGCTCTAGATAAAAATGTCATTGCTTCAAAACCATGGAGCTCTGAATACAATCTGTTGGTGGCAACATCACTGGAGAGCTACTATCTGAAACCTTCGTCTGTAAGCTTGCCAAGTTTGTCTGGCCCTTTCTGCTCTGGGCCTTATTCCTGATTTTATCTTGGAATAGGGATCTGCTACAGCAGGGCCCAGGCATGTCAGATATAACCCTGAAATAGTATATAGCACATTTTCATGATGATATAGTGGGGCAATGGTGGGTTGCCACAGATGTGTGTGGCAACCTCAACACAGGCAAGACATAACTATACTATATATACCCTGTCTGGATTCAGCTTCTGTCATGTAGGTGCACAGAAGTGCGTAAAATAAGTCCTTGAATTAAATTTGATATTTTGAAGTTAGTATATCCAATAATCTTATTACAATCTCTTTCATTTCCCTTTTGTCCCTAGACCTATTAATGCTACGTTCTTTGTTTTCTGTTTTTATGCAAAGTATGCTTTGCGTGATGAACACTACTTCGGGGCAGACTTTTACATCCAAAGAAAATTTTGCATCTATTGGCACTACCAAGTACGTCCTCGGTTCATTACAATAAGGAATAAACGCATGGAATTATCAGTGAAGCCATCAGATTTACCAGCTATGATGCTGAAATTGGAAAATGAATGACAGCTTGCTGAAGATGTGTTTTTCACCAGGTCCCTTTCTTCAAATTCTAGAAAGATCCCTATTCCCTCCCTGACCCCTTTTTTCTTGTGTGTTGTGTCTTTTTTTTAGACTGCAAGACTGAAGCCTAGGACATTTCTAAGGTTACATATTGTGAGCCAGGCTGAGAGTCTATCTAGTCTTAAGGCCACCATATAAATAAAGCAAATAAATAAATAAGCCCCATATTCTGTCTCTACAGCTACTATCCTGACAATCTGAATGTCTTCCATGAAAAACCTATATCACAGTTTCAGAAATACTAGAAATTTCCAAACAGCTATATAATAAACATTACTCCTCCGCCCATGAAACTACAGATTACATGCACTATTCCTTTTTTAACGGAGCTGAAAATGCACTCTTATTGTTTCTGAATTCTATATGAACATTCTTCAGTAAGACACACTGTTTTACAAAGTCAAGGATTTTACTATCTGGAGAAGAGAGTGCTCTTACAATTTTTCTAAACCCACATGTGCAATTAATCTTCTCTGATTTCAGCCACTCCTTGGCAAGAATCCATGTTATATTTAACACTAGACATAGTTTCAGAAACAGATAGTGTACACAACCAGATTGTTTTCAAAGACAATGTAACAAGATAAACAGAACCTTTTGATCGTTGGGAAGTCTCTAACAGACTTTCACCCAAATTTGGAAGTGGCCTTCAATTAACATCTTTAGGCAAATAATATATTCAAGAGCATATTCTAGATTTTAAAAAGATCACCAACAACATTAGGACAACAGTTATTTAATACTAATTATATAAAAATGTTTTCATAATTTGTAAACGTCCAGAGCTGTCCCTTTATTGCCTCAGTCACTCAATCACTCACTCTACCTACGCATCATTCATTCACATTCATCCATCCATCCATTCATTCATTCCTATCCCACTCATAAGAACATAAGAGAAGCCCCGCTGGATCAGGCCACAGCCCATCTAGTCCAGCATCCTGTCAACACAGTGGCCCACCAAATGCTCATGGGCATCTCAAGCAGTGACAAGGACAAACCTTTTCCTGCTCTCGAGTCCCGGCAAATGGCCTTAGAAGTGTCCTGCTTTCCCCTGCAGCTTGAAAGATGTACTTAGGCATTCATTCTAGTAGCCCTTGATACATTTGTCATTCATAAGTAGTTGTTTTTTTCAGCCTCCATGCATGTGTGCTGGACAGAGCTACAATTGTGGCTTTGTCCAGAAAGTAAGTGGCAAGCTTAAAAAGAACTGTTGCTGGAAAATATGCAACCAGTGCTGGGCTTTCCAGTAATAGTATTTTGCACTTCTTTGGGAGGTAAGAGCAGGATTATGGTAGGATAGCCTGTGATACATGAGGTAATCCCACCATAGCAGTGCCCTAATGGAAGTACAGTACAACTTATTTATACTGCACAGTGGAATGCGCAGTTGCAATCAGGGTGTCACACACAACAATTCATGCATTGTTGTGGTACCTTAATGCTGATCTAAGGACACTTGCTGTGCAGTAGAAACAAAATTTGAGCTTTCCTGCCAGTTTGGGCAGAATGGTGAGAAGAGGAGGAGGAGATCAGGAAGACAGCTCAGATGTGATTGGCTGCCTCAACCCGTGTGACTGCACACGCTGACTCAGCTCTTACAGCTTCCAATGGGAAGCCATGGAGCTGCTTATCAAGTCGGGACGGCCGGTCATTGCTGTGGAGCAGGTAAGCTGTGCTTTTACCTTTAACTGCGGATTTATTCTGCAAGTCTGGAGGCAGCCTATATTAGCCCTGTCTGGACAGGGCCTTGATCTTAAAAGGTCTTGATCTTAAAAAGGACACCCTTGTTTTTATTTGTTCTATTCCAAATATGTTGATGCTAATAAAAGTCAAAGGGTTGAATCTTTGTAAATTACGTGCTTATTAAAGCATATCATTTTGACATCTTTCATGTTAAGGTATCACATAAATTCCTACTCACCACTAATCACATTAAGCAAAATGTCTCAGTGAAAACTTGGAACTGGGATATATATGATTTTAAATGCAAATTCATCCCCAGACAAAGTTCCAACCATCTTACAGTACAGACATATCTACATGTGGGGAAACAGGTGGCACCAGGACCATCAGAGGGTATTTCCACAACTCAGGCTGCATCCAGACATCACTTACTTATGCCACTATATTTGAATATTCCAGAATAAAGCATAGATGTTCTGGAATATTCATGCTTTATCCTGGAATATCCAAATAGAACAGAATAAGTAAGCAATGTGTGGCTGCAGCTTCACTGTTGCTTGCACCATGCCCTTGATTCACATCATACCCTTGATAGATTTTGGCAAACACAATCACACTGCTCTGAGGGGGCATTTACAAAATGGAACACACTGAGGACACTGTGTGCTCTGGAGGTAGACCTGCCCACCCTAATAGGTTTGATGGAGCAGGAACTGAGTGCACAAGTGTGTTTTTTTCTTTCAAAAAGATCAGAGAGTTTAGATCTTTGGATTCCAAAAATATTCTGGAAGAATATCTGAAGCCAGGAATTCACATTTGGGAACAGGATGTCAATATCCCTTGACTAAAGCTCCAGCTCGCAAGACACCCAGTTAATTTGCAGGCATGCAGTCAATCATTGTTCAACACCCTCCCCAAAAAGAACCCCAAAAGTTCCAGAGAAGAGGGAAAGGAAATGAATGTCTTCCCCCAAATAAAAGACTGGATGAAGTTATCTGGTTTGCAAACAGATGATAAGAGAATTCAAGGGTTTGAACTTTTGGATTCTGAAAATTTCTGGAGGTAGAAATGAAAACTTGTGTTTGGGAAAGGGAAGGTGTTGTTCATCTGACTAATCCTTGAACTGAGCAGAACCTTGCAGGAAGGCTACCAATCAGGGTTCAAACCCAAAGAAATGGATCTAGAGGAGGGTGGAAAGATAATGAAACACAGGAGAAGAATGCAGATGGACAACAGGAATCACTCCCATTTATCTCTGTGTGGATGTAGCATAAGTAACCATATTCTTCTCCTTGGGTGTTTTCACACTTACCACCTGAAATCCAGATTAAAGAAATCCAGATTTCTGAAATCCGTCCCTGGGAGGATCCATCTAAAAAAGGGATGGATCCAAATGAGGTCTAATGCTTCTGCATTCACATGGGAAGCACAGATAGCGAGGAACACTTCATGTGTTTGCTGTGTGGACGCCTCAGCACCGATATCCAGAGGAATCAGGCTTCTCTGCAGCTCAGCAGCCCAAGGAGCCCCGTGATTGAAACACTCAGCCACACTCAACATGGTGACTTCCTGCAGCCTCACTCAACATGGTGACTTCCTGTCCTGCCCACATGCATTCCCTCTCCTGTCCCTGTGCAGAAGCGTCTTTCTTTGATGTGGATTTTGCAAGCAGGAACACTTTGAAGACCTAATTTTTAGGTCTTCCCGGAAACCAGTTTTGGCAGCCTCTAGACCCCATTAGAAATGGATCTCATGCAAGGCTGTGCGGAAGCAGTGTCCTTGAAGGGGCCCTAATCTGTCCTGCTGGGCGGAAGGTACCTTGCACACGTGTGCCATATGTGTCCTTATTGTGTGCTTAATGGGGTTTTAAGGGCCACTGCAGAAACACCCCTTATGTCCACAGAAAAAGCCAGATGCTATACGTGATCACCAGTGAAAGAAAAGCACTGAGTTTGCACCAAGGTACATGCTGTAAGAATTCTGTCATGGAAAGAAGCCTAGTCATTAGGTATAAACACTGGATCAAGTTTATTTTTAAAACCATAATAGAGTAATATCATACGGTACTATGAAATCTAAAACATCAAAGAATCACAGAGATGGAAGACACCATTAAGCTTATTCAATTACTCCATGCACGAATCCAACTCAAAGTATCTCCAGCATATCTCTCTCTTTGAATGTGTCTATTGGAGAAGTTGCCTTCTCTCCAGCTGTTCAGTTCCATTGTCACACTGCTCCTACCTAAAGTATGGAAAAGGAGGGATAATCACAGAACTGTTATACTGTTTGCAACATGCAACTAAATTAGAGTAAGGATTAAGTCTGATGCCTTGTGTGTCTAACCTTCTATGAATTCAAAAGAAAGATGAAGGGCATATGAGTGCTTACCTAGATGAAAGGTAACACTCACCTACCTCTGTTACCTTCCCCAGCCTTTCTGCTTCTCCTCTCAGCAGACTTTGTAACCAGGAAGTGCCAGACTTCACATGCCATTGCAAAGCCATTAAAGTGTTTCTTCTTCCAATCCTGCATTTCCTGGGCCTTTATTCCTCCCTTGCCAAGCCTGAACTGGATGGAATAGCACTTTCCCCCATAATATTCAACAAGGCCATTATTGTTTGTTCTATATTTTGGATGAGAAAAAAGACACCATGATTCTCTTTTTCAGGTATCTGAAGAATACAATCATATCCCTCTCCTTTAGCCAGTTTGGTCTAGTGGTTAGGGAGCCGGACTCCTATCTGGGAATACCGGGTTCAATTCTGCCGTCCCCCATGAAGCCAGCTGGGTGACCTTGGGCTAGTCACAGCTCTCTTCTGAGCTCTCACAGCCCCACCTACCTCAAAGGGTGTTGTGTTGTCAGCCGCTTTGAGTCCCCTTAAATGAGTGAGAAAAGTGGGGTAGAAAAGCCAACTTTTCTTCTCTTGTCAACATTTGGCATACATAGTTCTCACAGGCTTTTCCATAGGACTTCATTCTAGTTCCAAGGGCAACACACACACTGGGTTTTGCTGAATTTCACCAGTACCAAACAGATGGAGCCATTATCTCCATCTGTTTATATTGTACCCACTTTGGTTCAGCCCACCACTGAAATGCAAGGTAACTACTGGTTTGTGCAGCCATGAAGTGGCGGGGTAGGGGGAATCATACACTTCTTTACATGTTCCTATCACAAGTTGGAACCTATACAATATAAAATAAAGTTTCCAACAGATTTTTGGAAGTTAACAAATAAAATAATACATGCAACACACTAAAACCACCCAAATGTGCTACCCTGGACATTCAAGGTAGGATTCCAAGATCTAGCTGTGTTAGTCTGACTAATCCAAAGAAAAGGGGATTCTAGTAGCACCTTTTCTATGGACATTCAAGTACTTACAGGATTGGGGGGGGGGTATTTTTAAGAAAGAAAGAGGGACAGAAAGAATTAATAATACAGAAAAATATTGGATGGTGGCCCAGTGGTATGGCAGGAGCCAGTCACATTGATGCTTAGGCTGTGGTCACACTTCAGATTTAATCCAGCTTCAGACCACTTTCAGAGTGAGAGAATACATCAGCA
>MTQE01001134.1:33826933-33855508 GCA_014337955.1 Aspidoscelis marmoratus | reverse complement strand
TTTTCCTGGGTTAAAAAGTAGTCTTATATGCCAGAATATACTGTAATTTGTCAGCAGTAGGGGAGGAGAAGAGCAAGGGTAGGAAAGTAGACATTGGAAACTGTACTTTTTATTTCTTAAATTATATGATGTAATGAAACATTGCAATAATTTTTTTAAAAAAGAAATTACATCCAATAACATCTAGAGATGATTAGTTCGGTCATCCCGCCCTCCTGGAACATACAGATAGCTTTGGCCAATTGAAAAAAGCTCAAAACTATCCTGCATGTTCGTTGATGGAGGTGCGAGTTTTTTGCCCACCCTTAGCTCACCGGTCCTGCCAATCAGGGCGTGCTAAAGTCTCAGCTCCTCCTCCCTCAAAACTGAAACAGGGGCTTCGTCAGCCCACGCTGTTGCTTTGCACTTGGCTGTGATGAAGAAGAAGGTCTGTTCCCCTTCCTGCACTGCCCTGAGGAAGCCCCTGCACCCCCACCCCTAAATGTATCCTAGCAACTCCCTTGCCCACCCCCTCTCCCCCACCCACATCTCCGTTCCCCTGCCTGCCTCCCTTAACCTCTCTCTTGCCGCCGCCAACAAGGCTGCACACGGCTGTCTCCCCACCAGCCGTAAGGCCAGCAAAGCCTCTCCCTCTGCCTTGCATTCCCCCACCGCCCTCACTGTTTCCCCTTCCCTGCCACCTCCCTTCTCCCCCTGCCCTGTTAACTTTCCCCTGTCTGCCAGGCCAGGCAGGCCAAGAGTCCCAGCTCCCTGATGGCCTTGCTCTGCGTTGGGAACCTGCACCCCAATGCTGCCAAGGCCATGCCCTAGGAGAAGTCCAGCCTGGCTGGGCCCATCCTCTCTCCATCCATGTGGACAGCTTCTTCAGCTTCCAGCAATCCGCTGATGGTGAGCAGCCGGGACAAGGAGGAGGAAGAGGGACAAGAGCCGTGGGCAAGCAAGAGGACTCCTGGCAGGGCAGCTGCTTCTGCCTTTCCCCAGGGCCAGCCAAAGTGAGGGAGCTGGGCATGGTGGAGGACACATGGAAGCAATACAGGGCTGGGTGAGCAGGAGGATCGGGAGAGCAGCTTCTTCTCTGGGCTTAGACAAGTCACCTCCCTGCTATTGAAACTGAATAAAAAGCCCTCAGGGCTTATGCGAAAGGAGCCTTCTCCCCTTCCTGCCCCCTGTCTCCAGTTCCATCACCTGCTTTCCATCCTCCCTGTCCCCGCTTGCCCCTTTGGTCCTAGACACGAGGTGGGCAAACATGTGGCCAGCACGAGATGGGTGATTTGGCTGGCTGCTCAAAATGCCCAGGAGAAGAAAGAATAGTTGGCTTTTCTCCTCTGCTTCTCTTGCTCCTTTTTAGGGGACTCAAAGCAGCTGACAAGCATTCTGTTCTTCTCCCCAGCTGGCTTATGGCTGGGGAGAAGAAGCTTTGCTAAGAGAAGTTCCGTCCTTCTCTTCATTATCTCATTCTCATTCTCTCTCTCTTTCTAGCTTGAAAATAGTTGCTTGCTTGCTTATGTGCTTGAATTTGTTGTAATAATTAATTGCTTATATTTCAATTTAACTGCTTATTTGCTTGATTTTGGTGTGTTAAATAATTACTTGTTTGAGAGGTGTGCTTGTGGAGGGGAGTAAAAGAAGGGGTAGTTAAGGGGTGTTGTTTCACTTTAGTTTTACATTCTTGTTCTTGTCCTATATTTTTATGCTATATTTTTTCTCTTGCTTCATTTTTGTTGAGTTGAAGTTTTTAAAGAAGCTATTTGAACGAGGAATGTATTATTGTGGTTTTCTGTGGTTGTTTCTGTAATCTGGAAGAGGTCTGGGCAGTTGAGGTCTGCTGTATATTTAAGAAGCTCTTTATGGAAGTTATTTTTGTTGTTGCTTATATAAATCTGGGGCTGCATTGACACTTAAGTTTTAATCCAGCTTCAGCGCACTTTCAGAGTGAGATAATACATCAGCAAAATTTCAAGCTGTTTTCTTTTCTTGGAAAAGCCATCTTTAGATTAGATAAAGAGGACAGAAAATGATTATTCACTTTGCTGATATATTCTCTCACTTGGAAAGTGGTCTCAAACTGGATTAAAACTCAGGTGTGAACACAGCCTAACAGCTTATTTTTCAGCCTCTGTGGTTGCAGTCAACTCAGCCCAGGTTTTGAGTTTCCTTCTGCTTTGGCTAAGTGTTGCCTGATGGCAGTTTTAACTACTGATCTAAGCAGGTCCTAGCCATTACAGTATTAAATGTTTTTATGCTGTGGCTAAGGTGCGTGAAAGCTGCAAAATCCAAATACTCTTTGAAAGAAGGGATTGTATCAGTTCTACTTAGTAGGAAAAACAGGATAAGGATTAGAAAGCGGGTGGGTACAGAAAGTGGTGGTAATGTTAAGGGATAGTCTTGAATCTTCAGAATACAGAGATACTAAGACTAGTTTCGCAACCTAGAAGCAAAACCAAAATTTCTGGAGGATAGATGCTGTCAAGGCTATTTTTGGAGCTCTACCAATGAGAACATGCACCTCCAAATGCACCCAGGTGACCTCGCCCCCCCCCCATGACCCTTCCCCACCTTGCCTGTGAACACCCAGCCCTGAAGTCCACCAGCTGCCACTGTGGATATATATCCTATACCAACGCCTACCTATTAGATTTGTATCCGATACATATCGAATATGAACACATATGTATCGATATGCATCCGATACATATCCCCAGTTTAACAAATGTACAAACTATTGATGTTCATACTAATGTTAATGTACAAATATACGAATGTTGTACCATTTGATTCATGTACGAATGTCCGAGTTCATATGAATTCATACAAATAATGAATGTTATGAATATTTGTGCACATCCCTATTTGGATGTAATGAAGCTTTGAAGGAAAGCACAAAAGCTTCTGCTTCGCATGTGAAGCTCAGTCTTCAAGTATAGCCAATATTCAATTTGAATGTGAAGTTTTGAACATTTGAGCAACTTGTACAAATTGCGAAGCTGACTAATGTTTTTTTGCCCATCCCTACTTTATCTGTACTATAACAGAAGTCCCTGTCCTAAGATCACCCTTTCCCTACTTGGCAGAAGGCAGAATAAAAAAAGAGGGCTCAGGATTTGTGCAGAAAATAGTAGGTGCCAGAACTCTTTATGCAGAAACCAAAGCCAATTCAAACCAAAAGTCTCAAAAATCTTAATTATAATTTACGTGGAATATCTAATTACTCCTGTTCTTCAACAACTGGGCCACCATCAGGTACTCAACCATGTTTAGAGGGAATAGAAGGGGGAAACATATAGAAATAATGAAATAATCCCTTAGGGATGCAGTAGTCTTTTTCCTCCCCCCCTTTTAAAAAAAACAAAAAACCTAAGTCTATTGTGTTTAAGGAAGCAGCAAAGAAACCAAGATCAAGGAGTCATATTCTTTAAAAATATAAGTCCAGGATGGTGAAAGATACCTTAACTCTATTTTTTTAAAAGTAACTTGGCACTTCTTATCCAAGCCACACTGGACAACCTTCGCAGCCAACAACGCTCACATTTAATCCTTGAGATCATTTTCCTGAAATAGAAAACTACATACGTTTCTCAAATTTCATATCAAGCCTTTGCATAGCCCAAGAACGGCAGGGAAGAGCTGAATGCCAAAGCTGTTCTCAAGGTTGGGAGGGGAGTAACAGAACAACAAAAAAAGGGAGGGTGGGCTAAAATGATCCGCTCGTATCACTACATTTCTCATTCTCAATCTAAACTTACAAGCGCTGCTCCCTCCCCACATCATTTAACAGAATTTTTAATAGGCCTTCTTATCAAGGAGTCTTTACTTTGTCAAATTAAGATGTAGTGCTTTGGATTAGTGAAACTCCTTAAGTTCAGCATGACTTCATGGTTGGCTCAGAGTTTAAGGTCTCAGTGGCAGGCAGCCAGCCAGCTGTATACTGGCTACAGTTTCTGCCTTCCCACTCAAACACTTGCCTTTTCAATACCAAAGAGCTTGATTTTTTTCGCCTGATGGCATTAGGGTATTATATGCTATTAAATAATAAACATACACCTCTGCAAATTAAGGATACTTGTGCTTTGTTATGTTTTGTTTTGTGTTTTTTTAAAGTATACGTTGCACACAATATATTGATGGCTGCATAAATTAGATCTGAAAGCAGCATCCAAAATCAGGTGTCTCAGATCCGTAACACTCGGGGTAGCCAAGACATTAAAGCAAAGTGGTCAGCATACCACCACACCACCACCATACAACCTTGTAATCCTGCCTTTTGCCCTGACCCCACCACCATGGAACCGCCCCACCCAATGTTCTACCAGAGTCATTAAAGCCATCCATCACTGGTTTTATGCAACTGTACAACTATTTAAGCATTCCAAGGAATACCAAAACAGAGAGAGTGGAAGCAGAGGGAATCTACTACAGGACACTTCAGTCATCTGCCTTCCATCAGGCTACAGAGTTGCAGACAAAAAAGAGAAAATAATTTGATATCTGATGGGTATTGCCTCTAGCTTAATATTCTGCACAAAGTCACACACACACACACACACAAAAACACCTTTATTTTCATGGAACCCCAATTTTCATGGATGGAATATGATAGCAAGCTGCTCCCAGGATGGGAGAGTGGCATAGACGAGGCTGTCAAGTTTCAGAGGTGGCACCCAGGCACTACTAGGACATTTCTGTGAATAGAACCCTGGCCTGGCCACTGACCACTGGATGTCAGGAAACATACAGCATGCACAACACAGAACTAAGACTTTTGATTTGGCATTAAGAACACAAGAGGAGCCCTGCTGGATTGGGCTGCAGTCCATCTGGTCTAGCATCCTATCTCACACAGTGGTCCCACCAAATTGTTTCTGGTCACCTCAAGTGCAAATTGAAACAAAAACTTAACTTGCTCTTGACACTGAACAAATGGCCTTTAGAGGATCCTGCCTGCCTCTGATGCCATCCTGACTCCAACTCCAATGGAAGGGTCAACTTCTGAGTAGAAGATTTCACTCAGGGCAATTAGGGCAAGAGGCAGCACCATCTGGAGCACAGATATGAACGACCTTGATTTCTGAGTGACTTTTTTAATATGAAGCTTAAAAAAACCATTAACAGGAAACTCTATTGAGTGTTCTAACCCCAGTTAAGAATTTTAAAAATTATATTCAGTAAGTAATTGTATTTGCCTATGCTGCCAGGTAGTTAAAAGTGCATATTAGTCACACATTTGGGTTCTGGCCTAAAAGGAAGGAAGTTCAGGAACTGATTGCATGGAAACACAGCAAGCTACTATTAAATCTGCTGTTGTCAGTTTGATTTCTATAAAATATGTGTCTGAAAAGGAGCAGTGGGTTATAAAGCATTTTGGGAAGTCTATGCTAGGCTCCATTTGAAAACCACACTTTAGGACTTTTCTGTACTGGGCCTTCATTTGAATTGTATCTTGGAACAGGGACCTGCCATCTCCATGCTAGTGCATATTACAGCAGCCCTGAGCACATAGCACATAGATGACAAGACCCTATTCCATAATATAACTTGGAATAAGGGCCAGTCCTTAGAGGAGCAAGCACAGTTTGGGAACATTAAAAGCACCCCACCCTTTCAGCCACCATGGAATGCTGCTGCTGCTTGAAAGAATGATGAAGGCTACATCCACAGGCAAGAAATGAGGGAAAACTGGGGTGCCAAGAAAGTAAGCCTTTCTGCACTTGGCCTCATTCTGAACTATCTTAGAACAGGGGCCTGCCATCCACATGCTAGTGTCGACAGACCCCAGATGAGGTCTGCCATAGTCTGCATTAGCATGCCGACAATAGACCACCCAAGATATATTTTAGAATAAGGCCAAAAGCAGAACATAAGAGGAGATCTGCTGGATCAGGTCACAGCCCCTATAATCCAGCATTCTGTCTCACACAGTGGCCCAAAACAATTGCCCATAGGCATCTCAAGCAGAGAGTAGGGCAAACCTTCTCCTGATCTCATATCCCAGCAAATGGTCCTAGAGGCACTCTGCCCATCCCCCCCAGAGAAGCCAGTGTTTCCTATTCCACACAGTGGCTGTCAACATGCCTGGATTAGAGGTTCTCAAACTTGGGCTACCAGATATTGTCATCATTCCTTGACTTTGTCCACACTGACTGGGACAGATAGGAGTTTCAGTGCAGTAACATCCAGTGGCCCAAGTCTGGGAGCTTCTGTTCTAAATCCATTCTAGGATTCCAAGAAAATGAAGGACAGTTATATATATCAATGACTACTAGAAACGATGTCTGGGTATTAAATCCACGTTGGAGAGACAGGCAGGATTCCTCTAAGGGCCATTTGCAGGAAGCTGAGAGCAGTGGAGTTTTGCCTTTGTCTTCTGCTTGAGATGACCAGAAGCAAATGGTGGATCACTGTGTAAGAGGATGCTGAACTATATGGGCTGTGGCCTGATCCAGCAGGACTTTTTATGTCCTTTTGGTGGAGAAAGATAAAGAGCTTTGAGAGTAGCTATACAGTACTGCACACAATGGCAATCACACGTGCCATGCCCAGATGCCTCTTTCTGAGGGTGAGGTTGACTGTTATAATGGGAGTTTTAAAAACAACAATAACTTGCTTTTATCTGCTTTTTAAAAACCTGGGCTTTGGGAGAAAGCTCGTGTCTGGGAAAGGGAAAGATGGTTAGTTAGTCACCTGCAAGGCACACAACTCATTGTTCTGGGTATGATGGGGCATCCCAGTGATGCAACAGGAAGTACTACTGGAAGTGGGTACACCTCCAAAAAGAGCCCTTCTGGAAACTCCAATAGCCAGGAACAAAATGTTCCTAGCCTTCAGAGGCTGAGCAGTGGCTTCAAAGGCTCGCCTCAGCCTTCAACAGTGATGGCCAGTACTGGGCCGGGAGAAACTAATCAAATGGAGACAGATCTGTCCCACTCCAGTGGCAATCATCCTAATATGGGACAGAATGTTTATCCCAGGACAATGCACCCTGTCCACAAACAGAAAGGTAAAAGTGAAAATGGAGCATGTTTCAAACCATAATTATAGTGGCACTGGCCACCTATTTAGATTGTTTGTAAAGCTTTATAATTGACTTTAATGTTTCTCAGAATATTCATATTAAGTAGGAAAAAGACAAAAAAGAAAGTTTAAAGTATTAGCAGTATCAAATATAATTTAATCTCCAGTTAAATGTTCTCATGTAACTAATTCTGTCTAAAATATGAAAAGATGCTTTGAAGAACTTCTTGTTAACAAAGAAATTCAGTAGCAAAAATGTTATCTTAACTACCAATGAGGGATTATCTGTCCTATAAAGTTCAGCTGAACAACTCAAAGCATAACTACCTGACTTTGAAATGATTTTGTAACTTAGAAGTAATCAATAACAGTATGTTGACACAATGATAGTCATTTAAATTTAACCAAGATCTGAATGCAGAAGGATCTAAAGAACTGTTTTCCTGAAATGTGTAATCCTCCTCAAAGTTCAGTGTTTATATTCTGCAAGTGAATGATTCATCATCATTCTCCACCCACCAGCTACTAACAATGAATTTTACTTTATATGGTACTCTGGTTAAAAACTATTAGCAGCAATAATAATCCCCTGTTTTAAAATGAATAACTGGTTCAGTTAGCAATGCTTCTAATATTAAGATTTCCCCCCCCCTAAAAAACAAACAGAATATGCTGTCCCATATAAAAAAGACAGATGTTCTAATCCCAGTTTATTCCACAGTGGGAATTGAATAGGTAAGGAATCAGTGAGCTCTGAGTTTTTGTCCCATAACAACCAGACAGCATCACCAGTTTGTGAGCCAGTTTGGTCTAGTGGTTAGGGAGCCGGACTCTTATCTAGAGATACTGGGTTCGATTCCACCCTCCCCCATGAAGCCAGCTGGGTGACCTTGGGCTAGTCACAGCTCTCTTCTGAGCTCTCACAGCCCAACCTACCTCACAGGGTGTTCTGTTGTGGGGAGAAGAATAGAAAAGCTTTGTCAGCCGCTTTGAGTCCCCTTAAATGGGTGAGAAAAGCAGGGTAGAAAAAACCAAAAACCAAAACCAACCAATGTAGGCAAGGGGTGTTTTTCCACTGTCACTAGAAGTACCCATTAAGTACCCATTAATAGGTACAAAAATGCCATTTAGTACCCATTAATGGGTACTTAATGGGTACTTCTAGTGACAGTGGAAAAACACCCAAGATCTGTATGGCCAAATCAGGCTGTGCTGAAAGGACACAGAAGTGCACTGATCACATGTATTAATGCCCATCTAGTACCTAGTGCTCTCCCAAGGGTGGAATCTGCTCCCAGAAACACTCCCTTTGCAGTGCATGGACACCTACTCTGCAAAAGAGAGTGTGGGCCTAGTTAATCCTGTTCCTGCTATGCAGAGAGATGACAGCTGCAAGACTGATTTACCTGTGGACTTGCTGCCCAGCAGCTTTAGGCAAAGCACTGAAAATTGTCAATTTTGGGGGGCATTTTTAGCACTTCACGTAATGGCCCCACTAGAAAACCTCTGTGCTGTGGAACTTTCATTCCCCAACCTCAAAGTTTGCAACCACTGGGGCTTGGAGGCCATGTGAATGGCATGCGTCCCCAGTCCTGATTTGGAGGCAAAGGTCTTCAGTCCAGGAGAAGGCCCCTTCTGTACACAGCATACAGTTTGCCATACTCTCTAGTGGTCTAACAATAGCTGAAAAGCTACCAGTTTCAAACCTTTGTTTCATATGCTACAATTTCTGGCAATTACATTCCCAGATATTTTGGGAACCAATTAGGACACCATGTTTACAATGCAGAATGCAACAGAAGAAAGTGTGAAACTAAAAATTCAGCTTACAAATATTACTCAGACAATATCTACAATTGAAGCATGCTTGCTTGCTTGCTTGCTTTATTTATTTATTTATTTACATTTCTATCTAGCCCTATACCCTAGGGTCTCAGGGCGGGTAACAGCATATTTAAAAGACAAAGATATTTAAAATAAAACCATATGTATAAAACAGTATAAAACATTAATATGTGCAGTAGGGGGAAACTGTGCCACATTTAGCCAAAGGCCAGAGCAAAGAGGTGCGTCTTCACCCCCTTCCTGAACGTATACAGTGAAGGGGCCTGATGTACCTCGAGGGGGCAATTACTGAGAAGGCCCTCTCTTGAGTGCCCATCTGTCTTACTTTAGAGGTCCTTACAATGATAAGGGCCTCCCCCCACCCAGATCTTAGGGCACGGGCAGGTTGATATGGGAGGAGGCGTTCCTTCAGATATTTGGGGCCCATGTCATTTAGGGCCTTATATGTTAAGGTTAACACCTTGAATTGGGCTCGGTTACGAATCAGCAGCCAGTGCAGCTCTGTGCAGATATCCCTGTAAGCAGTCTCACAGCTGCATTCTGCACTAGCTGCAGTTTCCGAACCCCTAGTAATACCAACATTCTTAGCAGCAGAAGTATGGGGACTCATGAAAAGCCATTCTCCATTATAGTCCTCAAATTCTAGAATGATCTCCCCTCTGTCATGCATCAAACTTCATCACTATATGCAGCCAATAAAGACACAGCTCATCTAAGCCTTTGGTTGAGGAATCAGTCTACCATTTAGTGCACTGCACTAAAATTCTTATTCTAATCTTTCAAATAACTTTCTATTGCTAAAACCCTACAGGCAGATTCTGGATTTTCATTTATGAAAATATTTCATAGCCATGTTATTATTTATGTTAGAAAGCTAATAACCTTGATTATATTAACATCTACTCTTTCACTCTGAAGTAGTGATGCCATATGGAATCCAGTTCAGAATTCCTACTGAATACTTGAACAGAAGAAGGAATTTCTGTAGCCTTTGCCTGTCTGACAAACAATACCTACAGAAATTCCCTCTTCTGCACAGCTACTAAAATAAAAAAAATAAACATCCTGTCCTAAGTTTCATGACAGCCCTGCTCTAAGGCTCTTTTATATCCCACAGTCATGTGTTGATCTGATTCATTACAAAATCATGATGACTTCATTATGGCATTGGGTGCACTGCGTTATGTGGAGGGGAAGGCAGAGTAACAGGACAATCAAAAGCCTTTCTTTCACTGTTCTGAGGTATCATGGGTACAGTTGTCTTGCTTCCTGGAATCCACAGTTCTATCCTCAGTTTACTGTTTGATAGAAGGTCTGCAAAACACTTTGGACCCCCGTTAATACTTACTTTCCTCTGTGCTTTACAGCTGTGAAGCATCTCCAAACTGGAAGTTTTGTTATTTGGAGAAGTGCCACCAAGGGACCTGCAAAACATCATGCCAAGTACAAGACAGTTGCACTAAGTGCAGAACTGCAGAAATCAGGCAGACTGTTGCTAACATAAGCCAGGCATCATTTGCAGTTGTCCAAACAGACAGTGTTTGTGCAAGCTATACTGGTACTAACAAGCTCTAACAGACAACCAAGTGATAAACCATACAAAGTGGACAGAAAAAGGACTGTCCACTTGGTGTGTGGAGGTGAAATGGAGCTCAGTACCCAGCTATATCTAAGTTTTAATCCACATTCAATCCACCTTCAGAGTGAAAGAACTCATCAGCAAAGTAACTCAGAAAATCTACCTTTGGGTTAGATAATGCAGAACGAAAACAGCTAGTCACTTTGCTGTTGTAGTCTCTCACTTTGAAGATGGACTCAATATGAATTAAAACTTAAGAAGAAGAAAAACAAGAAGTTGGCTTTTCTCCCCAGCTTTTCTCACCCATTTAAGGGGACTCAAATTGGCTGACAAAGCTTTCTATTCTTCTCCCCACAACAGACACCCTGTGAGGTAGGTGGGGTTGTGAGAGTTCAGAAAAAGAGCTGTGACTAGCCCAAGGTCACCCAGTTGCCTTTGTGGGGGAGTGTGGAATCAAACCCAATATTCCCAGATAAGAGTCTGACTCCTAACTACTCAACCAAACTGGCCTTGTACCTGGGCCCAGAGGTTCTTCCCTCTGCCCCACCCTGGCTCCTTCTCTCCCCAGTTCTATCCTATCCCTAGAGGACTATAGGGAAGGAGTCCTGGACAATAAACAAAACCAAGCTTTCTATTTCCACTTCTGTCATTCTGTTTATAGTACCTGCTTTATTCTCCCTCCATGGCCTCCCTGTTAAACACTCTTGCGCTACAAATGAGCATTAAGGATACAGATAATCGCTACCTTAAGAAATCAAATTTTGTAGACTTGACTGTTCTTTTGAATGCTAAAAGAATAGGATTCAGTCAATTATATTACATACAGTTAGCCTCCAGATCTGGATGTTCTAGACAGGGAGAGTAGGAGTTGTTCAAAGAAGAAAAGTCTAATTTGAAAGCGGGAATCTTTTTCACATACACACACAGGAGCTACTGGTTTTGACCATGGAGAAACAATATGAGGATTGTGCTATTTTGAGCAACCTTTAGTCACCAGAGGTTGAGACAGGGCACAAATGCTGAAAAGCGCTTTCCCTGAGACCAGGAAAAGCAACTCCCAACCCCTTTTTAGAAGAGTCAACACTGGGCTGGTATTTGTCATGTCGCACCAATCCAATGCCAACTCAATGGCAAGAGTTCCAGCCAGCCTTCCTATTTTAAGGCATAGGATCTGGACAGACTTTGTTCCAGAAGCTCATAGGAATGGGATGGTCCTCTGCATCCTGGGCACATAATGGTAGTGCATCTCAGCTGCATGCATACTGCAACATTTGGCATCTGTCCTGGCATAAATGCTGCCTTGCTCAGAGTTAGAATAGCTCTGGCTTTTCAAATATGTTTTAATCATAAATGCCATTAGGTTAAAGAATGCTGAAGTTTTACATTTTATTTAAGCACAGATATCAAGAAATGAAGAACAAAACAGAACCTTTTGGGTGTAGCAGAGGCTGCTTCTAACTTTGTGCTACTTCAAAAGCTGCAAAAGACTACTCGCCTATTGAGCAGCCATTTTGAACTGAGAGTTTCAAAGACCACAAATTCTTAAATGCCTTAACCTCAAATAAAGGATGGCGACTCTTTATTTATGGGTTCCAAGTAATACAGAATGCTATATTACAATGACTTGCAGTTGGGCCTTCTCAGTGGTAGCACCTTTTCCTTTTGGAATGCTCTCTGCTGTTCATGAGGCACTAACACTTACAGCTCTATAGGTGCCTACTAAAGACCTATCTTTTTATGCAGGCATTCCCTAAGTGAATGATTATTTCCTCCTTGGCCTCTGGCTTTTAAAATATGTTTTAACTGCTTCTTTGATTCTATTACTCTCGTTTTTAGTAGTCTGTAAACTGCTTTGAGTTTTTTCACTAGAAACCTATGTATAAACGCCTTAATTAATCAAATAAATATATAGATATTTCTCACAATATCTTTATTAGCAACACATAGTGAAAGTCAATTATTAGCAACTTGTGGGGAGCAAGTTTTAAAGACAGTTATTCACTAAAGTAAAGCTATTCACCTTGCCTCTGAACTCCCCTGATCTGAACCGGATGTCCAGTTTCTGTGCTTCTGCTGACGGGTGTGTTTATGTGTGTGATTGTGAGAACTTCAAGATCCACAAAGGGTAGCATACTATATGAAGATTTCTGTCTAAAGAGCTTCACACAATAGAACACTATTCATCTGACATTTACAGTATAATTACTGACTATCCCTGATTTGTGGGCAAAACATGCTCCAGCATTATTATAAGAAGATATGTTCATTTACAGTATGCCTGAGGCAAAATAGAGATTGTGCAAGAGAAATTTAATGACCCAATGAGGCTCATTGACAGCATTGTTGCAGCACTTTATATTTGGGATGAAAAATGGCCAAGTAAATTTTACAGTTCTCTCTTGCTGTAATCACATTTCAACACTCACTATAATGCTGAAATAATGTGCGTATTCATCATTTAATTCTTCCACAATAAAAGAAAACAAGATCCATGCTTATCTATGTTTGAGAGCAAACTGTTAGCGACAAAGCAACAATAAGCTTAACAATAAAAATCCAGTTTTAATCCTACATTATTTTGTAATTTAATGAGTTTACATGAATCAGAAGGAATAATATCCTTAGCAGTCAGCCTTTTCTCACAATCTACCTCAGGTTCTAAGGGTGTGTTCTTATACATGGCTAGGGATGTCCCCTGGGCAAATTTGAGATCCAAGGGCAAAAAGAAATTTAAAAAACAAAACAACCTATCCAATGTGCACATAAATGGCATTTTGTTCATAGGTCATGGGAAAGCATCTTAACCTGGTAATCTGATAATTAGAACCATTTTGCTTCCTAGAAACATTTCTATAGAAGGTGCCTGTATACACTGAAAAGAAACAGAAACACACCTAGTCCAGTGGGAAATACAAAAGTATTTCAAGGAGAAACTGGTAGGCAACATTGCCAGGTTTCAGTTATCCCATATGCAGTCTGCCCTAGTTGTGAGTAGTTGTAACACCTTCAATGCGCTGCAAAAGTACAATACAATACATGAGAGCTACCCTGCACTTGCCAGAGCTCAGTGCTTATATTCATCTAGCTCTCAAGGTTCTACTAACTGAAGCCGGCCAGTAAATCTAACCAGCAGTAGCTTCTAGTAAAAGCAAAATAATTTTCCTTATTTATGTCTTGTGCATAATAGGCAAGGAGATAAATTCTGTCCATTGCAGCTTGGCTCTGAGCTTCACTGTTGGACCATTTAAGAATGGTCCCATAGGGTGTTTTTCCACTGTCACTAGAAGTACCCATTAAGTACCCATTAATGGGTACAAAAATGCCATTATGTACCCATCAATGGGTACCTAATGGGTACTTCTAGTGACAGTGGAAAAACACCCATAGGCGCCATCTTGCTTTTGACTCAGTTCAGGGACTGCCAAAGATAGACTGAGATGTAGGTGTGCTCTCCTTTTAAATTTCTCACATTCTTTTGTTACTTGAATAAATCTGGGAAAGGCAAACAATTGTGTACTATGCCCTCTTTTCTGCCTCAAATCAACACATCCGTTCACTGCAACCTTTCCTGGAAGTCTCTGGCAGGAGCAGTACAACTAGATATACTCATTCGTTCTACTGGACAAAGCAACAATATGACCACATAATGCTGCATAATGCAACTAACCCTTTTGATACAAGCTGAATTTGTTCTGTGAAAGCTGCTCATCATGTGAAAACCTGTAGAATAATTCCCCATTCCCACTGCTAATTCTGCCACTGCAGACTCTTGCAATATTTTTTTTAGGCAAGGTACTAGAGAGAGGTGTCGCCATTCAACTGCAGGCATGCTTGGAAGAAGCTGATTATCTCGACCCATTTCAATCTGGCTTCAGGCCTGGTTATGGAATGTAAACCACCTTGGTCACCCTGGTTGATGACCTCTTTGGGAGACAGACAGGGGGAATGCCACCTTGTTGGTTCTCCTGGACCTCTCAGCGGCTTTCGATACCATTGACCATGGTATCCTTTTGGAGAGGCCATGGAGTTTAGGAGTGTGAGGCAGTGCTTGGCATTGGTTCTCCTCCTGTCTCCAGAACTGATCTCAGAGAGTGGTTATTGGAGATACTGATTCGATGCCCAGGGGTCACTCTTATCTCCCATGTTATTTAATATATATATGAAGCCACTGGGAGAGGTCATCAAGAGATTTGGAGTGAGGTGTCATCAATATGCAGATGATACCCAGCTCTATTTCTCTGTGCCATCTGAATCAGGAGAGGCAATTGAAGTGCTTGGCAGGTGTCTGGAGGTAGAAATGGGCTGGATGGGGGGCAATAAACTGAAGCTGAATCCAGACAAGACAGGGGTGTTATGTGTCACAGGGTCTCGGGTCCATGACCTTGACAGCATCACAGTGCCCTGGATGGGACAGGTGCATAACCTGAGGTACTCCTGGACTTGGCACTGATGTTTGATGCTCAGGTGGATACCGTGGCCAGGAGTGCCTATTCCCAACTACGATTGGTGCATCAACTTAAGCCTTTTTTGTACAGAGATGACTTGGCCACAGTCATCCACACCCTGGTATCCTCTAGATTGAACTATTGCAATGCACTCTACATGCGGCTGCCCTTGAAGACTGTTTGGAAGCTGCAGCTAGTGCAAAATGCCACTGCGAGGTTGCTGACTGTGACAGCTGGCTGGATGCACCTCACACCAGTCTTAAAAGAACTGCAATGGCTGCCGATTCGCTACCAAGCCCAATTCAAGATGTTAACTTTAACATATAGGGCCCTAAATGACATGGGCCCCAAATATCTGAAGGAACGCCTTCTCCTATACCAACCTGCCCATGCCCTAAGTTCTGGAGGGGAGGTCCTCCTCCTCGTCCCACCACCCTCTATAGTAAGATGGGTGGGCACTCAAGAGAGGGCCTTCTCAGTAATGGCCTCCAGGCTCCACATCTCGTGGTGTGTCAGGCCCTTCACTGCATACATTCAGGAAGGGGGTTTAGCCTTTGGCTAAATATGGCACTTTCCCCATTATATAAATGGTTCTATTTTAAATATGTCTGTTTTTAAATGCTGTTACCCGCCCTGAGACTTTAGAATATTGGGCAGAATATGAATGAATGAATGAATATCATTGCTTATATTGCCAGTAGAATCACTTACCAGCAAAAATCTTGTAGTTTAATATAAAACAGGTAGAAATTTCTACATATTTTATACGTGAAAATTCTCATAGCAGTTGTCTGTACAATAAAGGATTTCTGTACTACCTAGAAATTCATATCAAACATTTTCCCTCCACAAACTGACATAGTTAAAATAGTACTTGATCAGTCTTAGCTATGCTTGGAAAAACCCTCAGAGTAAGGTTGGATAGTGGCTGAAAAACTCTCATCCCAAAGACAAGGCAACGTGCTCTGACAGCCATCTTTGTTCCTGAGAAGAATCCCCTTGGCTCCTCCACCTTAAGGACCTCAGTAAACCTACAGAAATGAAGCCAGCACTTCTTTATCTTGGCCTTCAGCTGAGGGAATAACATTCCCTTCCAATGTAGGTCCTGTTACAGTTTCAGATAATCTTTTTATATATACTTGGCCACAGTCATCCACACCGTGGTAACCTCTAGATTGAACTATTGCAATGCAGTCTACATATATATAGTGATCTTACTGTGATCTACCATGAAACCTTTGGATATAGGGCAGGATGCAAATATAAAGAAATAAACAATTTCAGCCAATTTCTCTGGAACATCAGGGTCTTTTTAAAATATATATTTAAAAGGAGAGAGTATATTTTGAGATAAAATAGGGTTGCAAGCACTAAAGTACTGTGAATCTGGTTCACTGTTTTTTCAAGAAAACCTCTTTTGAAATTGAGACATTTCATGAGCAGATTATCTGTTTCTGAAAATAAAATTAAAATTAAAAACCACCGGACATTCTTAAGTTCTTAGGTAAGATTAAGGTAGGCCTTTGGCTTCTGAAAGCTCACTCTCTTGTACTTTGCCATTTTTGCATTTACACTGAAAAAGGAATATATTTTTGCTTTGGTAGAAGTAATAAAACACTAACAATTGTGTTATTTGGCACTGACTTGGCTCAGGTTACAGAGATGGAGTGTGAGACTAAGGAGTAACTAATAATGGCGACATACCAAGAATTAAAAATGGTTTAAAGAGCCATTTTGTTCAGGAATGCAGCAAAGCAACAGAAGATAGGTTCAAGATGTTGTGAAGGGGCTAAATCATATACAGATGTACATGCACTACATGTAGTCAAAGTGGATTAAGACAAAAAAAGTACATGAAAAGAGATAGTGAGAAAAGACCAGTTAGTCACTTATTACATACCTTGAAGTGGCACCTGTCGCTTTCCACGATAAGAAATCTGGGAGATCAAAGAAGTGACCAGCCTTTCCCCAGGTTGACTCTTGCAAATTCTGGAATTTTTAATATAAACACACAGTATTTTAAAATAAAATTCATCATATACACACACTAGCACACAGACACACAGAGACCTCTGCCTGAACCTTTCATGTGCTAACTGGACATACAGAGGGAGTACTGATCTATCCAGCATGCTGAGCAAGGTGATAATTCATCATGCTCCCAGAAGTGGCCCCAGAAATGATG
This sequence comes from Aspidoscelis marmoratus, assembly GCA_014337955.1. NCBI lineage: Eukaryota > Metazoa > Chordata > Lepidosauria > Squamata > Teiidae > Aspidoscelis > Aspidoscelis marmoratus. The sequence continues at coordinate 33,838,446 of MTQE01001134.1, read as the reverse complement.
TATTTACGGGGGGCAGGCTAAAATAAAGCAACCCTAAACAACAACTTGGGAGGCTGTTTTTTTTTTTCTTCCCATCTTCCAAAATTGAGCCAAACTGGGCTGCTGCAGTACAGATGCCCCTTAGCCCACGCCACCAGCTGCCCCTCCAATCTTGCTTGATCCAGTACATAATCATCCCAGCACAACAGGGGACAATTTGTCATGTGTACATCCTTCCTTTGTTGCCGTTGTCAGGCATGACCAAACTGGAGCCAAAGCACTGTGACTATATGACATCTCTGTGGAGTTTGGTTGGAAAAGAAGCATTGAGGAGGCATTGAGGATCAAACCTATCATACTCTGCTTTCTAGGCAGTTGCTGCTCTATCGTTCCTACCTTTGAATATATCTTATTCCCAGTTATTCAATAATTAACACAGGAAGGAACAACAAAACCAGAGTTTTTGATATTATGCCAGTTTGGTCTAGTGGTTAGGGAGCCGGACTCTTATCCGGGTTTGGTTCTGCACTCCTCCATGAAACCAGCTGGGTGACCCTGGGCTAGTCACAGCTCTCCTCTCACAGCCCACCTACCTCACAGGGTGTTCTGTTGTGGGGAGAAGAATAGAAAAGTTTTGTCAGCCAGTTCGATTCCCCTGAAAAATGTGTGAAAAAGGGTAGAAAAGCCAACTCTTCTTCTTCTCCTTCTTCGGTGGAATAGTTTCTATTTTAAAGCAGTTGCACAACATAAAAAATACTCGAGGTCATCAGCTTTTGCTATCATCATCTTAAGGCAACATTGGGGCCTGTGACTATTTGCTCTGAACCAGTGAGTAAAATGTCCTCTCTTTTTTGTCCACAATACTATTCTTACTGGAATCTGGATATTCACGAAATAATAACTGGTCTTTACATTTATACTGAAAATGTGTGTACACACACAAACAGAGTGCTACCAGTGGTTGTTTCAGAAGAAGAGAAATAGTAAAAGAGGGGAGCTCAAAATTGCCCCCTGTGGCACCGCCAAGCTTACACTCTTCACCCCTGTCTTTAAACACAGTAAAGGGGCTTTTATAATTTTAGAAACTTGGTAGCATGTTTTTATATATGTTTCTGGTAGCGTGTCTATATACTGGTTTTAGCCTCGCACCCCACAAGCGGACACCAACAATGCTTCCTACGTTTCTTCACTTGCCAGCCTCTATAAACTTCTGGCTGCTGTTTTATTTTAACTCCTCCCAGCTTCCTTGGTTGTTCTCTGTAGAGATCTTTGCTACTGCAACCCCTTCTGAGTTTGAATAAGGGAATGCTGGAAGAGACTCTTCAAAGGAATAAATAAACAGGTTTTTATTCTTAATAACAGAAACACAATAAAAGTTCTGAAGAAGAATACACATCTGTCAATTCAAGGCCACACCCCTTAGTTCCTAGATTTCACACTTAAGTCTTAACTTCACAGTTCCTTTTCCTTTCTACCCCCTTCTGGCCTTATCTCCAGCTCAGAAGTTCGGGACTAATGCTTGGTTCTTTCCCTGAGGTAAAGAAACAGTCTAACCTGTCTTCCTCCCCCAAAACCCAAAAGCAAGGACAAATCTTTTCTTCTAGCAGGCAGGTTTTATACCCCTCACTAGCCTAAATTCGACGCCTGATTGGTGGAGTGAGCTCCTCCCCCTCCCATTATGCTAATTAGGAAGGCTTCACCCCCTCCGTACCTGTTTAAGCTGTCAGTTTAGACTCTCTTCCTCAAAGCACATTGAATACGCTTTCATTACACTTTAAAAATTACTTCTCCCAGCACTAGAATTTAGTGTGGGCACCACACCCCCAAATAAGTAAAGGCCTATGTTTTCAGAAATGCAGCATTTGTGCATTTCTGGCACAACATATTCTGGGGAAGATTTACTGAATCGTGTTGGTGCAGACTAAGAACCTTTCTGCACTGGGTCTTATCCTGGATGATATCCCAGAATAGGGACCAACGATCCATATGCCAGTACAGACTATGACAGAGTCTAAGGCTCACTGCAGAAAGGGCCTAATTTTAGTTTCCTTCTGTGGGGGCACAGGGTTCACTGCTGGTCATTGCTTTGCTTAAATGACCCCAATCAAAACACGACTGAGCAACTATATTTGACAAGAGAACACTTTTTTTGTGGTTTAGGAACAGACTTTTCTTGGGTATTAATCATGTAACCCTAACAAATGCAGCTATTCACAAAAGAGGGGGGGAAAGTAGTCACGGGATATTAATTTCAGTAGTACACACTTCTAAAGGCCGCTAAGAAACTACACCAGCAGGCATTCCCATAGAAGAGCATCCCAGTGATTCATTATTGTCACGAATGTGATTTGTCACTGATGACTTGCTCAAAGTATACCAGCCGTAGCTATTTGTTTCCACAGGGCAATAAGCTTCTAGTTCAATGCTAATTATAACTCCATCTTCTGTTTGCGCTATCCCCACACAGTTAACAAGTTGTGTGGGAAGGCCCCTAAAAAATCTCCAGCACAGTTAATTAATATCACAGAGACAAAGACATTTTTGTTGAATCTCTCCCTAGCTCCCCAAGGACCTCTCTGAACTTCATTCACACAATCCTCTACACTGGTTTTTAAAAACAAATAGTTCATCCAAAAAACAGGCCAACACTAAAGTGGTTAAGCAGGTGAAAATGCTACCACAGACTCTGTGCAGCTCTTGTAGTTTGGTTGTGTGGTTAGGGTGCCAGATGCCATACTCTTCCACAAAGCCAGCTCAGCTCTATTTCTGAGCTCTCACAGCCCCACCTACCACACCGGGTGCCTGTCGTGGGGAGAAGAATAGAAAGCTTTGTCAGCTGCTTTGAGTCCCCTTAAATGAGTGAGAAAAGTGGGGTAGAAAAGCCAACTCTTCTTCTTCTTCGTAATAAAATCCCTCAGAGCAAGGATATGAATACCTGAGTTGGTGCTGCAGCCTGCTGCCAGGAACAGCCAAAATACTGCCAGTTTGCCAGAATACTAGGCAGCCCCAAAGCCACATCTGGCCTTTTATGGTCCATAGGCCACTTGATTCAGAAGTAAAAAAAATAATGGTATATTTTAATTTTTCTAGCACTAATTATCCGAGGCTGCATCCAAACAGAGTCAAAAACCCATAATTGTTTCATCATTTACCAGAGTTGTCAAGTGTGATCATGGTGCTCCTGATACAATCCCAGAATAAAAACCCAATTTCCTGGATTATCATTATTCTAGTAAAATTAACTACTATAGTACAATATACTGTTATTCTGTAATTGCAGCTCTGTCTGGATTACCATACAAGAGCTTTCAGAATATGGAAAAGAATCACTTGATACTACTGTAGGGTTAGGTAGCATGGAAACAAAATCTCGCAGCTATAATGTCACTCTGCTGCCACAGAAATGCCAAAACCTGGAGTAGTGATTTAATGTAGATACCCTATTTCTCCAAAAATAAGACCTACCCTGAAAATAAGCCCTAGCATGATTTTTCAGGATGCTTGAAGTTTATATGTGTTATATAAAACATCCCCTGAAAATGGGCCCTAGAGTGCCTTTAGGAGCAAAAATTAATATAAGACCCTGTCTTCTTTTTCGGGAAACAAGGTGGTGATAGCTCTAGATGTGCTTTAAACCAGTAAATCAAGTTGCGGAATAAATAAGAGATGTCTGGAGGCAGCCTTATTGAAACATCTGGGCCCAGTTCCCATTACAAGCTTATTCCTGTTTCCATAACCTGAAATAATAGAACCGGATGCTAACGCAAATATGCCTGTTCCTATTATTTTCAACTTTAATCGCCTTCGATCCGGATTCTGAGGATCCTACGTGGCGTACGTGACTCAAGGGGGGACTCAAGTGGCTACTTTGTAAAAGCCACTTTTCAGGGCTGCCCTGCCCTCTTCATCCTGGTGTGAACATGCCACCCATAAGGGACCCCTTCACGGAGCCTATCTGGGTGGCTGGGTGGCTGCCGCTTGCCTGGATGGAGAAAAAAGGCACCGGGCAGCCAGCAATTCTTTCCCCTCCTCTCCTTATTGCCCAGGGCACATAGCAGCAGCGGCAACTCAAACCTTAAACATTCACACATCTCCAAGAATCTGCAGCTGCTTTCCTTTCCTTTCCCTTTCTAAAGGTCAGAACTTTCAAAGAGGCAGAATTGTGTAAAATTGCAACATTGTTATCAGGTGTGAAGTGCGTGGATCGCTACAGTGTAGCGGCTACTGTAAGGGGTGGATTTTTACAGGACTTTTCACTATCTTTGGAAGCAAGCTATTGGGAGAGGGAAAGCCTAAACATGCTTTCTCATCCCACTAACATGGACGGTTCCCACAGTAAGAAATGCAAACCATTTCAAGCGCACGAACTGGAGTGAGACCTGTTGAAATGAGGATTAACATTTACAATGCTTTGAGGCGATTTAACACGCGGAAAGCGTGTTAAGCCAACCTGACGTGGGAACTGCGAGGATTGAAAACGATTTGAAACTGAAATAAGTTTATAATGGGCACACGGCCCTGGAAAAACCCATTTAGAATTAGTTCACTGGCAGCTTCCAGGAATTGCACAAGCATGGGAATAAAAAGAAGAGAAGGGGGTCATGTACAGGTGGAGGGATTCTGGAAGTTTCAGCAAACTAATGCCCAATAGATCTCTTTAGATGTCTCTGCAAGAGAATCTATGCCACGGGAGCCTTATACAAGTCTGATGGGTCACAGCAAGTAATGGTGGGTTTCCGAATATTAAGTAAGTGTTTCTATTGCCATCTGGAGGTTTCTTTAGGAGAAGAACATATCACTGACCCTGCACATGTATCTTCAAGAAGTTTAATTGGGTTTAAAATGCCCCACCAGGAGAATAATGAACAAAGAGCTAGGGTCTCATTGGAAGCCTTTACTCTGATCTCACCAAATAGCCTTTCAGTCTGTTGTACCCCAAGAAGCCTTCTTCATCAAGCCTCTCTACTGAACTCTGATCTGGGCATCCTTGCTGATATATCAGAGAAGACCTTGATTACTGGAACCAGTAAGTAAGTATATAAGACAGACCAACTATCTGAACACCAGTCAGAAGAAAGCCTTTTTTCTTGGCATTCAGGATCAGGACACTTTTGCTGATTCAAGGGCCATATCACAAATACAGCAAATTCCTATTTTAAGAGAATTGCACAGTTTCAATATGACACAATTTACTAATCAAGACCTTGTTTCAGTATTAAGAGTCCCTGTTTCACTTTAATGTGTTTCCCTTAACATTAAATGTTTATTATGCCATTTCTGCACTCACTGGCCTAAGGAATCTACTCCACATGCAAACAGATCCTGCCCTGGACCAAAATATGGGCATCTACATTTGGATGGTTGTTCCCAGTCCCCATGTTGACTCAGAAACTTGCAAAAGTTCCTGATCTATGGTACTCTAGGGAGCCCATTTCAGCAAAGCAACAAGATGCACTGCAGAAATCAATCCCCCATGGTAAAATAGACTATGAAAGCATGTGCCATCCTCACGCCCAGGGCTGTAGCCAGCTCCATATATATGGGGGGGGGCACAAATTTGGGAGTGAATAAGTAATATGTCACATTGTTTCTGTAAATGGATTAAAAATTTTGAGGGGGACCTCCCAAAAATTGGGAGCATTGGTCCCCAGCTATGGGCCTGCATACACCTCCTAGATTGGTTTATCTCCATGAAATACAATGATAGACCTCTTTAAAGAGGTCTACCAGTATACCACACTGGGCAGCCATTTTGGGCTGTCTAGTTTACTTTGTTCCGATCTATACTTTGTCCAGTGTAAACGGAGCATACTAGGAAGGGGCAGGGTCTCCTTATTCTGCAGTGTGGAAGGAAGGCTTTTAGTACTCTTCCTGTCCTTGATCAAAGGGAAGTGCAGAAGTACCCTAATTCAGTTAACACGTAAACTTTTGCTGGAATGAGACCTTCACATTAAACAGGGGTCCACTGCAGTTTGTAAGGTTGGCCACTGTATTGTCATCTTCCTCTGAATATCTGACCATACCATGTCTGCTGGCGTACATCACTAACTCTGCTTTCCCTTTGTGCTAGAGATAAGAAAACAGCAGTTAGTTTTTAATTAGGCTAGTAAGGTTCTCCAAGGTCACAGCTGGTGTTTGTGAGTTAGTTGAAGTGTTTCACTAATGAAGAAGAAGAAGAGTTGGTTATTCTATCCCCGCTTTTCTGACCCATATAAGGGGACTCAAAGTGGCTGACAAAGCTTTCTGTTCTTCTCACCACAACAGAATTTCAATGGAATTCCAGGAATGAAAGGACCACAGCCAACATTTCCATTAACTTACACTGTGATTGATGGTTCTGTTCAAAATACCTTGAACAGGTATTATTCATTATCTAACACAAAGGTGAATTTTCTGGGTTAGATAACATAGAAGGCAAATTGCTATTTTGGTGGTATGTTCTCTTCCTCTGAAAGTGAATTAAATGTGGATTAAAACTTAGATAGAGCTGGGCCTTTTGTAAACCCATCCAAACTCTGCCTGTTGCTGTGAATTTAAGAAGCAAATGCTGAATTTCCCTCTGTCTACTCATCTCCTTACAGTTCTGACTTTAATCTTAATATACTACCCTTGTCCAATTCCTATATTTATCTTTTCTGGTCTCTGCTAGATCCCCTGACACATCCTATCTCTGCCTGTCACTTTTCTCTCTCCTCTACTAAAGTAAACAAAATTTAAGACAAAAGGTGGGGGAATTGCAGAACTTCATTACTAGTCTACTATATCAAGCGACTGATTAATGTTGAGAGTATTTCTGAAACCTCAGAGAAAGGGGAATGGCAGGCACAATTCTTTGCCTTGCTCAAATATCTCAAAAATGTTTTGCTGGTTACTGCAGGCCAAAGGTAACAGAAAGAATGAAGAGGAGAGGGAGAGAGAGAGAGAGAGAGAAAGGAAGGAAGGAAACCCATAAATTTGTCAGATTCTGCAAAAATGAAGGAAGACAAAAAGCAACTACTATACAACAAATGCTGCCACTTGGTTATTAATTGCCAAGGTACCTTGCTTGGCCCTCTCATTTATGAAATACAGAATGTGTAACACAATAACCATTTGCTTTCACCTAAAAAATGATGTGTGAATGAAGCATGTTAGATTAGCATGGAAACCCTTCTAATCTGATTATCAAATACAAATGAGAATCCAATAACCTCTGTCCTAACCTACAACTAGCAATTTGGAGCAAAACTGTAAACAAAAGAACCGTTACCTGCATATGCCATTGTCATTGCCTCATAAAAAAAGGCTTAACAAATGTGTTTTAGGATAATACAACTTTCCTGATAGAATTTAAAACACAGTAAATAATGACCGGTCACTAAATATTGAAATTCAGCAAGTTCTTTAGGTGGTACATGACAGAAAAAGTCATTTGACAGGTCCCAATATTGCCATTTCTCTCAGGCCCTATAACAAAAGGTCTTAAGAGCAGTCACAGTAAAAATGAATATACAACACAATTAAAAATGACCCATCCAAAGCAACAAATAACAGAGCCTGAAGTGGAAGGGTAACTCTTTCTTCTGCCAAAGCCTAGGCCAAATGGAACTGCCATTAAGGCCTTCTCACACATTCCTCTTAAACTATGGAAGGGGATGCCACAACCGAGAGGGCCTCATCAACAGATTGTAAAGCATGAATAGGTCTATGTTGGAGGAGGGGTTTTGTTTTACATATTTAGGGCCCAAAGAGTTTAAGGCTTTACAAGTTAATATTAAAATCTTGAACTAAGCTCAGTAGCAAACCGGCAGCCAGTGCAGTTCTTTCAGGACTGGCATGACATGTGTGCAACCAACAGTTCTGCTCAGCAGTCTTGCCTGCTGTATTCTGCACCAGCTGCAGCTTCCAAACTGTCTTCGAGGGCAGCCCCACACAGACTGTATTGCAATAGTCTCCCCTCTGAAGTTATGAAAGCGACCATCTCAAGCTTGGGAGAATCACAGTGTGAAGAGGAAGAAACAATTGTGGAGACACTTTCAGCATAATCAAATAATGGTTCTGACATTTACCCCCAGTCCATGGAGTTCATACAAAATACACAGATTAATCTGAAAGATTGTGTCTGACTCATTGAATTTCCCAGCTGAATATTAATTGGAGTCTGGTCTCCTATTCTAGCTGTGACAACTAAGAGGTCTTAATAGGAACACAATAATTTTATAGATATATATTATTCAGAGCATAGTTTATCACGTTGGCATTCTATCAACAATCAAAAGAATCTAGACTTTTAAAAAACCCAACAACCTTGAAGAACACCTTATACCAAGCATTCCAAAATGGCATAATAGGCATGAAACTAGATTATTAAGTGTGGAAACTGTATCCACACAGGAAACCAGTAATTTGACAACACACAAATGCAGCAAAAATAAATAAATAAATGTAATTTTTTTACATTTTTATTTATTTATTTATATTTAAATTTATATGCCGCCCCATACCCAAGGGTCTCTGGGCGGCTCACAACATTTAAAAACAGATGTATACAAACAATATCAAAAACAAAACAAATTTTAAAAATGCAATTTTATAGCATTATATCCACATAGTGTTTCTAGGAAAGAAGACCACAAATGCTAGCAGCCATGTAGAGGAGCAAAGATTGTCCAAAGGTGCAATTGGTAGAGTGGGCAGTCCCAGCAGGGTTGCAATCCTGTGCCCCCAACAACCCTTATGGCCCGCTAGGCTAGGCAAGAATACTTCAGCAAGGTCCCTTATGCCTACTGGGAAGGATCAGGCCAACTCAGCTGCTAAATAAGGGTGGTGTGGCAAGCCTGCATCCACCTACTGGGTGGTTATAGGCTATCAGTACCTCTGCAAAATCACCCCAAAGCCTTGAAGAATGGCAAACACAGCATTTTCTTTAATTTTGTATTCTTCTTGTCCTTCCAGTCACATATCAAAGATGAGTTCCCATCTTTGATATGTGACTGGAAGGACAAGAAGAATACAAAATTAAAGAAAATGCTGTATAGAGAGGGGGGAATATTTAAAGTGGGGGTCTAATCTCACAAGAGAGATTATATGCAGTTTTTAAAAATGAGAGGTGGGGTACACCTCCCCTCAGAGGATCTAAGATAAAACACATTATAAAAACACAAGCCAAAACACAGAGCAGTCAGCCTATTCCCCAGAGTGAAAGAAATCATTATAATCTTCTCCACTGTATCTGTATCAGAGACAAAGAGTTGGAAAAAGACAGTTAGGTCATCGTATTGCATTACCCTTGATCTGGCTCCCCACTATCTACAAAGCATATTTGCTAAGGTAAATTCAGAGGGATGCTTTATTATTTCAAAGTTGTTTAACAGGTGGAGGTTTGAACATTTCTCATGCATATTACTCTTCTAAAACAGCACAGCCATTGTTGAGATTATAAGAGTAGCATGATTGGGGAAGGGTACTCCTCAGACATGAGAAAAGGAGTCCACAGCACCATAGACCCACTCCCAACAACACACGTGTTATTCTGCACTCAGAATAATCAATTACACAGCAATGCCCAACATCTGTAACAAGTGTATTCCATGTGGTTTGAACTGAACGCAGATTCTAAAATCCAGGTTTCCTCACTTAAAACGTAGGGCCACCCAGACTGGGGGGTGGGGTGGGATATATTATCATTATGGTGCTACTATGGTAAAGTTGCCTCATGTATTGTTGGCAACCTCACCATAGCCCCACTTCCCTCCCCACCAAAAAAGTGCTTTTTACTATTGCCGGAAAACCCAGCTCTGGTCACAGGTTTTCCAGCAACAGTGCTTTTTAGGCTGCCCGTTTACTTTCTGGATGGAGTTGCCAACATAGTTCTGACCAATGTGCATGCATGGAGGCTGAAACAGACATCCAAACATGCATAGAAGTGATGGCAAGAACATTTGGGGATTCTGGACACCTGGATGCTAGAAAGCATGTATTACTTAAAAATGGCAAGGAATCAATATCTAGTGAGTTCTTTGACTGCCATTTGGATGTAGCAAGAAAGAGACCCCTTATCTTCTCCACTATTTAGTAATTAAAACAGGCAAATGACAAATAATAGCATGACAAGTACTAAAACTTGTCATTAGTGTGGAATAAAAAGGGGTCTTTGTTCTGTCTCTTGCATATCAGTGTCATTTCAGAGAGGCCTAAGTCCCTTCTAGTATAATCTGTCTGCAAAAGATGGAACACAGACATGGCTAGAGAGCCCCAAACAGCACCATGGTTTGGTCTGTCGGCACACCTTGATGACATGGGCAACTGGAATCCAAGGAGATGGTATATTGGACCACAGTGACATGGAGAGGCCACACCTTCATGGTCCAGTATATCATGGAGAACCCATTTAATGGTTGCAATAAGGTGCACTGCCAAAATCCTTCCCCAAAATACTGTCCTTTGGAGTATTCAGAAACACCCCATGCTGGCTTCAGTGTTGGTGTGAACTTCAGAGCGCACTGCTGGGGGCAATGCAAAACAGGCTATGTCAATCTGATGCCCTTGTTCTGCACCAGGAGTGATCTACCCAACCTTGTACCAAGATGGCAAAGAGAAGTGCAGAAATGGGGAAAGAATATGAAAATATAGCTTTTGGGACTGGAGAACTTGAGGTCTTAAACAATGAGGATGACAATTATTTACAACGTAGCACCTGTGAAGGAAACTGACTGGAAAACTGAGGGCTTCTCTATACAGATTTCAGAGTGCAGACAGCCTTTTTACAGTCAACTTACTCCTAGGCCAAGAAGTGGTTCCTCAGACACTGGCATAGCTCCCTTTTCCTTTTGAATGAGCCACAAAAAAGATGACAAAATCTTTTCTCTCTTTTTTGGTAACAAAAATGAAGTAAACCGACTTCTGTCAGCAACTGTGTTAGCTGTGGCAGAACAAGATGATCTTTCTGTCAACACAACAAGTAGCTAAGTTGAGAACTGCCTGGGAATTCAGTAACTGGAAATAAGTGCGAAAGAAAATCACATTATAGTAGAAAAATGGCAGTGGAGTAATGTGAATCTATTCTACACTGAATTGCAGGGATTGTGGCTGATCTGTATCTTATACTGAAAGCAGTCTCATGGCATCATTGCACAAGGATTGTTCATAAGAAGTATAGGCTGCATCCAGATGTTGTTTACTTATTCCACTATATTTAGGTATTCTGGAATAAAGCATGAATATTTCAGAATACCCATGCTTTATTCTTGAATATCCAAATGAATAAGCATGGAATATCTAGATGTAGCTATAAGGACAAACATCCCCAAGGCATCCTGGTATCTTCAAGCAAACATCCGTCCGTCCGTCCATCCATCCATCCATCATCTGTCTGCTTTCTACCCATCCACCTACCTATCTAGTTGAATTTTTATCCCGCCCTATACGTCTTCATTATTTCTGTTCTAATTGAGCAGTGGAATGTGGATGCCTCCAATGGATGTCAGAGAACACCAAAGGTCAGTGTGTTTTAATAATAATAATAATAATAATAATATTTATTTGTATACCGCCCT
>MTQE01001134.1:33800538-33824564 GCA_014337955.1 Aspidoscelis marmoratus | reverse complement strand
CCGCTTCATCTTCCTCAGCTCTGGCGTGAACCAGGGCCTCCGATTTGGGGGATTTTGAAATACAAGAAGCAAAAGCAGAGAGAAGCAATCTGACTTTCTTGTTCTGTCCTATGGTTGTGACAGAATTGATAGCAGTCAATGAAAGAATCAGGAAGTTGTAGATACCAGTAAGTAATAAACTGAAAGAACAGTGGTCCTACTACTGATCTAATTCCAATTTCTTCTGCACCCCTCTCCATGGCTTAAGTGTTTCTGGTTCAGTAGCCAATTCTCTATCATGGAAGCCATTAAAACCAACTCTCCAAGGATGTCCAAGCTACTGCCTGGAACATGCATCTCTTTCATTCTTCTGGGAAATAAACTGGTAGGAGGGTTTAAAAAAAAAAAGCAAAAGTTGGGAAGAAAAGCATGTGAGAGAAACTTAAATTGTGTGGTTTTTAAAAGAAATGTTTTTAATAGTGTACTGGCTGACATTTTATCCCTTTGAAAGCTGAATGCTAGCAAGAGAGCTCACAGCTAGACATCATGCAAGTAGACACTGTGTAAACTCCTTTTTCTGCAGAGCCCTGCCAAACACATCTCGGCTCTTAATACCAAGCCCATCCAAAAATGCTCTCGTCTCTTGAGGAAGGAAAAATGTACTTTACTTATTTTTATGCTCAGAGAAATATGACCCAAGTAAGTAATTTCCAAAACAGAATTATGGGGAAGTCACAGTTCTCTCTCTCTTTCTTTTCCTCATTGGCTCAATAAGTACTTAAAAAAAAAATTATCCTCCACTTAGATTTAAGAATGTACCTTACTCACTAGTTTTTGGTGTCCTTATCCTCCCAGTTTCCAAAATCAAAACTTTGTTATGTAATAAATAATACTTCATTTTTGTTTGAGATTCCACATTCTGCTCATATGCCTTAAACATACCAGTAAATACAATTTAAGTCCTTCTCATAAAAAATAAGCTCATTAATAACATAGGAATACACTACAATTTTACCTACAGGAAGAAACCATGAAGAAATTGAATATGCAATTTGGATATATTTCCATTCCTGGTAAAGAAACAAAATCCCACATCTGGATACTGAAAATAATTTTATCTTTACTTTAATCACCAATGCATATAACATAATATCAAATATCAAACCTGGTATTTTTCCTTTACATTTGCAGGAGATAATCCTTAAAATTGTTGCAACCTATTAATATAGTTCTGACACCACAGAAAGTCAGGATTTGATGTCACATGACAAACAAAAATCACTAACCCAGAAAGACAGAATTCAAATCTTCACTTGGAACCTTGAAAATGTAGTTCCACATTTGCTTAAAAAAACATAAAGCATTCTAAGCTGTGACTGACCATTTTACTTTCATAACATAAGGACCAGAAAATCAATGAACTATAAAATATCAAGACATATCCTTTTATTCTAGAATTGGGAGTATACAGTGCTTATTATTTCTTATATTTATATATGAAATCACTAGTAATGAATTTTCATTTTAAACCTCTCAAGTGAGGGGGGAAGTTAACACTTTATAAACTACATGGCAAATCAATACATGTTAACTAATCTATATAGCGATTAATACATGTTAACTAACCTAGAATTTGCAGCCTAATAATCACCACTTATTTTTCTCTAAACAATTAAGAACAAACTCATCATTCTTGAAGCTAGACTCTGTGATTATCCTTCATTTATTCTAAAGAGCCTCTTTAATTATTTTGATGGATTACTGTTTCCCCTTTCTTCTGGAAGAGTTGATTTTCCACCAAGAAAGCTATCTTAAGGCATATTGACCACCTATCCCAGAAATGTCTGATGGAACAATCTTGTGAAGGGAGTGGAAGGGGTGATGCACCTTGGGGCTTCAAAATGCAGTTTGGGAAGAGCAGTGGGAAGTTTCTCTGGGCCTCAGTTCTCCCAGAATCACTTCTGGAATCCAGAATTGCAAGCCACTACAATGCTTTGGGGGTAAGTATTGCAAGACTCTTCAAAAGAGTTACAGACTGTGGTCTCACATACCAGTTAAACTGTCTTGAGTCTGGATTGAGACTACGGATGTGCAAGAATATTTGAAATATTTGTCATTCAATCAAATTCGGCCCAGTCCGGCCATTTGAATTTGAATCGAATGTCCAGACATTCATTTTTTAATATTCAAACAAATACATATCTGCACACATCTGTCCATACTCATCTTGCTCATATCCATACATCCCTGCCCAGGGAGGAGGAGAACCTTGCCATCTCTACAGAGGTGGTGGTCTAGTGGTGGCAGCCTAGATCACTCTGCCCTCTGGATGACTCTCCAGCCTGGATGGACTTTGATAATTTGGAGCTGCTTCCTTGCAGAACTGGGTCCTTCTTGTCAGCTATTCTGGACCCCACCTTCACTCAGCTACATCAGAGACCATCAAGGATAGTTGCTTATGCCAACCCTCCTGTGGGTGGTCTAGTGGTGGCAGCCTAGACCACTCTGTTCTCTGGATGACTCTCCAGACTAGCTAGGCATGGAGATCTTGGAAGAGGTGATTGTGGGACTGGGTCCCTTTTGTCCAATTCTCTGGATGCCACTTGACCTCAGCTGCCTCAGTTTGGTTGTTTTTGTTTTGTTTTTTGGTTTGTGGGCGTGTTTGTGGGCCTATTTTGCCATGTTTTATATGATGTGCAATTTTTAGAATGTATTTTATTATAATGTTTTGACTATTATTTCACATTGTATATTTTCTGTTTGTTGTAAACCACCTTGGGCAAATTTCTTTTGGAAAAGCGATATACAAATAAAATAGAAATGGAAAAAATGGAAATGGGATGAAAACAGGATGCATACAGGATAAAAATGGGATATGTACAGATGCGTATGGCTATGTACAAATGTCAACATTCACATCAACAAATGTGTATCTAATATTTGTATGAATGTACTCAAATTGGTTCAAATTTGAATACATTAGTTTTTTTCTCTATTCATACAAATTTGGACGTTCAAATATTTGCACATCCCTAACTGAGACTGCTCCATTCTGAAAGTTCTTTCAGATTCTGTACTTTTTGTGGACTAAAGTCCCTGAAAATGTGCTAAACTGTATGTGGATTAAGTGTGTTCTCAGTAGTGTTCAGAGCTTTAGCCCAATTTATTTTGCAAAGTGGGAATTGAGAAGTAGTCTTTTGGAAATGGAACTGTACTTTTGGGGGTGTTCTCCCCATTTCCTTTTATCCAGTTGTGAGCATTGTACTCAGGAGGCTGAGAACTTTCCTGTTGGAGAAAGAAAAGGAGAACAAAACAAAAGACACAGCCCAAGCTTTATCTGTGTCTTCTCTCTGATCCCTGCAAAGAGGAACAATGTATCCTCCCTTTCCTTTATCTAGCCTCCCTGCAAAAAAGATACTGTATATTTTCCCCTGGCAATGAATAAGGGAAACAGTAACAGCATGATCTTGGCTATTTCACACTCCTTTGACATTACACTATTATAACAAGAAGGAAGTGAGACTTGGCTTTCAAGAAGCTCAGCCATGTTGTATACAAGGAAATGTTGTGCTTGGGTGGATAAAAGGTGGAGGGCAGAAGGAATAAACAGTGAATGTCAAAAGTGCTGCCAAGGGAATCCATGCCCAAGATGTGATGGCAGGGAAATAGGGAAGGTGGTATTTGAGTTTTCTGCCCCAATGATGTTTGAGGGATAGACCAGCATCCAATTGATGACTGCATGGGGAAGGGTTTTGGTGAGGGGAGGAATGACCAGGTTGAGATTAGGAAGAATGAAGAATAGGAATGAGTAAATCTGTTTCGAATCAGTGGGAGTAATGGGAAATTGTTCTTACTCCTGTTTCCCACAGAAGTCAGATTAAAAATGCCCTGTCAGAACAGAACCATAATGTATTTAATAAAAGGGATGGTTGTAACTCAGTGGTAGAGCAAAATGTCTGGAAAACAAAAGGTTGCTGGTTCAATCCCCAGCCTATTCCCAAGTAGGCAACAGCAAATCACTTCTATATCTCTGCCAAGAAAAGCGTCTAGGGGTGCCATTGGGGCCTACCAGGAGTTGGATACCACAACTCGGTGGTATCCAACAACAACAAATTTAATAAAAAAGATTATTGGGACAAAGACACAAGCTAATCCATTACAGCCTTACATGCCAACTTAAGTTATTATGGAGTTAAAACAAACAAACAAACCCTAACCCATGTGACTTATTAGGCACAGGTTGCTTTGCACTGGCTGACAGATGTGACATTTAGGGCAGACTAACACATGGCGCACCAACCCTGGCAAGCCATAGAGATCTTACATTTTCACACCCACTTATTTCTCTATGTGGCCACATTTGTCTGCTTGGGGCGAGTAGACTAAACATTTTTGTTGGCAAACTCCATCTGTTGATATTCCTAACTCACATTTACAGAATAAGTATGAAACCAAACCTTTTCCTAAAACTATTACAAATAATTAGAAGACTAGTGAAGTATGCAACAGGCCCTTAAGAGAATATTCATATTTCATGAGAGGGTCCATAAGCAATGCTAATTAACCCCTATTAGCATGAATCTGTCACTTATAAGCTTCTGCCAGTTAACTTCCTCAACCTTCAGTAGCTTCCACCTTATTATTCTATGATGAGAGTAAAGAAAAAGGACTCCAGCTGTTGAAAACTGACAGGAGTAATTTAAATTTGGCCTTCATTAAGAGACAGAAAACATCACTGAGACCAAATGTAAAAGACATACAGGCAGAGGGTTATAAAATATTCAAGTGGCACACATTTTTTCCTTTCATCTGACAACTAGCGTTAAGAAGCTATATATCAAACTGAGACACATAAAATTACAGCTTAAGAGAGGACATCAGAAAGTGACTCTATGAATAGGCCGCTTTCTGTCTGTTCGAGGGTATAAAACAAGACAGCTCAACTGGTGATTTTTGAGGTTCAGTTTAAGTAGTTACAAACACACACCACACACACACAATGGAGGGAAAGGCTTCCTATGATATATTTATTTATTTACCCATATATTCTGGCGTATAAGACGGCTGGGCGTATAAGATAACCCACAACTTTTCCAGTTAAAATATAGAGTTTGGGATATACTCGCCATATAAGAAAACGACACCCGGCGTATAAGACGACCCCAACTTTTGAGATTTTCCTAGGTTAAAAGGTAGTCTTATATGCCAGAATATACTGTATTTATTTATTTAAAAAATTATATCCTGCCCTTCACTCAAATTAACAATGGTGTTGGTACTCAGACTGGGAAAAAAATTGTATTAATTCTCTATAGTTAGAAACTCCATTCTCACTTAGACTGCATCAGAGTAAAAAACCCATAATTATTTCAGAATAGTATTTGATTTGCCATACATGATCACAGTGCTCCCAAAATATACTCGATAGCTTAGGCTGAAAGTATTGTGGGAGAAAAAACTCTCACGATGGCATATCCCTTTATTCTGAACTTGCATCCCTGCCTGGCTTGCTGCTGCGTGCAAGAATGTCAGAGAATATATAGATGAGAATAGTGTTATGAGCAGCAGCTACCCAAAATCTGTCTTGCAATGCTAATGATCCATCAATCACAAAATGAACACTCAAAAGGTACCGAAGTACATAAACCCAAATGATTCCCTTTTCTCTTGGTAGACTCTGGTGCTTCTGCTGCCAGTCAGGAACAGAGGAATACAGAATTCAGCAAAGTGAAATAATCTTGGGAGTGCTTTGTTCTGGGATTTCCGAAAACACAAGAATATATAAGTGATGTCTGGAGGCATCCTTGGAAATCACTAAGGCCTTTCTGCACTTACCTTTGATAAAGATTATAATCCCTCATAGCTCTCTTTAGGACTCTTCCTGTCCACACACTGTTCACTGCTAGTACGTTCCATTCCCATACAGGATGGAGCATAATCCACAACAGGAACCTCCTGATCTGGATTACCAGTAAGCCTTGATACTGAGGACTACTGGTATAGTATTTTGAGCCAGTCTAGATCACAGAGGTGCATAAGATATGGCTTCATTTTCTAAGCTACCAGGGAACCATTTCAGCAGTGTACTAAAGCATGACACCAGAATGGGTACCCTGGAGGCTCTGGGGTTAGGTACATTCATTCCTAGCCAGCAGGACCCCAGGGTCCAGCTCTGAAGCTTATTCAAGCTTTGGGACTGAGGTGGGGACTGGGCTGGGACCATGTTGAACCAGTGTTGTTCCAGACCAAGCTTTGTTGAGATCCAGACCAGAGATCCTCATGTGATCCAGACCCATTGGCCAGGATCACAAGAAGGTAAGTGTGAAAGACCCTAATAGTGGCCACCAGCATCAACTCTTAGCATGCTTTTGGTAATGATAAGTTAATAGGAATTAATTTTCACAAGTTAGTTTAATTAGTTCCTCTCATGATAAGTAGTGTCTCGGGCAACGTGATTATTCCAGCAACTTCCATCAGCAGTCAGATTTGTGGCTTTGTCCCATTTTACACTCATCTGTTCACGATCTTTTAGAAATGTTTGACACCAGGTGTTATGTGGCCTTCCTCTTTTCTTGCAAACACCTGGTGATACCAGGTACATCATTGCCATTTTGGGATTTTCTCATTGTCCATCCATAGAACATCTATAGATGTTCACAAGTACTAAGAGATTAAAAGATTTTCTTATCTTAATCCCAACAAACCATGGACAATTTCTGATCATGTTTAAGTAGAACTGAATATGTACAACAGGGCCTACTCCCACAAAACAATGAAAAAATGTTTCAGTGGAGCACTCCAAGCTCTAGTATAAAAAGTCTCACTAGTTTTTTTTTCCTAGATAGAGGATGGTCTGTTTCTATCCCAGTCATAATCTTTTCAAACTCAAAATATTTCTTAAAATGCTGGTATTCCATGCTATTGTTTGGAAATACGTTATAATACTTAAGAACATGATGCACAGGAAAACTTCATTATAAATTTGCTCATGCCCTTTTGCTCTTCCATCTGCATTTCTATAGAGACCTTACCAAAGGGGTTTCAAGCAAGGACATGTGACATTCTAAAACTGTGCTGTAGGCTTCAGTCACAAAATGGGTGCTGTGAAGGATGAGGGTGGGTGGGGGGAAGAATATGCCCAGAGGTGACTCCTCTTTCAGAAACTCCACACCTGAAGGGAATGGAGAAGAATCATAGGGCTAGAGGTCTCTGCATATTTGAATGCAAATGAATTTGTTTACTCTCATATGCCTTTTATGTATAAACCACCTTGAGATCTCAGGGTAAAGAATGGTATACCAATGTAAGCAATATATATATTTGGCAAATGGATTTTAGCACAATGTATAAAAATTAACTAGAATGCACAGGATGTCAGCAAATGAGTTGTATCTAATATAGAAATATCTCATCTCCAAAATTCACTTGGGCAAAATTTTGGTTTTTGGAAAGGCGGTATGCCAATAAAAATGGAAATGGAAAATGGACATTCACTTTGCATTTTGTAAATTGCCAAAAACACTTGCCTCAATCATTGCACAGTACTGTATGACCTTGCAGGCCCCGTGCTGCAGAATGGTGTGCCATACACATTCATTCCACAGCAAACAAAAAACAGAAAGGAATACCAGCAAATTGGGGAAAGATAGGAAAAAACTAGTTCCCTCTCCTGCTACACACCTCAGGTCACCAGAGCACAGAAAAATCAACTACATGGAACCCTAATGGGAAATGATGATGTAGGTAAAACATAGAAACAGCTGGAAGACATGCTGGCCACATCACTCTCAAATATACTAAGTTACAGAAAGCTGGTGAACATTAACCACAGTATGCCCTATGGCCACATTTGTGCTTGGATATAAAAAAAATTTTAGTTAGCAAATTATGCAGACTTGATCTCATTTTTCTGAAGCCAAATACATGCCAGGCTCTCCAGCAGAGAACAAAGGCTTACTCAAAACTGAATGACTACAAGCATGATCACATCAGAAACATAACTCCTCAGAAATGGTCGGCATTAGAAGTAAAAACCTCAGAAGACTTTTCCAAGGGACTGATCATATGAATTCCTTTGTTTCTGTTATCAACAGAATTTCTTCCTCTTTCCAGGGGGAGCATGCAACACTTCTCCCTACATTTAATCATCATAGGCTATGGATCAGAAATGAAAGGATAACCAAAATCACAGTACATTTTCTAGACATCCTCACCTCTTTCATCCACAACAGCTTAGGTGGCTGCATCTCAACAGACATTGCCCCACCAACAAAGCTCAAGACCTCGTGCTGTGTGCTATTGATGAGTGCTGCTTGATCAGCCGCACGATGGTCCATCCACATGATTATATTCCTCTTGTGTTCTCCTTAGCAGACAAGGGAGAGAAAAAAATTACTTGAAGTACCTGTAACCCTAGGAGAAATAATTCAGCATACACATACAAACAAATCTCTTTTCTTCCATCAAAGAAGGCAGGAATCATAGCACACATGGCACTGAAAGGGATGCTTAGTTTCAGTAAGGTCCATTACACACTAGGTACAGGTATGGAACAGGAAGGGGTCTATGGGCATGGGACTCCCTTCTGGTGTGGGATAAGGGAGGCCCCACCACTCTCAGTCAGCATTAATTCCTTTTTTCCCATTCACTTTGCATCAAAGCAAATGGGACAGAACTTTGCATTTGTGCAAATGGAGCTGCTTCGAATATACTAGGCTTCGAATTTGCTTTGACTTCCTCTGAACCCATGCTGCCACCAGTTGCACCTCCAAATCCATTCTGAATCCACTCCAAAGCTTTGAACAAAGGCACAAAAATGTTCACTTCACATGCAAAGGTCAGTGACAGCCAATAATCGATTTAAAATGTGAAATGATGAACATTTTTCACCTATCCCTAGTATGCTCCTTTCAGACAGGATGGAGCGTAGACTGGGCCTGGGTGCACAAAATGTCATAGTAGGGCAGGGATGGCTAACCTATGACACGTGTGTCACAGGTGACACACTAAGCCCTTTTGGGTGACACACAGTGTCACCCCAGTGCCTGGGCCTGTTATTGCCATTCACTTCTGGCTTGCGGCCTACAAGATAGTGGGGGCACAGATGCACTGTCTGCACCCACCATAGGAGGCGTGATGGAGTCGCGTCATCGTGCCTCTGGTTCACCCACAGTGTGTCTGTCCTCCCGACAGCTAGAGGACTGAAGACCTGTGTGAGGCAGCAATGGCTTTACTCAAAATTTTTCCCTCTACGTACTTTTGTGAGACCTTATTTTCAGCATTAAAAAATATTAAAACCAAGGGAAAAAAAAGACTGACAGATGAAGTTAGTAGCACTTGCTTGGGCTTGAAGTGTATGAAATATTACCATTCAACTAATGATTTAGCAAATGAAATTCAACAACAAAAAAGTCACTATTATAAATAATTGTTTTTGCTTCCAATAAATACATATATCAAAAATATACCTTTTTTTTTACTACAAATATCACAAAATTATGGATATTTCTAGATGTGACATGGCACCTGAATTAAGCTAGGGTTTTGTTTTGTTTTGTTTTGTTTTGTTTTTTGTGGATTTTGACACACCAAGCTCAAAAGGTCCGCCATCACTGTACTAAGGGGTGGTATACAGGACCAAGGAGACATGCAGACAGGGGATCCATTTGGGCAATGCAAGAAGGAATTTTCATTCAGCACCTCTGAAGGTGAGTGAGAAACAGTATATGATGAGTCTTTTTTATACCTTCAGACCACAACCTAAAAAATTAGTCTCCTTATTTAGGTTATTTTCTCTGCCCCAACTCCTAACCCCCTTAACCACGGTCATTTTGCCTGTACTCACCAAATTCATCTCTTCTTTAGCTCAGATTAAACAATGCAACTGCTCTGATTTAATTCTTCATCAGTGATGGGAAGGAACAGAATTTAATGCTGAGCACCACAATTCCAAACAAATCTATGCAAGAGATGTCCTTGGGCTATCTACCTGTATTCCCATTCTTTTTGATACAAATCTTTTTCTTATTTAATTTCATTCCTATCTGGTACATTTTTAATTTTTTATATTTTTTTGTTAAATTGCTATTTCATTCTTACTCCGGCAATCTCAGTACCCTTTTAAAATGTCTCACCTTCAGAGTTGACTGCCAAAGGCTGAAAATTGCTATCCAAAACCACGAGTGAACAAGTGGCATCAAAACCAAGTCCTCGAATCTGAGAAACATCTATACCTTGGATAACTTTCTGCAGAAAACAAGGAAGATGTGTTCTAAGGAATGAACCCTCACAAAATATAGCTTTTTAAAGTGGCTCACAAATGTTATCAGAATAGCTATAAAAATGTCAACAGGTTTAGCACATTCTGTTTGCTGCGTTCTTAGCCATTTCATCTACAGATAAGAAAATAAAAGATTTTCAGAAGTTCACAGAAAATGGAAGGTTATCTTACATTAATTCTCTTGTACAAAAGAGCTATAGCTCCTTACACTTTACAAAGCCCTAAGAAACAATTAGGGAAGTTTCTGGTTAAGTTTTCTTTCATGTTAATAAAAATGATATAACGTTGTATAAAGTAAAATAAGATATATTTTGTAAGATACAATGGTGCTTTTACATAGTTGATAAAATGTGGTGTCCTCTGTATAACACTGTTCCCCCCACCTCCTGCATGGTTTTACTTTTATACAACTCTGTTTAATACCACGCTAGAAACTTTCAGCCATACAATTTGGCTTCTACATTAATTTCACACTAGTAGAATAGTCTCCTCTTCCATAGCAGTTGATGTACTGGCAGAATGGGTCTCCTTTCTGCAACACCATTGGCTTAATACTGTGGCCCTCCCTTCTGCAATGACTTAGATTGGGTGACTGAGCCTCTGTGGTTCCCCTAAGTCACAGTTTTCTATAAGCAACAGTTTTCTCAGCATATACAGAAGGCAAGGCACCAAATGCGTGATCCTCTGCTTTCCAGATAATTGTTTCTGCCACTGAGCTATGACCACTCCTTACAATAAAAATGTATACATTTTTCCATTGTGAGTTCAAAGCACTCATATCATTTGATAACAAAATTTAACATCTATCAAAATAAATAAAACCCATTCAAATATATAGAGATTTGAGCCAATTCAGTCTGAAGACCCACATTGCCTGAAGGGAGTGGAAAAGCGCATACTGAGTCCTCTATTGGGGACCTAGAGGGGAGTCTTCCCTTAGGAACCCCACAGTTGAGGAGAGTAAAGAAGAATCAGTGGGCTGGAGGTCTTATGCATATGGAAAGGGAATGAATGTACTCAATCTCTAATGTTTTTTATGCATCAACCACACAAAGTGCATTACTACACTGGCCAGTATAGCATACTAGGAGCCTCCCTTACCCATACTGGTATGGTATAAGGGAGGCCAGTACACTTGCTAGCCCAGTACGCCAGCCAGTGTAGAATCACCCTAAGATACCAGATGAAAAGTCCTATTCAATAAATCCATTTTGGGGGTGCATTCACACATAAGTTTTAATCCAATTCCGGTCCACTTTCAGAGTGTGAGAACACATTAGCAAATGTATTAGTCATTTTCTTTCCTTTTCATTAAATCCAAAGGTGGCTTTTCCAGGCTTGATGCTTTGCTGATGACTTGTCTCACTCTGAAAGTGGACTGAAGCTGGACTAAAATTTAGGTCTGAACACAGCCTTCTTGGTTAATAGATTTTAGCCCAAATTATGCCAATCAGGTTGAAGGGAAAGGATCAGTAACTGAGTTCTTGTATCCAATATAGAAAAATCCCTTATCCTCCCACCCATTAAATTTCTTTAATCTGAATTTGCACAGGCCACTACCACTAGGGATAGATATATTTTACAGCCTCTAATGCAAAGATGCTCGGTTTAGAATTTCCCCACTGACTTCAGCCATAATGCAGTATGACCAACATACATGATAACAGAAGCTGTAATAACAGCACCACCTAGAGAGTCACGACTTTCTCAACCCTGCCCTAGAGTGTGGAGGGTTTCAGCCAGTGGTTTGTTATTCATATAAAGATCTACTCCTTTGTATAACTGCAAAAGCTAAGCAGAAAGAAAGGCAGTAAGAGACCAGCATCTGCTAAGAAAACTGTTGTGCTTCATTATCCTCAAAGTAACTGTTTTGAGCCCACCTCTGTTTTTGTCCATCCCCTTTAGGAGGGCTGCTGCAGAGTAGGATTCATTAATATTTGAAAAGCCTGATCAATAACAAGTGAATAGTGAACTGCTCAATGACAATTTACCAGCCATCTCATGCATATTTGAAAACCTGCTTCAGAAAACCAAGCAGCCAGAACCCCAAGCTTTTTTTAAGGGACTGAAGGCTTCCCTAACACATTCTCCAACACTGATAGCCCTTGTTAACCGAGGTCATCATATTCTCAATTAGCTAGATTAACAAAGAAAGGAGACAGAGATAATAGCATGTTATGACACACACACACACACACACACTACTCACCAGGAGTTAGGCCATAGAAGAAAGGTTGATGGTACCCCACCACACGCAGCAGCTCAATGACTGAATTCACCTTTTATTCTAACATAGTGTCTAAGATACACATCATCCATTACCTTCAGCTGAGTCCTTTCTGAGTCCTTGGGGCCTTTCTGAACTTACCTTGCTGTGATCCAAACCAGAGGGTCTGGATCAGGGAGGCTCTATGGTCCAGACCATAACAAAACACAGTATAGAACAGTGCAACCAACATGGAAATGCTGGTCCAGTCCAGGTCCTGTACCAGCCCTGAAGCTCACATGAGTTTTGGAGTAGGCCTCCAAGGGTTTTGACAGCTAAGAATGAAAGACCCTGTGGATTCCATTTCAGCAGTGCACTTTGGTCCTCCACTGAAATGGGTCCCCCAGTAGTCTGGAAAGTGGATGCAGCTAGAAGGCTTGTAGTCCCCAATGTCAATGACTTCCAGTAATCCAGATCAAGGGCCTCCGGAAGTGGATTATGCTCCATCCTATGCAGACAGCATACCAGCAGTGGGCAGGGCCTTTCTGAGCTGCACTAACATGTGGTTAGAAGAGGCCCTGAAGTGGACTTCACACCCCCAAATTCCAGATCTAAGGTAAGCGCAGAAAGACCCTTTGTTTGAGACTCTTACCCTATGCCCCACCAGGCACAAACATCAGTCACTGCCATATACAATCACAGCCACATTTGCTATGTGGCTTGTGATACTATTTAATCACATAGCTGTATCCGTTCAACTTAGATAGTGGATATATAAGAAAAATTGGGAGACTGAAGGACAGGACAGCTGGAATTCAATTTGTTAAGCCTTCAGCCTTTAACATATATGCAGATAGCTTGTTTGTTTGAAAATAAAAGAAATAATTTTGAAATAAATATGGGTGCAGGAAGATCACAGTTAATGCTAAATATGAGAAGGAAAAGATAATGTCAGTTTGCATGTTTGGTGAATTTACAGTTAATGGTGAAAGTGGTAAAGGTTAAGGAAGCAGACGATTTTCCTCTCTTGGGCTCCAGAGTAGACAAAGATGGATAGCATGCTGGAAAATTATTAGGATACATTAATTCTACAGAAAATACAATGGCAAGCATGGACAAGGTCATGAAAGACAAAGGCATTCCACTGATACTGAAGATCTCAACAGATCAGAGAACTGGAGTAAGAGAAAGAAAGTAAGATACCTTCATATGATAGATATGAAGAATGTCATGAATTGCAAAAAGGGGGGGGGAAGCAAAGTGATCAGTCCTGAAAAACAACAACAACAAAACTCTGGGTCTTTCTCCACTACTTCACTATGATCCAAACCAGTACGTATGGACCAGTGAGGCCCACTGGTTTGATCTATTGGTTCTGCGTGGTGGTGCTGGGCAAAACCAGCCCCCACACAGCCCCCAAGCTCACACAAGCTTTAGACAGCTCTGAAGGGTTAGGAATGAAAGTTCCTAGCCTTGAAGTCCTTGAAGAATCTAGTCCAGAAAACAAAAGTGTGCCTTCTTGTGCACCTCCATGTTCTGGGGTAGGCCAATTGATGTCAATGACTACTGGCAATTGATCAGGGTCCTGATGGCCTAGATTATGCACCATCTTGTGTAGGCAGAGTGTCTCAGCACTGGGCAGTGACTCCTGTATTATGCACTAATCTACAAAAGGGAGGCCTTTAGTGTACTTGTGGGTAAGGAATACCAGCAAGTGCAGAAAGGCCTCCTGACTTTTCCATTGGGATGAAGACCAGCAAGCAGAGGGTCAGATACATTGATAAGTAAGCAGACAGTGAAATAATAATAATATGGAGTGAGAAAATGGAGTGGGGCCAAAACAATACCACTGTCAGACCTTTTCAAAGTACTCCACAAGTGAACTACTTTGGTCTGTCTATCCACAGACAATGTGAAGTAGAATGATGTTGTGGGCCAGTATATCAAACCTGGCATTGTTTAACTGGGGACCTGGAAGGCCGTGGTCGCACCTTCCTGAAATAGTCTGTCCTGAAATAATCACATCCTAATTCTGTTCACACCAAATTCCTGATAATCTGTCACCGAATCATCCTCAGTTCCGGCTGCTATGTTCACACCTTTTATTGAACTACTCTAAATCTCCTTCACGCAACTCTTTAGTTCCCTGCCCCTTTTGATTACAACAACCACACCTGCATTCTGAGAAGATAACATTTTGTCAATCAAAATGACAATGGGGTGTATTTGGAATTCTGTGGTGATGATGGCAAACTCGATGGTAACACAGGGTACTGTTGGGGTAAGGGGACTGTGCCCCCAAACAGATGCATCTGAGGTATGCCCCAACCAGCATGCACCACCACCCCAGCCATTCCTGAAGAAAACTGAGAAGCTGTAGTCTTCTATTTGCCGTAAAGCTGCTCTTCAGGAAAAGTTCACTTTTTCTGAAAGGAAACATTGTTTCCCTTGCACATTGCTAATGGAAAATGGAAGATACATTGTCCTTAGAACTGTATCATTTCTACTCTTGCTTGACCTCCCAACAGTGTTTTACTGTTCTTGTTTTTTTAAATCATTCCAGCTTTTCTGCAAAACTTCGGGAGGTCAGTTGAAAAAAAATATGATCTTTGCTTTATCAGGTTAGCAGAAAACTGATTTATTTATTTTTTTAAAATGATAGACAGCGTCCACCAGTGTGCAACTGGAACAAAGGGGAATTGGGGGCAGGATGGGAGAGGGCACCATTGTAGGAATGGTAGCAAGCAAAGTACAAACAAAGTAATGTATATTCTGTTTTTAATCTGTTGTTTTAACAGTTACCCACCCAGAGACCTTTGGGTATGGGGTGGGATAGAAGTGTAAACAAATAAACAAGCCGCTTGGCAAGAAACAGGGTGGGTAGGAGCGCTTCCAACTACCGTGTGTACACATACAGGCTTCGGATGGGAAGGAAAGACAGGTTCTACCTATCATGGTACAGTTAATCCTGAAAGTGACTGAGTCCTGTGGAAAAGCAAACTCCAAAAAGTATGAATGGAGGAGGGAAAGTCCACTAGTAAGTCCAATCAGAACAAAAAGGCTTGAGCAGAACGACTACAGGATGGCCTGAAGATGACTTACAGTGACCATGGCTGAAGTGACAAATCAAATGACACAATGCCTCCACCCTATGTTGCAGTCAGTGCAATGTTATTTTTACTTTAATTTTATCATGGTAATTTTTCATGTGTATGATTTCTGCAAAGTAACAATATTTTCTGTTTTCCAGTATAGCTTGGTAAATTCTTCAGTCCCTCCTCTACAAGACTGTTTGGTAAAGTGCCATTTCTTCTACTACCTTTTTAAGATGATAGTCACTTGCATTTCCAGGCTGGCTGTGGGGGGTGGAGGTGCTTTCTTTTCTTTGCAGTTAGTATGGAAGCACAGGTTGCACACCAAAATATTTCCAAATGAAATATGGAAATATGTCAGCCAGTTTGGTCTAGTGGCTAGGGAGCCAGACTCTTGTCTGGGAATACCAGGTTTGATTCCACACTCCTCCATGAAGCCAGCTGGGTGACCTTGGCTAGCCCCAGCTCCCTTCTGAGTTCTTACAGCCCCACCCACCTCACAGGGTGTTCTGTTGTGGGGAGAAGAATAGGAAGCTTTGTCAGCCGCTTTGAATCCCCTTAAATGGGTGAGAAGAGCGGGGTAGAAAAGCCAACTCTTCTTCTTCAAAATAGAAATTTGTCTACAAAGCTGCTTGTAGGGAAAGAAAAGGAAATGAAGAAAACATTTGATATTGGAAGCAGTTAATTCTGCACAGCTGAGTTCATTCAGTTTTCAGAGTCTAAAACAACAAACACAAATTTGATCATATTTTCTTTGGTTTTCACTGTAGTTGAAAGAGATCTGCCCTAGAGCTGTAATGTCTTCCTCCCCTCCCACTGCAAAAACAAAACAAAAACACACCCACATAACCTTTTCTCTCCAATACCCAATTAAAACCTAAAATCTTTTACAGGCGCTCTTACAAGCACCATCTGTACTGTATATCAAAAAGGCAGAGGCAGAAGCTGAAAGTCGAATCAGGTTCAGCCGCACATTTCAGTGGAGTCTTATCAAATGTGCCAAAAGGAATATAAACCAAAGCTCTTCTATCCCCTGTGGAGTATACAAAAAAGCAGCAGACCAAAAAAAAAGCACAAGACATGTAATTCTGCTTAGCAGGGGATGCAGTTCTGACATTAGCAGCTGTGTTGGCCTCTGAATTTAATGGCATATGTGTTATATTGATATCTCTGAAACATGAAGCCCCTTTTGCTTCTCGCCTCCCCAAATCAGTGGTAGATGAAGACTGGCTGGCAAATGCTGTCAATTATTGCAGCCCTCTTAGACTTCTGACTCTTGCGCATCTATTTGAGTGAAAATGGCTCAGTGTGATAAAGGCAGAAGAGTGTTGCCTTATCTCATTAGACAACTGTCTCACAACATCCAGCATGCCATATTCATAGTAAATGTCGATGTCTGTACCTTTGTGACTGTGCAGCAAGCTGCCCAGATGTCCTCAGAAGATTGCTCATAGTGGTCTGGTTGTGGTGCCCAAATTTGGATTGGCTGGTCTGCATAAGCCACTACTGTCCCAAACTGGTCTACCAAAGCCGCACGGACACTCGCTGTGCCAACATCAACTCCAACATAGTAATTTACTGGTTCCAGGTTCCTGCTTTGCATTCCGAGCAGACCTTCAGATGACAGGGAGACAAAAGAAATTACAGCAGTTTGTTTAGATAAGACAACCTTTTAATACCACTTTTCATTTTTGCAATGGATCTTAATGAGGATTTAAAGTGGGAGGAGAACATTAGCATCCCAAGCTACCACTTTTGAGCTGTTCTTAATGTTGGTGGGTACAGTTTTACCATGTCAGTCACCAGGTCAGAAGACAAGAGCATCAGCTCTCCTGAGGAACTTCATCTCTGTCTGAAGTGACTGATCTTTCCCTGGAAACTGATTCCCCAGTAACACTGACCTATCCACACATTCTTTGGATTACAATTTTATGTCTTTGCCTATTCTGTTAAGGTTTCTACTTTCATAAAATGTTCTCACTGGAATTTCACATCACTTGCTCTCCCAGTTTAGCTCTCAGGAATTTGCCCCTCAGGATTCACTACCTGACATAGATACCAAAAGCACCAAATAAGCAAGGCTGCATTTTTACATAAATGGTTTCAATTTTGTTTTTGAGTAGGCACTGCTTCTGTTATTTCATTCAGATTTTGTAAGCCATTTTGTAAGAGATGGGGTATGGATGGGAGACCTTAATTAACTAATGAATTAAATAATAAGGAGGAAATAATACATCTTACTCTCCTGTCAAGAAATTGTTTTTAAATGCATTGCCCTCACTACAGGATTTCTATATTAATCCTTTCCCCTTACAAATATAAAGGATCTGAAGCTGTGTTATCTTGTGCATAATTCTGATCAGATATCAAAGGCCTTGAGTGATCCCCACCCCGAGTCTTTACTTGCAATGAGGCCTTCTTTTTGTAATGCCTTTATAGTAGGACATCTGCTAAGCAACCCCAGGGTGAATCTTCCCAGAGAAGGCTTAGAGGTTCTCAGTTTTTGTGGTCTTATGATAATTTTAGCCAATGTCATTAACTGTTTCAACCATTGCTATAAAGACTAATGAATTCAAAGACCAATGAAATTATGGCCACGTCCCCATGCACGTTTTTGTCCGAATCTAAATTGGGTTTGGCAACAGGTGTCACCATGCATTTTAGATTTGGTCCGATTTCCACAGAACAAATTGCCCAAACCAGGACCGAACCAGGACCAAATTTGTCCGAATCTAAATTGGGTTTGGCAACAGGTGTCACCATGCATTTTAGATTTGGTCCGATTTCCACAGACCAAATTGCCCAAACCAGGACCGAACCAGGACCAAATTTGGTACTTGAAAAAACAGGTCTGGGCATGGTTTGGAGGTTCAGTATGCATTGCTCTGCGAGCTGAGCCTGCACATAGGGATAGTCCCGGACTCTCACTACAGTGGGAAGTGGGGTTTCATGTCCTGTGCTTGCCCTTCCTGCCCTATGCATTGGAGACCTCAATTGCTGAGATTTTTTGGGAGTAAATGGTGTTAAAGCTGAAACAATGAGGGGGTCAAATGGACTTTGTTGCCCCACGAGACTCTTTTATACAAGTATTCTACCCCCCCCCATTTTCCAATTGCCAAGGCAGGGAGGATAATGGCTTCACTTTTCTTCCTTTTACACGGAAAATATTCCACCACCGTTTCCCGATCACCTAGGTAGCCATGATAATGGCTTGATTTTTCTCTGTTTTAACCTTGCCAGGTGTCCTTGTGGTTCCTGGCTGCTCAGCTGCTCAACTGCCGCCAAGCCTCATAGCAGCTTTGGCGTTTTTAATTATTATTATTTTTTCTGTTTGGTACTGGCTTCTATGCTGCTAAGGGGGGGGGGAGAGAATGAGGCATTTGCAGCAGGTGGCACAGGGGTGGGGTGATGTCAATCCAGCTTCCAATGAGGAGAGAGGGGGTGGAGAGGAGATGGCATTGCTCCCCTGCTGGGCTTTGGCACAGTATGCATGAGGACGGCTGAATCTGCACCCAGCCTGCATTACTGGGAATGGCATGGGAACGGGCAAGATTTGATCTCGATCCTACACCCAGTCCAATGCATGCCCAATCAGCATGCCCCAAACAGCTTGCATGGGGACGCGGCCTTAGAGACACAAAAGGGCAATGGCATATTTGTTCTTCCTGTCCTTCCAATAATGTAGAGTACCAGCTCCTCCTTGGCTTTGTAAGAAACTTTAGAAACAAATCAGGATTGAGAATTGTCATGAAAATAAACATGTGACAGTATGTAAAAGTGCCACGGATGTCAATTTGTTATCACTTAACATTTATATTAAGCTGCATGAACACCTGGAAGAAGTAATGATGCTTAGCTTCATTTTTCCATAACATCTGAACCAGGAGAGATGTTCAGAAGCAGTATCTGCATGGAGTGATCAGTTGTACAACAGCAAAGAAACAGTAGCTGAATCCTGACTAGATGGAGACGCTGTAAGTACGAAGCTCCCAGGTTCATGGACTGGAGAATTTGCTTGCTTTAAATTGTGTTGCAGTCTCTCAGGAGAAGCAGATACAAAGCTTGGAAGTATTCCAGAATCTTTCCTGGATATTCCTGCACTCTTTGTTTGTATCCCAGGTCATGGCAGAACTGATTCCAGGGTACACATCATGTCTGGATACTTGGAGACAGCAGCAAGCCTTCTAAAGCCAGTTCAGAGTTTCCAACCTAGCTGGTTTTGGGGTGGACTGACTACTTCCTGGAGTGCCTTTGAAAAAGGTCCCCATGGTATCTAAAGGAAACCTTGTTCTTGTATAACTTTCGCCAGACCTTATCTCTTGTGGCCATTCTCTAAGGTTAGAAGGAGGCTAATGAGTGTCTGGGCTCTTTTGAATGATGACTAATGTTTTTGGAATGTTCTCCCTCAAAAAGATAGTCTAGGACCAATTTAACATATCAGGCATATAATAGAGTGGTGGTCTAATACTTAATGCTTCAGCTGCCTTATCTAATAGTACTACACATCATTTTCCTCATGAAAAAGAAGAAGAGTTGGCTTTTCTACCCCGCTTTTCTCACCCATTTAAGGGGACTCAAAGCAGCTGACAAAGCTTTTCTATTCTCCCCACAACAGAGTACCCTGTGGGGTAGGTGGGGCTGTGGGAGCTCAGGAGAGAGTTGTGACTAGCCCAAGGTCACCCAGCCGGCTTCATGATAAGAGTCCGGCTCCCTAACCACTAGACCAAACTGGCTCATGAGATTAATTGTACTTCTTTCTGTTTAAACCAGGGCTACCATATGGAAAAGAAGACAAGATTCCTGAGCCTTTAATAGAAGAGGAAAGCTGAGCAACTTTTGCTTGGTTTTTCTCCTGTTGTACAACTATATCATAAACCTGATTTCAATATTCTTCTAGAAAAGCAACCTCTACAGTTATAATATAATAAAGGAGAGAGATAAAAATCAAGGGTAAATGAAAATGTGAAATATAACGTATTAATCAAAAATACACAAATTTGTCAAATAAAGTACTTTATTGATCAAAAGATCAAAAAAGGCTTTGATTTTTCTCACACTTAACAGAGAACAAGTCCTAAATGGCTTAGGCTGCCTTCACAAGTAGCAAAAAAGCAACTCAAATGCATTTTAGTATCAGATTATTAGATATTGTGGACTTTGGGGGCACATAAACAACTAAGCAAAACAACAGGATCGAGATCTGCACATTTGGATTTCTGTGGTTTAGTCTGAATTCAGATTTATTCTAGCATGAATCAAATCACCTTGGTTCATGATCCAGTTTGATGGAGAAATGTGAAGATCCTAGTTCCCAGTGACTGAAATGACTCAGTTACTGAAATTTCCCCTGATCAGCAAGGAAAGCTTTTTTAGGAGTAGAGGCAACTTTATCTGCTTCCTTTATTAATCCCACAAGAGACAGGTCTCCTTTCTAAACAAGTATTGTGATCAGAGGTTTACAGTACATGATAAATATTTATACCATCCATCCAACAGTCTGTAAAGATTTTATTTAAATTTAACATCCAGGAAGCTGTATGTTTCCCAGTTTAGCCTTCAGTAAACATACCAGTTTTCTTCCATGGACACAGTGATAAATGAAGCAAAGAATATTTCCCTTTGAAAGTGCATTTTTATTTTTAAAAGAAACATGAACACTATTCACATCTGCCCAGTCTGGGTTGCGATCAATAGTTTGAACTGGCAAAGTGGCCAGGAAACATGGGAGAAATTTGTACTTACAATTAGGTAGTAGACTTGGGGTGTTTTTCCACTGTCACTAAAAGTACCCATTAAGTACCCATAAATGGGTACATAATGGCATTTTTGTACCCATTAATGGGTATTTAATGGGTACTTTTAGTGACAGTGGAAAAACACCCTTGAAGAACAATCTCAGTCATGATCTAAGAATAATTCAGAATTGGGGGCAAACCGTGGGCAATTCTGCACTGACTGGCCCAGCAAGCACACTAGGAACCTCCTTTCCACATGCTGGTGCAGTCTAAAAGAGCCATCTGTGGATGGAACATACCAGCAGTGGGCGGGGCCTCACAGATCAATCCCAATATGCATACCAATGGATCAGAAGATGAATACAAGGGAGCTTAATAGGAAACAAAGGGAAGGACAGAAAGGCCCCCAAATCCCTCAGACATTCTTGACCCCCCCAAAAAAATCATAACAAGAAGTCTACAGCAATTGGCAAAGAATGAACAAAACTTGTTAAATCTCTCACTATTTTGATACTCAGTTGTCCCAGAGTAAAATGATCCTCTCAACTGCTGAGAGAAGCATCAGGTCTTTCTCTCACATATCTTCTCATATTTGATGGAAATAAAGGTGCAGCTAAACTGTAATAAAATGAACAAGCTTTAAACTCCCAAGCTTCCTCCTTTTTGCCACTATATGTTAGCTAAGATGTTCTCACAACCTGAATATTTCAGAGAACTGAGAGAAATCTTGAAATGATACTAGTACTATCAGTACTACTTTATGGCAATGAACTGAGAAGAATAAATGTAGGTAATCTCCAAGGACCTTTTTACACTCCCACCTTTGTTCCTGGACAGAGAAGAATTCCCTATCCCAGAACTAGTAACCCATCCTAAACTGGGGTGGATTGCCAGTGGAGTGGAACAGGGTCATCCATATTTGCTTAGACCATTCCATTTCAGCTCTCAGTGGAAACATCAAGGCTCTGAAGGCCAGGAACAAAAGTTCTCATCCTTCAAAATTTCTGTCCTGGCCAGACTGGAGATGGACCCACTTTTTGCAGCATTTCCTGGAGTATGACACAAAAGGGTGTTCCACAGTATATGGGGCCATGAAGGTGTCCTGTCTGCATACCTCAATAGTTTGGTACACCATCCTTGGGTTCCTTGCAAACCTCAACACTGAGGTTTACAGCATCAGACTGGGGCACTATATTCCATGTCCTAGCTCAGTCCACACTTTGTCCAATGCAATATGAAGAGAGATTGGAGTGGGCAGGGCTTGGCCCAGTCCATTCTTATTTCAAAGTTTGTTCTGAAATTCATTATGGCTTGTATGCTGTATGCTTAGCGCTTTATTTCTGAAATAAAGATCAGTGCAGAAAGGGCCTAACATACATTATACCTGCTATAATGAACTTTCCCACTGTGAACAAGTAATACAGTAAAAGACAAACCAAAGAGACATTTGATGATAGTTGAAAGCACTAAATAAGAATTGGTTTAATCTTACCTCTTTTAAGAATAACCAAATAATCAGAGAAGGCCTTCTGAGAAAACTGTAATAGCCAGATATAGTTCCTTTGGGTATCAACATTTATAATCTGTGTTTCACAGAATGTTGAGATTCAACAGAAATAACTAACCTATTAACTTTCATGGTGTAAAGCAGCAGATGCTTCTTAGTCTGCAAGAATTCAAAAAGCAAGGTCTATCCAAGACCAGAAAGCAAAAGAAAACAATGAGTTGGTGGCATCGTGGTGCTATTTTAGGCACTGTTAGAACCAAACAGGCATGCTGAATTTACAGACAGTCTACTGAAAAGGTACTAATATCTATCAACTCCATATTAATCCATGTGTACACACAATTTAGGTCTAACAAACTATGAGAGAGAGAGATGTTTTGCTTTGTTAATCTACAACCAAAACAATAACAACTTTCCCAATAACATGAACTGAGAAATAAGTAGCTACAACACTGCTAGTATCTCATACCTAGTACAGCATACACATACAGCAACAACAAAAATACTTTATGTGTCACAAATAGCAATGATTAGAATCCACTTATGATTTCTTCAATGCAAGAGTAAGGCACCTATGGCTCTCCATGTACTTGATTCCAGGTTCTTAACTTGCTCCAGAGACTGTGTCTAATAGCCAGGTGCCATGGGAGTAAAGTCATCTAAAGCAATGCTTTAAAACTTTTCTAGACCATAGATCACAGACATTTAAAAAGAGAGAGAGAGAACATTTATGACTGAACATTAAAATATATTTAGAGGTGCATTCAAATACTGGCAGGTGTAGCAGTTACACTCCATCCTTGGGCTTCTCATGTGCATTCATCCTGCCTCCATCAATTCCATGAAGCAAAACTGAAACAGGATACCACTGAGCAATGCTGGGATGAGAAAGCATCTCCTTGTGTTTCCTTCCAGAAGCACCATCTCGAAAGTGGCCTTAAAATAATCAGTGTGGTGAAGACACTGCAGTGTATTGTTTACACTCACCAGCCCCATTCCCATTACAAGCTTAAAATGGTTTTCCTAAACTGAAATAAAAGAACCAGATGCAAACATGAATTTGCCTGATCCCATTACTTTCAACTTTAATCGCATTCAATCTGGATTCTGAGGTACCCCAAAAACACTTGAAAACTTCATTTGGGAAAGAGTATCTTTTTCTCCCCGCTCATTGCCACTCATGGTGCCCACCCCCTCTCTCTGATTGGGGTTCCTCCTGCTGCAAATG
>MTQE01001134.1:33786765-33800506 GCA_014337955.1 Aspidoscelis marmoratus | reverse complement strand
CCCCCTCTCTCTGATTGGGGTTCCTCCTGCTGCAAATGAGTGTAGCCACATCCATTTAATGACATGCCCAGAATACGGACAGGCATTGGGTAGAGTGCTATTGGGGAAGGGAAACCCTAAACATCCCACTACAACGGTACCCTTCCCACAGTAAGAAATGTAAACCATTTAAAATGCAAGAACAGGAGCGAGACATGTTGAAATGAGTGTTTTATTTACAACTCTTTGGGATGATTTAACACGTGGAAAGCATGTTAAGCCAAAGGATTGAAACCGTTTCCAAACAGTTTTAAGTTTGTAATGGGAACAGGCTGACCCACTTTCTCATAGGATTGGTTCTGATTGGCTTGAAAATCACAGGAGGATGTGGAGGAAAGGCTGTGAGGAAACTGTATGCATGGTTTCTCTTTTTCCATTCAATCAAGAGTGTGTCTAGAGGACTTTACCCTTGAGAACCCCTCTGGATGGCCTTAAGCACACTGCATGCTGTCCACTGAAAACACTTTTAAAAACACTAGTCTAGAAAATTTCGTGACTCCATGGAATTTGATTCCACGTCCCCTCAGTCTGAAGTCTAGCACTATCCATTTTATCACATTGGCTTTCAACAATCTTGTACAGTCTTGAGAAGGGTAGGCTTAGAGCCGGCTTGTTTCTGAATTCCATCTAAACAAAAATCTCATTCATGTAGCAAGTTGTTGGCATGACAGATGTCAGCAAGAATCAAAATCCACCCAATGAACCAGAAAGTTGTTACAGTTGATAATTCTGGATTAATGAAATCAATAAATAATGTAAGACTAACTACAGGCTTCTTTCCATAACTGTACCTCAACCATGTGTTGGTTAATTCAGACGCTCAATAAATAATGCACAAATTTATCCATACATTAATCATTTTGAAAGGTTTTGGAAGCAGAGTTAAAAGTGTAAAAGTTTTGCATTTATTACTGTATTGTCACAGGAGAACAAACTGAAATAAACCTAAAGAGAATTAGAAAGAACAAGATCTCTTAATTCATATCTAAAACCATGGAGGATCAATTTTCAATAAAAATACATAACAACTTATGAGAAACTCAGAAGTTATAGTAAAGGTGAATGTCTACTGGATCCTCCCGTTCATGTTAAAAAAAAAAACTTCATTAAGTACAGTCATTTACCTGCATTCATCTATTCGTAACCAGCACTTCAAAGGTCCCGTGAGGGAGGAGGTTTGTGTAGTCCACAGGAGTGATAGTTACCAGCCCACTATATGAATATTTCACATTCTGGGCCTTTTCACACCTTTACTAAGTGACAAGACTAGCTAACTTCTAGAACTCATTGGGAGTTTGTACTCTGTGACACCCAATGCATCTGAAATTTAACTAGTGCTTCCCAACAGCTGGGTTAAGTACAGCTGCCTTGTTGCAACAATGAACATGTACAGCACCATTGCCACAGTGAGTGGGCAATGCAGTGCACTATCACAGCTGCACCACCCCATGATTAGCATAGCTGTGGAGCACATTTTAGTGATCCACAACAAGAAACATGGGGGATCTTCTGACACACAGAGGGACATTTATGGGATAGAAGCATCTCTGTGTCCTCCATATAGGAGCAAACTTGGATCAACCCACCAGGTCAAGTGCAAAAATACTCCCTGAAGCAATGTTCCCAGCTCTATGTTCTGGGCAAAATGTAAAAACCCATAGCAGCCACAGGAACATATTCCATTCATATCTCTATAGGAGTTCATGAAATGACAAAATATCAACATTGACATTTTGGCTGCAATCCTGTATGCTTCCCAGTAAACCTTTATTACTGAACATCTAGACAAAGTGTCTATAATTACTTGTGGCAAACCATGAAAAGCCTAGGCCACCAGTAAATTCAATAGTTAAATCAATTCTTTTTTTTAAAAAAAACACTTGTAAAACATGCTTTCGCAGATATTTTTAACCTGATGGCAAAACTATTTCAGTCACCAGTTTCCAAAATTTAATGTGCAGGACTTGTTCACCCTTCAATCATAATTGTGAAGAAGGACAGCCTTAAGTAATTTGTCATTTTAAACTTAAATTTTTATTCAGACAGTGGATAAATCTGCAATTCTAACACGCTATTTCTGGAAGTTCCTGTCACATCTACTTAAGAACAACCTGGGGGTCTTATTCCAGGCAAACAGCACAGACCTAAATATGGCTACTCAGAAGGCCCATTAAATTCACTGGGGGTCCTTTCCAGTTAATATGCTATAACATAACAGATCAATCCTATTTTCACATTATACAAGGACTACAGATAATGCTAACTTCTCACCAAGAGAACAACTACACAACAAAAAATCTTTAGACACTGCATTGTGCAGAAGCTATAATCTGTGTATGTTTATTCTCATACTTTTTGGAGCAGAATGTGATCTGACTGAACAGTTTTGGGGTGCCTAGGTACACAGGATTTCCCCAACTGTGGATGAAAGAAAAAAAAACACCTATGTCACAGAGTTTTTAACATAAATACCTAAAAGCTTCATCACTTGTTTCTCTTTCTCCATCATTGCATTCCCTGTGCACCATCCATTGACTGACCCATTGACTGATCCATTGGGCCAATCATCTGACCCAAACCAATGTGACTTATCGCAAGGTGAGTATTAGCCCGTTTAATTATGTTTTATATTTTTGATACTGTATTTTAACTTGTCATATTGTTTAATACTTTTTAAGGGGGGGAGGGACCATAATGTTTTATTCTTATATGATGTTTTTTATATTTATTGTTGTTAACCGCTGGATTGGTTCGCCACAGGGCGGTATACAAATAAATATTATTATTATTATTATTATTATTATTATTATTATTATTATTATTATTATTATTATTATTATTATTATTATTATTATTATTATTATTATTATTATTATTATCTGTAAAGGAATTTTTGATCTTTTGTTTGTCTCTAGGGTCTCAAAGTCACCCTGGAAGATCTAATAGCATGTGCTTGAACACATCCTAAGACAGAGAACACAACATCCACATAACTCACTGGGCGATTCTTCTGACATAAGAGCAGAAGGATAACAACATATGGTTTAGTGAACACAGGGCTCCATTTTACCTATTTTGTATGTCATTTCACACCACACACACACAAAAAAACACAATTGTGATCACTCACTAGGCAGTCTGATATGGCACTGCTATTGGGAGTTGTTCTTTGAGGTCACAGCAATAGAGGGGATGAGGCCCAACCAATTTTTTTAAAAAATGAAAACACCATCAAGAGGCAAGTTAGGCATTCAAATTCAGTCTGTCCTGCAGAAATGGCAAGTGATATCAACCAGCCTGAATAGCTTTAAGAAAGCATGAGACCAATTCATGGCAGACAGGTGTATCAATGGCTATTACAGTGATGGCGAACCTTTTCAGCTCAGTGTGTCAAAATACACAAGAAAGCGTAGCTTAACTCGGGTGCTGTGTCACATCTAGAAATATCCATAATTTTGTGATATTTGTAGTTCTAGTAAAAAGTTATATTTTTGACATATGTATTTTATTAAAAGCAAAAACAAATAATTCTTTACATTAGTGCCTTTTGTTGCTAAATTTTCAATTGAAAGTTGGTATTTCATACACTTCAAGAACAAGCAAGCACTACATGTCCAGGTGCCAGGATGACCATGTGTGTCACCCAAAAGGGCTTGGTGTGTCACCTGTGACACGCGTGTCATAGGTTGGCCATCACCGGGCTATTAGAATGGATGCCTAGGCACAGCTCAGAGATAGGCAGGATGCCTCTAAAGGTGGTTTGCAGGGAACTGAGAGCAGATGGTTTTGCCTTTATCTTCTGCTTGAGAAAGCCCAGAGGCAATTGGTGGGCCATTGTAGGAGATAGGATGCTGGACTAGATGGGTTGTGGGCCAAACCAGCATGGCTCCTCTTATGTGGTAGAGGTTTCAGCCACAGCAATTATATATTCTGGCACTGTATCCACAGTAAATGCTCCCTCAGGGGAGTTAAATTGGAACATACACTGGAGGAGAACACACCTAATTGATGACATTGCACACAAGCACAATCCCCCCCTCCAGCTGAATGGAACCAGAAAACTGCAACAAAACATGCATGGTGAAGAGCAGGTACATTTTTGCCCATATCTATCTTGCTCTCCTTCCTGTCCCTTTATCTGGTTGCCACAAAGTGGTCAGGTATGCTGCATAGAGCCCCTAACATTCATGACTGTCTTTACGAGGTTCAAAAATGGCCAAATTTCAGTTCAATACAAGTCGATATCTCCAGGGAAAGGTTTAGATAACATGGTAAGATAGGATGAATAGCAATAAAAATATTATATCTAAAATAAAAGTTAATGGTTTAATTAAAGATTAAAGATTTAAGTTCACACTGACTGGACCAATTACCTTCCACATTTTATTAGCCAAACCAAAATTGTCAGTTACTGCACAGAGACCCTCAGGTATGGGGCGGCATATAAATTTAAATATAAATAAAATAAATAAATAAAATTATACTGAACAGTCCAATCCAGAAAAATAGAGGAGATATCTCTTCCTGGATTACAGACTTATAACTTATTTTTGGGGGGGAGTACATCAAAATGTGGTAATAGGAAGCAGGCCTTCAAGTGAAAATTCATATAGCACAAATTCATTAGCAACAGAGGGATTCATGTAGATCATATTAGGACATAACACTATAACATTCTTTCAGAAGAAAGATACAACACACTGGGCAATGGTACAGCCTTCACTGGACAGCACCCATGATGGCAGAAATCTCTTATCACCTTTTTGCCAGTTGATCAACTTGCCTCTGCAGAGAATCCTGTATCCTTATCCTAATGAGGGTAAGTACCAAAGGAACAGTACTACATTTGAGTAATAATATCTAAACAACACAGAAAATGAGATATGAAGTGACGGAAGAAGGAGTTCATTTGTATTTCTCAGAGGCACTCCAGAGAGGCAGTGGCCACATCCCCATGCAAGCGATTTGGTGTGGGACTGGCTCGCCTGTGATCAGGTGCGGGACTGAAGCTGAATCTTTCCCATCCCCATACCATGACTGCTAATGCAAGCTGAAGCTGAATCATGCTGTCCCCATGCACTTGAGCTGTTTTGCGCACCTCTGCTTCACCCGGCAACCAAGCCTCTACTGTGACAGCTATGATCATGCATGGAGGGGGGGGGGAGATCTTGCCATGGAAAAGGGAATAAAACAAACCTCTGCTCTGCCAGCCTTGCTGATCGTGAACGGGGAGGGGGGGCTCTTACCGTGGAAAAGGGAGTAACACCAAGCCTCTGCCGTGCCAGCCACGATTGTGCATGGGGTTGCTTGCCGTGGAAAAGGGAGGAAAATCAAGCCAATCTCCTCCACAAATAGCCCAGGCCCATCCCCATGTGCAGGCTTGGCTCAGACCAAATTGTCTAAACTGTGGCAAGAACAGTTTTTCCAGGACCAAATTTGGTCCTGGTTTGGGCGATTTGGTCCGAGAAAATCAGACCAAACAAAAAATGCTTGGGGACAGCCCCTCTCAAATCCAATTTCGATTCGGGGCAAAACGTGCATGGGGACGTGCCCAGTGTTCAGGTCTTGCATTCCCAACCCTTCTCTAATTTACCTTTTCTAGCACAGAATGTTCATAAGAAGGGGGAGGGGTAGACGGTGCCACCTCAGAGGCACCTGAGATATGTTTTCCCTTTTTTCACTTTGTGGGGGTTTTGTGTTTGCAGCATTTCCAAGATGTGGGTATGTCTTACAGTTCTAGGCAGAGAAGAAGTATGAGCAGGAAGATCCAAAATGTGGCCAGTCTTTCACCTATATACACAGCATCACCTTTACGACATCCATCAAATTATTTATATACTATATTGCCTTCTCTATAGATTTTTGTCTTTTACTCATGTAATTTTTTATTATTATTATTTCTGGAAAAATCTCCATTTGAAAGCAAATGTTACTTATAACAAATGAAACAAACAAACAAACAAATAGTGATGCTAAAAGTTCTGTCAGATGACTGCACAATGGGTATTTTGCCAAAGGTACCCAATGTTGAAAAAACTGAGAAAATCAGCTTCCTGTTGCTTAATCGACACAGCAGAATATATATACCTAAACCATTACCACCAAAGCTACCTCCATGGGAGCCCACAAGAGAGTGCCTACACAAAAATTATCTACAGGCTGGAGTTCTGTAATGTTTCAACTTACACTATACTTTGTTTCAAT
Organism: Aspidoscelis marmoratus; assembly: GCA_014337955.1. Classification (NCBI taxonomy): domain Eukaryota; kingdom Metazoa; phylum Chordata; class Lepidosauria; order Squamata; family Teiidae; genus Aspidoscelis; species Aspidoscelis marmoratus. Next base: position 33,794,263 of record MTQE01001134.1, on the reverse strand, counting down.
GTACACTTCTACTTTGCACTTGTGAGCCAAACAATCCATTAAAAAGCCCCTTTGTCAATTGCATCTAACTCCAAGCTACGGTTCTGTTTTAGCTAGTCTATTATCCAAGCAGTATAAGTTTCCAATTCCCATTAGCTTCAGATTAGGTTCCATGAAGCTGAATGAGATTCCATGCTGCTTGCCAACATCTGACATTCGCAGGCAGGTAACCATCTACCAGGGGGATAAAGTTTTTTGTCTGGGATGGACTAGGCCTGTCAACTTTTCAGCACTCTTTGAGAGTTTCCAAGAACTGATTTTGTTCTCTAGAGGGCAATCCTGGAGGCTGATGACTTAGAAGGCACGAAGGAATGACTAAGTGGGATGCTACTTCCTGTAATCAGGGCTGCATTTCCCTCCTTGGTGTCCTTGCAGTAGAACAGCTTCTGCGTCTTTTCGTGAGGTGAGAGCTTGAATAGCATTTTTCCTGTTCCTGCTTGTTTTGATCACCGGGGGCTGAGATGTTAGATGCTTATACTAAAACACAGCAGTACTGTTTGATGGCACTGTTCGTTTTCACGGACATTAAGGAAAAATGCATCATTGCATGCCCCTCATAACGGCCTTGTGTCTCCCTCTCTTTCCCTTTTGTGTACAAGTGAGCGCACGCACACACACATATATGCACCAAACACACATAGGGAGGAAGAGCAAGAGGGGGTAGGAGAAAATATGTAGGACTGGATTTAGTTGCAGTTGGAAACCCAAGGTGTGCTACTTTTCAGATTAAAAAAAAACCCCTAATTTCTCAGTGAGAGTGAACTTCCTTCTGTTTTCTGATGCAGGACATACGTGGGGCACACAAGCAAAACACCATGGGGACAGATGCAGGGAAGGAAAGTGAATCAAAACAACTCCTGAACTATTCAGACAAATCCAGATAAAATCTAACATTCTCTTTCCCCACCCCAGCCAGAGTAAATCAAGGGAAACCACAGAAGGGGGAAGGAGAAAGAAACGAGAGTGAGTGAGAGAGAGCCTTGCCTGTTTTTCCTGCAAGAGAAGGAAAGAAACAGCAACATAAGGATTTCCTGAAACAGGACGCTCTGGTACAGAGCTAATTATTATTTGGGTTGGAGAGCAGAAGCCACTTACTTGCCCAAAACTGAAATATGACCTGAGCTAACAGCGGCGCACACACTTTGCAGGAAGAAAAGCCACAGATCTCCTGACAAGGCAATTTCCGGGCTTCTTGAACAGGAGCAAAGCGAGCGAGTCGAGGCCGGAAAAAAGCTTCGCTCCTTTCCTTCTTCTCGTGCCAGCTGTGATGCGTTTTCTGATTGGTCAGATGACCGTGAACCACGAACGGGTCAAACTCTCCTGATCTGTCCCGGACTGTCCGTCGATCAAAGAGCAGAAGGACGGAAGAAGGGGCGGACGGAGGGCTGCCTGCAAGAGCTTGCTCCCGCTTTCTTCCCCCCTCCATCGCGACCATTTTTAAAACACTTGTAAGGCTGTGATCTGACAGCAAAAAAAAAAAAAAAATGTCCGAGGCGCCTCAGAGATCCTGTTCACATGCCAGTCTACCCGTCCCATTTCTCAAAAACATGCGCTAGAACAGGTGTATTAAAGAAAGCTTGGGAGCATGAGGGGCCACACACTGGCTCTTAGGTAACTCTTTTGGGTTAGTGGTTAGGGAGCCGGACTCTTATCTGGGAACACCGGGTAGGATTCTTCCCTCCTCTCCACAAAGCCAGCTGGGTGACCTTGGGCTAGTCACAGCTCTCTTCTCACAGCCCCATCTACCTCACAGGATGTTCCGTTGTGGGGAGAAGAATAGAAAAGCTTTGGCAGCCGCTTTGACTCCCCTTAAATGGGTGAAAAAACCTGGGTAGAAAAGCTAACTCTTCTTCTGAACAAAGCCTCAACTGCTTGCCAAATTGCACTTTAAAGGTGGGCAGGAAGAGATTGCAATAAAAGGCACTGAGGTGAATTTTGTCAGATGTTCTAATGGGTATCTTTGACGTCCCAGCAAAGGTATCTGTCTTTCTCTTTCCTGAAAGTCAGAAACCATCTGTGGGTTATGATATGTACTCTGGCTTTAGTGACAAAAAGATTAATGCTTCAAGAGTTCAGAGGTCCAGTAAGAAGCACGAGGTTATAGTACAGAATTGATTATATTATCTTATGTGAGTCCCAAAAGTACTAAGATGAAGGATGTGGGTTTTTTGGTTTTATTAATTTACCCTTCGTTTAATAGGACCAGGGTGGTTCCTAACAGAGGAGTAAAAACAAGCACAAGATTTTTTAAAAAAATCTTTCTTCAGAAGCTACCTCTAGTTTCACAGGCACCTCCTGGAACTGGTTTCCCCCACTCCCCAGTTTTCAAATTCAAGGAGTGTTCACAAATATTACCGATTGACAATGTGTACAGAATTTCACAATAAATGACTAACTTCACACTAAATAGCAGAGGTACTCTGCAAGCTTAAGGTGGTAAAGAATGGCTGTGCATGAAACATCCTAAACAGATTTGGCAATTATTACAAGAAACACACAAACCTCTCCTCAATTCTCCTTCCCTTCAACAGCCTAGTTCTGTCCCGCAAATTGAAAGTTCTTACTCCTCCTGCTTTCAAAATCGAAAGCAACCCAACATCAGGAGTGCTATAAATCAATATTGCTTCATTTTGGCTTGTTGCCTGTTTGACCACCAATGTCAGATAATGTAGTGGTTCTAAATAAGAGGTGGCATCTTTGAAATATTCCCCCTTACAGAGCTAGATCTGATGTGACACACTTGCTAGAAGAGAAACTATTTGCATAAATCTGTCTTAAAAGGCTCACTTAATCACATTACTTCATCAGCAGCAGTAGCCTTTGAATGCCAAAGTCCAGACATGTTGAGAAACAGAGAAAAAGTCCATGAGGGCAATAGTTTTATTAACTATTTCAGCACAAGGTCTCTGTTAACACTGACAACTCTGGAGCAGTGCAATTATTCACAATTTCTCTCTTATGGAAAATTAAATGATCTTGTCACCAGCTTGATTTTATTTTGTCTGCACCTCAAAACACGAGGCCAATAAAAATACGAAAGTGTGCTTTTCCCCCCAGCCCTGTTACATTTTTGAAGTGGCTTGGAGAATATCATATACCCTTCCTTGCTCCAGAAACCACATCAGAAGCAGAGCAGAATGAGGCATGCAGCCCAATTTATTCATAGTTGCCCAGAAGTAAATACAAATGTGTGCAATAGAACGTTCTTCTTAATAATGTTGCAAATCCAATCACTATTCATTGGAAGTAGTGATAGCTTGCTCTAGAACAGTCTAGGATGAGAATTTAAGATCTAACCTTGCTCTCTCTTTGGCTCTCAAATGGGGGTATCATGAGAAAGAGGACAGGGTTCCTGCTGCTTTAATAGTTGAACAAAATAGGGGTTTTTTAACAGGTGTAACTTGTCATGCATACACCACTTGGTGAATTTGAGTGAAGCAGTAGTCTAAAACACCTGTCTCAAATTGCCAAATGTGACCTTATTTGGCGTTTGAAAACAGGGGATTACTCCAGTTTAAAGATTTATATTTTAATTTTTACACAAAGGCACTCAAAAATGATGGACGATACAGCTCCTTCAGCCCTGGAATGGTGCTTGTTGTTCAGGAACATCTGGCGGGTTGCAGGTTGAACACCCCTTGTTACATTACACCAGTAGAATTTTAATAGGTTACTTAAAATGTGACTTAGGTTACCTAACTAGTTTTGTGCCTGGCAGGAGAAGCAAAGTGCTCTCTGTACTTTCATTCCATTCTAATTTTAGGCCATTTCTCAGGGCTCAGCTACACCTGTTCAAAAGGAAGCTGCCTTGAGCCTGTAAAGCGGCTCCAAGTGTTGCCTTTCCAGTGATGCATGCATCACATGTGGCTTTGAGATGCAGATTTAAATCAGTTTTGGACTGCCTGCACCACAGCAGTTTGGCTCTCTCAGTGGTACAGCACTGGTATCATCAGGTTTTAATTAATGTGATTCACCTGCACAATTTCTCTGCCCCATCACTTTTTTAAAAAGAAAAAAGCCCCATTGAAGAGTACCCATTCGGCCAACCCGAGTTTCTCCCCCAGTTTTTTCCCTGTAATCCTCCAGGCCAGTTATAGCCCTCAAACTTTAATCCATTGGATCTTGTGTCAAGACGTTGCATTTTTAACCAACACTGCATGAATGTCAGTGGTCAAGAAGGTTCTGTTTGTAGTACCAACAACATAACAGGCCTTTTTGGCACAAGAGAAGACTTCAATTCTTCACTTCTCCGCACCCATCTCCTTGGATTTGCTGATGAATTTTTAGAAGATTTCCTGTTGCTGTATAGGAAGCTTGAGAATTGGCCTTCAGAAGGAGGGGAGGAGCTTCCAGCTGTCCCCACCTACAATAGAGGCGACAACTTGCTTTCCCTGCTTTTACTATTGGGAAGGGTATTGATAGAGAGGAATATTATGGATCTGGGCAATTTAAAGAGAAGCACTGGTGGCCATTATTTCAATTGTAATCCAACACAAATCCCTAATACAAAAACCCAAAGGTGAAACCAAAAAAACAAACAGAAAGGGTTTAGTCCCAAAACAGTGTAACAACTCAACCGGTAAAATCTACCCCACTAGAAATATAACAAACAATTGTGGAACTCTGCACATGGAGACATGGCCTATCGTATTACCTAACTCAGTGTACAGAGTGGCCTTCCATCCTTCTTACTACATTATGAATTTCCTTACAAAAAATGGGCTGTGACCTTTATTCTGTGCAACATTAAAAATAATTCAGAGGATAACCTTTCAAACATTTCAGTTGTCTGCCATTGAAAGTCTGTAATTTCTTGAAATTTTTGCATTACTTTAACAGATCTTTTAGATGCAGTATCTAATATAAACCATTTAGGTACATTTTAAAATTATATCTAGAAGGGCGTCTCCTTTGAAACTGCCGATGTAATAAGGCCTGGATTATGTTTTTGTATAGATAGTCCCCTCTGCTTGGGAAGTCTTAGTTAAGCAAAGCAATATCTCATCTTTGGCATTCAAAAGAACTTAGGAGAAAAACAAAAGTTTATCTTTTATCAGATTTCAGAAATGCTGGTTTACTTTTTAAAATTATTACTCCTGTCTTCTTTTCTACCCCTCCATGAACATGTAGTTAGATAACAGTCATTTTTCTTAGTTAATGGTAAATGTTATTGCCAGAGAAATGACAGAGAAATATCAGGGTTGTAGTATGAAGTATAGGACAGCTTTCCCATGACAAGGTTAGTACCTGGTGATAGTGTGTGACTGAGTCTTTAGCATCTATGGGACTTTGGCGAATAAGGGTCCAAATTCCACTGATGTCAATGGAAGCAAACAATGCAATTTTGTTCACCTCTGCTCACGAGTAACCTCACAGGCTGTTTAACACTTTGTGACTTGAAGGCCACTTTCTTAAGACCCCTATGAATGTTTTGTTAGCCCAAAATGGATGAGTCAGGCCTTTTCTACACTTAACATAAGTCCCACTGATCCAGATTACTTGGATGCACGGGCCATTTATCCTGATGGTGCTGATCTGGTGCATGCCTGCCCATGCCTGAGAAGCTTGTGTGAGCTTTTCAGCCTACCCTCATGCCCATGTAGGCTAAGGATGCCTGAGGGGAGGTGTTTTTGGTATTTCTGGATCACGGAGACAGGCCATCTGCATACCTCCCATGATGTGGAACAAAGGCCTTCTAGCTCCAGATTTAGTTCTATCCAGTGTGGACAGAGCTAGACCAGTGGGAGAGGGCATTCTTGATTGACATTAATATGAGGATCAGGATGCCCATAATCCAGATAAAGAGGTTCCTTAATCCAGAACACCGACTGCAGAAAGGTCTTCTCTCTCTCTCAGCATGAGAATGTGTATCTTTGCAGTTCCACTTTTATTCAACAGTAGCTTGGATGATTGGAAAGAATGCAATTCATATCCCCAGCATTGTGTCCACCTTAAGGGTTTTTTGTTGCCTTGCTAGCATTGCCTCAGGCCATGGTCACACCTTCACTTTAAAACTTCTTCAGTCCATCTTCAGGTCCATCTTGATTTCTATTTATTTTATTTATGAACTTTCCATTCAGGAAAGTCCAAAGAGAAGGTGAAAATAAAATAAATAGAAATGAAAAGGTGTGAGCAGTCAGACCTGCAAGTGGAGTGAAGAAGGTTTAAAGGTAGGTTTGTGACCACGGCCTCAGTCACAAACCATATACTGTACAATGTTTGATATTGTAAAACACATTAGTTATTTTCATAACAATTATTCTCCTAGGAAATACAGAGTCCCAAGTTCTTGGAATTATGGATGAGGGGACTGTACCTCCCTAGTAGATGTATTACAAGCAAATATCATCAACTGAAGTATTTTAAGTATTTGTGCTAAACGTTTAGCAATTTAAGTTGTAGCAGTCCTGCCAGGGTATTTGCAAATATCTAATGTTTGTGTCATTACAAGAACAAGCTATTACATGAAGATTTGCTTGCTCTCCAATTTCCTTTGTATTTAAAAGGAAAAGATCGAAACCTTCCACTTTTCATCTTGACCAGGTCTGGTTTAAGTTTATTAAAACTAAACACAGTTCAAAAATACCAAATACCATGGTTTACACACACCTCACATGTTATTTAAAATAAAAAATGAAAGCAGAAATCACTTCCCTTCAAAGAAAAAAGACTAAAAGTATGAGTAGATAAAAGGTGGGTTTCTTATTGTTTAATAGTTGCAAGAAGAGATAATTTCAGCAGATGTGCTCCATATGATAAATTGCTGAAAGACCCTGCTTGAGATGCCCGTGAGCACTTGGTGGGCCACTGTGTGCGACAGGATGCTGGACTAGATGGGCTGTGGCCTGATCCAGCAAGGCTTCTCTTATGTTCTTATGTACCCTCTCCCATGTAGCTATTAAAGAGCGGGAACCCCATTCTCTTTTTCATATGGTAATCCTATTCTTGAGGCCAAGAATTATGTAGCTCCTACTCATAATGCTAACTTATTACCAACCAAATGTTGAACCTTTCCTTGTAATCCAAAACATCATGACCAATGGCAACCAATTATGACAGACAAAAGTCTGTAAGGAAAGACTATTTAAGTGCTGGGAACACAGGACTCATTTATACTTGCCCGTGTGGTATAACTATAGCATAGCAGGCTGACAAGGATCCAGCCTGGTGGCAGTTATTCACACTGCCAACACTAAACTAGCCCCATAACTGACAGGCAGTGCTTTTAAGTGTGAATGGCCAACCAGGGCTGCTTGGATTCCAATGCAAGTTCCAAGGCAGCATTCAGTGCATGCTTAGACATTACCATGGTGATTATGTATATGGTTACTGCTGCGAGAATGATCTATGCAAAAAAATGGAAAACGCCAGAAATACCCTCAGTAGATAACTGGTTAGTTAAACTGTCAGAATATGCTGAAATGGATAAATTGACAAATCTCTTAAAAGAAAGAACAAC
>MTQE01001134.1:33731732-33775452 GCA_014337955.1 Aspidoscelis marmoratus | reverse complement strand
ATAATTTCTTTTATCTTTTTACTGTCTGTTATTTCTGAATCCCCTTGTTTGATTTTCAATATTAAATTTCTAGTTCTTTCTTTCCTTAATCTATATGCTAACCATCCTCCCAGTTTATTTGCTGAAGCAAAACTCATTTGCTTTAAAAATTTTAAGTTTGTTTCCATCTCTTGACTTTCCAACATCGACAATTCTCTTTTTAAAATTTGCATATTCCTTTGTGCTACTTTAGACTCTGGTTTCTTTATCAGTTCGTTCTCCCATTTCTTTATCACTGTTGTGAGTTTTTGTGATTTTTCTTGTTTTTTCTTTCTTAGATCCACATTTAATTTAATAAAATTTCCTCTCATAAATGCTTTGCTAGCTTCCCAGAAAATATTTAGGTTAGAACCTCTATTCAAGTTAATTAAAAAAAACCTCTCTCATTTTCCTCTTGGTACTTATTATGACTTCATCTCTTTTCAATAAATGTTCATTCAATTTCCATCTCTTTGTTTTTGATGAAAAACAATGAGATGTTTTTAAAAAACATTCTGATAACTAAAATAACCCAAGGCAATAAAAAGTAGCATCAAGTATTGCTTTTTAACTATGCTCCAAGTTTGTTTTTAAATTCAATATTCTGTCTTTGAATGCAAAGGGTTTTCAAAATAAATCATTCCAGCATCTCCTGTATTTAAATGCTGGTTGTGTTTTTTTGTTGATAGAATGAATCCCCACGCTTCCAAAACAATAACCTAGCAGACTAAGCCATGACCCAAAGTTAATTGTGTAGTGTTAATGTGGCTTGCCAGTGGCAATATTCAAGGGATGAGTCAAGCACAGACTGTGAGTGTAAGTTCTTCACACCTATTACCACTGTATAATGATTGGCCTTTCTGTGAAAAAACATGTGATACAATTCCTGAGCTAAGGAATACAAAGAAGAAATGAACCCAAGCATAGAAGAAAAGGAAGAGAAGCAGCTGCCTTAAATATTCAACACTGACTTTAAAAAGAAAATTGGTTAGCTGCCAAATTTTCCTTCCCACCTTAGCAAGCACTTGAAGTTGAAAAGAATATAAATGTATCTTGCCATTCTATGCAATTAAGTGCTGATGCTAATTTGTGCCCAGATGCTAGAATTTCACCATGTGGATTTGAACTTGATATGTCCTTTGAGGGTTTTTGTTTGTTTGTTTTTAACCCCACTTTTTTGCAGGTTCTTAAAACATACCCTAAGGAAAAGTGCATTTTGCCATATGGAAAATGTCATGAGTGTAGTTTTTCATAGTTGAGTTCATTCATTCATACTATTTTCAGATCAACAGCTGAAGTATCATTGAATGAAAAGTATAAAATATCACACAGACTTTACCAGAGCTTATTACTAGATGTTTTAAAAGTTTAATAATAACTTTATTCTTAAATAAGGGAACTTGAGACAAGTTAGTATTTGGGCAGAATACTCTTGATGAATACCAAGTGCTTCCAGGCTAGACCGGAAAACAGAACTATACACTGGAACAATTCTGCTTCTAGTTGTGGGGATCTCTTTGCTAGCCAAAAACATGCCTCCCCTTTGAATGTATTAGAAACATTAAGGATCTCCACAACTGGAAACAACCTCAAACACCAGGACCCTCAGTTGTACAAAGCCCTGTAAACACATTGGGTAACTCACCACTTGGAAATGGTGACAATGTTGCCAATCTTTGGTAGAAACAGGTGCTCTCTACAAACTCCTGAACATCCCTAGCCAGCAGAGAATTTCATATCCTCCTGATCTATCAAGGAATTCTAAGTAGGGATATGCACAGATATTTGAAAATTCAAAACTTTGATTTGACTTCATCGAATATTGACATTTGAATTCGAATTGGATTTTCAAAAGTCCAAATTTAAACATTTGAACGAATTTTGGATATTCAAAAATCCGATATGGATTTTTGATTAATTTGAATGAATAGATTTGCAAATATTGCATACAAATATCTTACGTATTTGCACTTATAATGTGGGATTAAAACAGGATGCATACGGGATGAAAACGGGATGCGCACAAATTTGAAAATTGGATATGAATATTCCTGACATTCGTATTTTCAGATTCAAATCAGATTTTCAAATGTATGGTCTCAGATAATTGGGATTCAAATCAAATTTTCAAAAATCCTGATTTTAAAAATTCTATTTGAATTGAATATTCAAATATTCAAATTGACTCAAATTCAAATACAAAAAATGCACTCGTGCACACCCCTAATCCTAATCCTAGAATTCTCAGAAGGCATCACTGAACCCTCTCTGTTCTGCCATCTTAGATAAGACTGGTTACTAGAATAGATGCCTAGGCACTGTCTCCAGGTTGGAGAGACAGAAGCAATTAGTGAGGCACTGTATGAGATAGAATACTAGACTAGATGGGATGGTGGACTAGATGGGCTGTGGCCTGATCCAGCAGGACACCTCTCATGTTCTTATGTTCTTATGTTCTTTTAAGACTGTACTTTGCATGAGCAACATCCATTTATGCCACCTCAGGGCTGGACAGAGCAGCTGGATTCAAACATACATGCTTCCAAGGAAGAGAGATCACTGGGGCTGCACCTAGACATTGGTTACTTATTCTGCTATATTTAGATATTCTAGGATAAAGCATGGATAAAACAAAGACAAATAACTTGAGAAGATAATGAAATTTCAAGATCTTAAGATTGAAATTGTAAGACTAAGGCACGGGGTGCCATACCAAAAAAAAAAAAAATGTGGTCTGCACTTTGAACATCTGCATTTTGATAAAGTATCTGTTGGTCCACTGCAAAAGACAACACTGCTCATATCTCCACATCTTACACTGATACATTATATCTTCCTAAGATCTTGGGAAGAACTCAATGCAAAATGAAGGCCAACACCCAGCTAAAGAACTGGCAGCTCTGGTGGTGGAGTGGGGATACAGCACTGATATTTCTGATTATCTTAAGTCTTTGAGAAGGATGCAATAGTCAGAGTACCTAACTGGTCACAAATATCTGCCAAAAGTGACCAAACAAACAATTGGGTTCTACACCAAAAGAAAAAATATTTGTAATATTTACTAAAAGGGTTAAAATGACCACACTGAAAATGCAAATAATAAATGAACTAAATCAAATAATACAATATAAAGCACCAAAATTAAAAAACTCACTGTAAGAAAAACAATTGTGGAATAAAAAGTAAACCACAAGCCACAGCCAAAAGGTGTATTAAAATCAAAGCAATAAAAATATAGATAAAAATAGGCCTATCATTTGTTACCCTAAAATGTTCTGACTTACTTGTGGAATTCTCTACTGGGCCACGCATACCAGCAGTTGTTCAACAGTAATGCAGCCCCAAACATGATGCGTTAAGTAAGCCCTGTTGTTTCTCCAGCCCTGTTGTTGTACCAGCCCTGGTACAATTAATTTTGATTATTAACTGATATCAAGGAATGGAATATTTTTATTTTATTAGTTTTTAAAAAATGTTTGATTAAAACAGAGAAAAGGGAGGGCAAACCACCTAACCCACTTGAAGGTCTCGCAGCTGTGAACTGACAGCAATTCAGTGAGTACCAAATGAATTCTAAATGCTACAGGTCACAACAAAAGAGGAGGGGGAGACCATTTAAGAAGTGGCATGTCAATGTGCTGAGCTCTCTAAAACTGCCAACCATAAATTATTATGTGCTTGTGTGAGAGAAAGATAAAACAGAAGAAAATTGACAAATGGTTAAGAGAAACAGTTAACAATGGACACCTTACAGTAACAAAGCTGGGAATGTGGCTATAAAATACTAAAGGAAATTCCTTGGAATTAATTCTGTAACAATTACTTGTATGCTTTTGGGAGGGAAAACTTAATGCCACACAAGCTTTTGCTAATCCTGAAAAAAAGAAAAGAAAGCTGGTTTGACTAGCAATATTAACAATCCTTAGTAGGGATGTGCATGTATACTTGTCACATTCAAAATTTGTATGAATTCATGCAAATTTGGACATTCATATTTGAATTGAGTGTCGGGACATTGGAAGATTGACATTCAAGTTCAAACTGAATGCTTTGATACATTTGTATGAAGTTTCATTACGTTCATGAACCTGGGGAGGTGGGAAAACAGCTGCCCCAGTCACATCTGCAACAGATCCAGAATTGTTTCAAAGTAGATTCAGAGTGTGTTCAAAGTGGATTGAGAATGGATTTGACATTTTCAGAGCAGATACATAGGGGATTTGTAGGGGATTCATAGGCTATTCATAGCAGGTATTCAAATCAGATTCATATTGAACATTTGTATCAAATTTGAATCCTACCACATTTGAAGGGTCTATTTGAATGACTATGTGCAGATCCCTACTAGATACAATCATGACATATCCACCCACCCACCCACCCATCCATCCATCCATCCATCCATCCATCCATCCATCCATCCATCCATCCATCCATCCATCTCCTGGCCTATACCCAAAGGTCTCAGAATAAAATCACTATTAAAACAAATAAAATAGGTTAACTAAAATAGTGCCTGCATGGAAAGGTGATGCTGTTCCTTCAGCCAGACACCAGGGTAAAGAGGTGTGTCCTCACCAGACAACTAAACACATACAGTGAGGGTGTCTGCCATATCTTGGGAGGGAGACTATTCCTCAGCCTGGGGGCTACCACCAAGAATGCCCTTCCGCAAGTTCTAACCCTCAACTGCTGCAGGGGAAGCACAGCCAAGAGGAATCTTAAGACATATGCAAGTCAATGTGGGAAGAGGTGTTCCTTTAAGTATCTGCTGCCCGGACCACTTTGGGTCCTATAAGTTAATGTTAATACACAAAACTGGCCTTGGTAACAGATAGGCAGCCAGTGTAGTTCTCTTAGGGCCAGCCAGCAGTTCTGGTCTTCAAGGTTAGTCCCAAATAAAGCACATTACAATAGTTCATTCTGAAAGTTATTGGAGCATGGATTACTGTGGCCAGACTGTCTCTGGCCACAAAAGTGTTGTAGCTAGCAAACCAGCCATAGCTAGAAGTAGATGCTTCTGGCCACCACCTACACCTGAACTTCAAGTGCACCTCTAAGTTGCACACCTGTCCCTTCCAGGGAAAAGCAACTCCATCAAGAACACAGGCATTTCTGTCTTGTCTGGATTCAGTTTGTTTCTACCTCCAAGCACCTGTAAGCACTTCAGCCACCTCTCTTGATTCAGGTGGAATGGAGAGAGTAAACTGTCATCTGAATATTGATGGCACCTTAACTCCAAAACTGCTGAAGACCACGTGCAGTGGCTTCATACAGATGTTAAAAAGCATTGTGGATAATATGGATTCCCAAGAACCAACCCCCCCCACACACACACAAACAAACAGAAATGAGTTCTCAGGGCAGTGTGCAGAAATCTCCCATAACCACTCTCTGGAATATTGTGGCTCCAACTCTCCTGAACTCCAAAAATTTCCCAGCAGGATACAATAGTTAATGTTATCAAAAGCCACGGAGAGATCCAGGAGAAGCAACAGAGTAATGACAAGAAAATGACTCAGCACAGCAAGTTGAGTTTTGAGAAAGGCAGGGTATAAAGACTAAGTCCTCCTCCTCCTCCTCCTCTTCTTCTTCTTCAGCCTTTGGTGCTACTCATATACGGATATGCTATTGAATTTCCTGGCATTGTAACTTTTAAAAACCAAATCTTAACTGAATAGCTAGCCTTGGCTTTAATGAGGATGGGTCAGCCATTCAGTTTGAGTAATAAATAAATAAATGCAATTTGTTCTCCCTTAAGCATTTTGAATAGTTTTTATTCCCAAAGATTGTCTCATTGTTGTTTGCATAATGTATCTATCATTAGTCATAAGGTATTTTTCTAACTTGCTCTTTTGATTGAAATTGTGATAATCTTTAACAATATACTCACTACATGCACAGTATGTGGGCTTGATCAAAGAGGTGGAAGAAGGCACTTTTTTCATGTATCAAATTATGAACATGAGTCACAAGCAGAAATTGATTCTTGAAAGTTACTCTGAGATCAAATGTCTGAGCCCATCTTCACAATTTCTACTCAGTTGGGTCACATACAAGTTTTGCTATATCATACTATACTCAGACATCAGTAGTATTGCACACTTTCAGGGATGCATAGAAATGATATGGAGAACAGCATTCAGGAACCTGTGAGATGTTTTTGCTAGACACTTCAAGATTAAGCTACCACCACTCTCACAACTTGGAACGCCACAGTTAATGCAATATATCAGTTTTACTAGGTAGGTTTCAGTTGCTGACATCTGAGACTATGGAAGAGAGAACATGCTTGGATAAGTGCAGCCAGCTTCTTTCATATTTGACCCTCATCCACCATAGCTGATCAGATCTAGGGGAAAGAAGGTTCATGTCCAAGAAACTATAAATGCTTAATTGAGAGTAGTGGTGTCAGCGTAACTTGAAGAAGCAGTTATGAGACCACTGACCACTCCTAAAAAAATCCAGAAAGGATGCACTGTATCTTAGCAGTTACAGGCCTGTGGCCAATACTGGCAAGCTGTTGGTGAACAATCAAAGCTCATTTCAGTTAGGCTTCAGGGCTGCATTTGGATCCAAAACTGTCCTTTGGGATGGCCTTTCTCAAAAGAGGAGCAGAGGAGCTTTCCATACCATAGATGATATTGTCCTCCTGAAAAGCCTTTCTGGGCTCAGTGTTAGAATACTGGTCTTGCAATGACTCTGCATCTAGTCAGATGACCAACTTTGGAAGCTGCTGCTGGTAGAACACTGCTTGTCCCATTGGCTTCTGCCATCCCAGAAAGCTCAATCCTTTCTCCCTAAACTATTCAACATCAATGTGAAATGGCCCAGGAAGATCATTCAGAGGTCTGTCTTTTTTCCTTAGACCTAGATAACAATGTCTTAACTCAGTGCTTGGGGGTAGCAGGGGATAGGACAGGAGTGAAGTACTGTTGTTTGGTGATAAATCCATTCAGGGGAATAATATCAAGTGCATCAACAAGATAGTATTGGAATTTATATTTGTAATATTGTTCTTTTTCCACTGTTGAGGCAGAGCAGGAAATAACTCTAAATTTGTGAGTAAATGATGTGCTTGCATTAACATTGCAAAATAAACTCTTCTAGCATTTCTAGTCTTTTAAATATATTTTTATATTTACTTATTTCATTTAACATTATTACAAATATGCCACATATTTATAAAGGTCTATATACATACATCTTCCCATATCCTCCTCCTGCTCTGCTCACTCCTTAGGCCTATTGGCACTAGGCCTCTCAAACACGAGTAGGACAGCTCTGGGACACACCATACGCATTGGCTGGAGGCCAGTTCTCTTCAGAACTGTCCCAGCCCATCAAAGAGCTGCCCTATTCACGTTCCGGGTGTAGAGCGTGAAATTGTGCTCTACACCCGGCAGTCCTGGCCCAACAGCTGGCAGGCCCACGCAATCACCTTACTTTGCTGGGCACAGGGTGCTCCTCACATGGCCTCGAGAGCACTCTGCCATGATCTGCACAGGTGCACACACTTTGGTAGACTGAACCCAAGCTGACCTATCAGGTGAGCATGGGACTGAGGTACTGGAGAACGCGCGCCTGCGCAGGTCATAACAGATTCATCTCGAGGCTGCGCAAACTCCGACCCAAAGGTGGCAGGCCTGGGAGGGGTGTCCCAACCCCGCACCAGCCTTTTCAGGCTAGGCCACATGGGGATGGATTCCCCATTCACATCTAGGCAGATAGGGATGCGTCCCCATGTGTTCCTTACCTGCCTAGATGTGTATGGAGAATCCGTCCCCGTGGGTCCTAGCCTTCATACAGTCATTCAGCTGTAGTGTGAAAAGGCCTCTTGTCAGGTTGTCCCTTGTAATTTTCAGCACTTAACTGTGCATATTAATGCACCTCAAAGAGTGATGCTGGTATTATTAAGCTGAGTTGCTAGATATTCTCAGCAACCTTTAGCTTTTCAGAAAAACCAAAAACATGCATCCAAAGGGGTATCTATGTATTCTCTATTGCAACAAAAACAACACAGCACAATAAAATCCAATGATTCTATCCTGGTAGAAGGTTTTGTGGGCCCTTTCTGAACTTACTTGTTAATCTGGATTAAGGAGCTGCTAGGAATACATCATTGGCATGGCAATCCAGATAAAGAAGTTGCTAAGAACATATTGTCTGCACAGGAGTAGATCCAGAACAGTGCTAATGGTTTAGGGATGTGCACTGATATTTGAAAATTCAAAAATCCGATTCGAATTTGTCGAATATTGATATTCAAATTCGAATTGGATTTTTGAAAATCCGGATTTTTGAATCCGGATCGAATCCAGATTTTTGAAAATCTGTATCAGATTTTTTAATAATTAAACTGAATTTGTCATCCTATATCGCATCTGAATATTGGGTCTATTTGCGCTTATAATATGGGATGCAAATGGGATGTAAACGAAACACAAACACGATAAAAACAGGATGTGAATGGATTCAAAAATTGGATACAAATGTTCTCGACATTCATATCATTCGATTTGAATTGGATTTTCAAAAATACAGATCTGGATAATCCAGATTCGAATTGGATTTTCAAAAATCCAGATTTTTGAATTTCGATTCAAATAGAATATTTGATTCAAATCAAATTTGAATGCAAAAAATGCATTTGTGCACATCCCTATAATGGTTCACTAATCCAGATTAGTAGTAGACCAGATAAATGTGGTCTACATCTGAGCTAGCACTCTTTAACATACATTTGCTGTTCTAGATCCCACTCAATGCAGAGTTAATTTTTAATTTATTATTTATACTTCTATCCTATCCTATACCCATAGGTCTCAGGGCAAGTAACAAGTTTTAAAACAACAAATTACAACCAATATATATTAAAAACAATAATATCCATAAAAATACTTAAGAGATCCAAAATATTTAAAAGTATATACTAAATGTTATAAAATTAATCTGAGGTGGGGGGAAAGTATAGTCACATTGACCAAAGGCAAGTGCAAAGAGGTACATCGTCACTGCCTTCCAAAATGTATACAGAGAAGGGGCATGACACACCTCGAGCGGGAGACTATTCCATAACCCAGAGGCTGAAAACGCCCTTTCCCAGGTACCCACCTGGCTCACTCCTGAGGGTGGTGGGACAACCAGGAGGGCCTTGCCTTCATAACTCAAAGCACGGGCAGGTTGGTATGGGAGAAGGCGTTCCTTTAGATATTTGGGGCCCAAGTCACTTAGGACCTTGAATTGGGCTCGGTAGATGACTTTGCCTGTGGTTGATCCAGATCTAGCTAATACAGATTAACCAAGGTAATACAGAAAGGGCCTAGATTTAATAATCCTTGGTCTACAAAAGATTATGCCACAAACATTATAATATGAATAGTTTTCTGTTTCACCAGGAAAAGATGTGTTCAGTATATTTGGAATTGCAGTTTCAAAACTTCTGTGTTCCTTAACTGGGCTCAGGGACCATGCCTTTCATCATGCCATGTCAAAAATGAACACTCACACAGAACAGTTTATTATGTCAAATAAGACATCTGCTGCTTGTTTGGATGGAGAATTGGCAAGTCTTTAATATTGTCATATTGATCCAAAAAGACAGTAAACAACCAAGTGGCCATGGAAACTACACACAGTTTTTCCCCTTTCTCCCGTTGCTTTAGTCCTAATTAGGAGTTTTAATTCTGGCAGATGGAGCCAGCTCAGCAGTCCCTGAGGACAAAATCTTCTGCTTCCCCAGAAATCATATATAGCCTGGAGGAAAATGGCACTGATTTCTCAAAAAACCTTTTGCCCTTAGTTTGCCTCTCCTAGAATTCAGAGTTTTGGATTTTTCTTCTGCTAAGGGTGCAAAGCAAGGAGGAGGAGAAATGAATGCCAAGAGTTCTAGTGGCATACATAGCATTTATTTATTTGCTTGCTTGCTTGCATTTTTATCCTGCCCTATACCCAAGGCTCTCAGGGTGGGTTACAACTTATAAAATGAACACATTAAAACGAATAACATATTAAGCATATTAATACCATGGCAGTGTCTGAATGAGGGGAGGAAAAGGCTGTTCCTTTACTTAGCCAAAGGCCAAGGTAAAGAGGTACATGTTTGTTTGTTTGTTGCTCGGTTGGTTGGTTGGTTCATATTCTGCTTTCACCATGAGATCCCAGGGCAAATTACGACAATAAAAACAATATAAAAATAATAAACAATCTACAACATTTATAAAATATAACCCTCCCCCTCCCTCCCCAACAGGACAACGCTCAGAGGAAGCTAAGCTTCAAAGGCCTGGGTGAAGGGGTGTTTTTTAACCAGGCACTGAAAGCCATGTAACCAAATGATCCTATCTGCCTATCAAGAATGTTAGGATGGCAATTGTGGTGACCCACTGCCCAACACCTTCCTGCCACTTGGTATTTGTCCC
This sequence comes from Aspidoscelis marmoratus, assembly GCA_014337955.1. NCBI lineage: Eukaryota > Metazoa > Chordata > Lepidosauria > Squamata > Teiidae > Aspidoscelis > Aspidoscelis marmoratus. The sequence continues at coordinate 33,765,013 of MTQE01001134.1, read as the reverse complement.
AGAATTCCCCTGATTCTAAATACCTAGGCCCAGCATTGGTAGGAATCTCCCACATAAACCCCTTTCTTGTTCTTTGAATTCAGAAACAAGAAGCCTTTCATCTAGCTGTCTACTGGATCTAGCAAATATGTTTATTTCCCTCTTAAAGGCACAGTGCTCCCCTACTGGATACTTCGTTATGGCTCTGTGGTAAAGCAAGCACTCAGACACCTGTTAAGGAGAACAGAATACTAAATACTTTACTGTTACAACACTCATAAATGAGCAAGAATTAAGAACTTCAATATTGATAAACAGAATAAAGACTCTCAATGAGGCACTATCTCAGGACTCCCTAAGTAAACTTCCCTCAGGTGCATAGTTGACAAGAGCCCATTCTCCCGGCCCACCCTCAATGAGTTAACCCAGGAAAGAACCACAAACCCCTGCTGGATGGCCTTATATAGTATCCCTTCAGGATGCTGGCTTGCCCTGATTGGCTCTCCCTAAGATCAAACTTCCCTCCTCCCTCAGAGCTACAGCCAGCCACAATCACTAGCCGCCTTCCAGCATTATTTACTGGGTCCAACCTGCTTAATATAACCTTACCTTATCAACTCAGTCATCACAGCCATTCAATAGGGCAAATTATTGCTACCTCTGCCCTCTTTGCACTTATTTTATTAGCAGTATGTCTGGGAGTACAACAGGACTCTGCTCAATTGTTTGGGAAGTTCTGGAGTAACTGCTAAAATGAGAAGAATGCTGGCTTAGTCTCATAATTATGCCATAATTATGCGTTTGAAAGGCATTTTTGCACCCTGTAAATACCTGGCAACATTTATACAAAGGTCTGTTTCTCGCACAGACTAGTAGCATGTTATATTGGTCAAGAGAACACAATGTTCCCCCAGTACTTGACTTGTGCAAGAGCAACAGTAAATAATATTCTCATCAAAACAAGGCTAAAGACACACAGCATGTTGCTACATGAAATTATGAATTTCCTTGATTTGATTTAGAACATCTCATTTGAAAATAAAGTGCTTAGTTCGGTGTTGGGCTGCACAAGGGCCATAAAAATGAAATCTTTGGCTGAATCTGCACACATTTTTTTTTAAAAAAATTACTCAAAAGTAGTTTAGAGGTGGTAGCATCTACATGCCAGTACTTTACTTCACATTAAAGGCTAGAAAATACACTTGTGTTCTCTGGCCTTTAATGTGGATTAGAGGTAGGTAAGGAACACGAATGTGTGCATGCTACCCCCTGTAAGCTGTGTTTGGCCTGCTTTTTAAAAAAAAATGGGTGTGGATTCAGCCTTCCTCGCTGCTTTTGGACTGGGTCCATATAAGACCCAACGTAAAAAGAATCAACAACATCTATCTGGTAGGGATGTACATGAATATTCATAACATTCAAAATTTGTACGAATTTGGCAAAATTGGGACATTCAAATTCAAATCAAATTTTGGCACATTAGAAGACTGACATTTGAATTTGAATCGAATGTTTTGACACATTCGTATGACGCTTCCTATGAGATTCATATAGGATTTGTATTGAATTCATATGGGATTCACATGGGATTGAACATTCATCTCAAATACGAATCCTACCACATTCAAAGGGGATCTATTCAAATAAATACAAATTTTCTTGCATTCTATGCAATATGAAGTGCATACAAAAAGAAAAAATCATGCACATCTACTATCTGGGCAATGTGAAGCAACCCATGTGTTTTATGGTGTTTGTAAGTTTTTCTTAAATGCTATAACCCACTCTGGGACATTAGGGACCTTAATATTTATTAATTTAAATATTCTAAATTAATAAAATGGTTGCTCTTGGCTTGAGAGGACAACTACCAGTCTGTCAAGAAACATGGCTGGTGTATCAGGTTTGTTAGCATCACCATACTATTGTTTTCATTATACTCATTTTGCTGTTCCCTAATTCAAGGATACCATTTCAGGCTGGGCTACTTTAGTACATTCTTGAGTGAAAATTGCACAATTTGAGGCTGTTGAGGCTGTTTTGTACACCATTTATTTTTAGTGTCTGAAGTCAAACTTGATACAGCATTGGTCTAATATCTACAGTTTTTTTCCCCAGGTGGATAGGTGGGGCTAAAATTGTACTTGATATTTTTAACTGCATAGTTCCTTTACCTGAACATCTTCTGGAGATACCAAAATGAAGTTACATTGTATAACAGGAAAACCAGCCAAGCACCATCCACACTTCCTTTGTTGTTTTTCAAGTGTTTGGGTGGGAAGGTCCTGCAGACGTCCAGGTAAGGGGAATAATTACTGAAAACCAAGCATTGTTTCTGGATTTCTAATAGCAATCTTATGTGATGGTGGCTCAGTATCCGGAGTCAGTATTGGGAATGTCATGATTTCATCTGGCATTCCCAATACAGTCCCAGAAGAATGAGTCTTAGCCAACATCTCAAGGCACCCATAGGTTCTGTGATGCTAAAATATCCTAGAAGACAGGAAAATGCAAATGAAAACTTCATGCTATACTTGATGTCCTCACAGGGGCACTGAAAGTGACAATTTGGACAAGTAGCTTCCAATGCAACAATTCCATATAAAGAAAAATGATTAGAATCAGTGCTGCAAGGAGGCTTAAAACAAAAAGACAAGCCTCAGCCTTAAGTCCCAGTTTAATATCCATTGATTCCAATTTAAAGGTGCAAGTCACAGATTTTAGGATTTGAGGAGAAATGTACCCACAGAATCTGTCTGAAGACATCATGACAAATTGTTTCACGGATAAAACATTTAAAATATAATTTCTTAGATGAAGAGTAGTGAAATGGTTGGTGATTCAGCATTTAAAGTCAACATCAAATTTTACCTGGAAGATTAGAAAAAGAAATAAAAAGAGCTTAGCGTGGACACATTTCTAGGGACTGCTTTGCCTTTAAACAGCATAGATTTTCTATAGCCAATTTGTGCAAAACCCTTAAAACTGTATGGCATGGAGATAAATGTAACCAGACCCTTCCTCTCCCTAGATGCCATTGAACAAGAGTGTCCAACCCAGTTCCAGTTCTACACCAGGTCTGGACTCCAACTGAAACAGATCTAGGAGAGAAAAATTACATGATATACAATTAAAACATTTTTTTCTCCAAATCTACAACCGACAAAGTGATTCATACCTCTGCCCCCAGTGCACAGAATGCATATCTCATAAGACACAAATTAAAAACAGAATAGCTGCAGTGAAACGAATATTTTAAAAAGAAACACCTGTTGGCAGGCTGTAAAAGTATACCTCTAAAAGGCAAACATATTTTAAAAACATATGGAATACAGCTCTATGTGAATGTGAAGCATGGATGATAGAATGAAATGGAAGAAAGGAAGCCAGAAGCTTTTGAAATATGGCACTTGAGAAGAATGTATAAAGTGAGTTGGATAAAAGGAGAACGAACAAAGGAATACTAGATAGGAAAGAAGGTGGAGAGCAGCTCAAGGGCAGATTTGTTAGCCAACTGGAAAGAAAAGAAATGCCTTGATATAATTGTATAAAACACATTTTAAAAGCAGGTGGATCAGATGAGGGAAAATAGAGAACTGTCAAAGACCACTATATAGAATGAAAGACAAGGGAGGAAATTTTCTCTATGAATCATTTGACATTCCACTATTTCATTCTATATTTAATCTTGTCAGTCGTTGACAAAAATCATTGCTGGGCATTTAATCACAAGCTTGATGGTTGCAAGGGTCTCAATTTTGCTGCTCTCATAAAGAGTAGTGAAAAATATTACTAAGGAATTCAACGGTGGAACCAATTAGCCAGGGTAGTGATAAAGTCTTCAGCATTGGACAGCCACCTGGCTTTCCCAAACAATGGAGTCTCCTTCAACAGTGTCTCTCACGGGATGCCGCCGCTTGAATTCTGATGACGTTGGAACTGATGGGCTAAATTGGCCCTTCTAGCTTTGTAATTCTACAAATTGTTTATACCTTGATCAGAGAGAGTGAAGTGAGATGAACATTTGGTAGGCAACCTATCAAAAAGCAGCTGGTGCAAGTACAATCATCCTTTCTTCCCTCCCCTTCCTCCTCAAAAATAGGAAGATCTGCACCATAGTAGATTATGACACTTCACAGGTCAGAGCACTGATATTTGAGAAGATAAGGCCATTTCTGCTCATGGGAAGGTCCAATGGTCTACACTCCAAAGCTACAGACTGAGATGGGACACAATGTGGCTAGCATGTTGTGGCTTTGCTCATTGTCATGTGGAAATGATCTGGATCTACCTTCTTGCTTTGGCTGGATCACAGGATTGGCCCCTTAATTAACCCTGTGTTAATTTTTTCTACTTCTTTTCATAACTCATCACAGCAAGATTATCCATGCACATATTTCCATTTCTCTCTGCAATATCCTTGTTTCTTCCTCAATTGCTGGCAGTCAGTCTATTACATGTTCACTTGAAGATGGACACACAAGCATTTCAGATGAAAATCTTGGATACTAGTGATAAAATGGCTCCTCATATTTGGATAGCAATGAGGAGAGAAAGGAGAGTATTTAAAAAGACTCCTGGTGGACATTTTGCACTTTGTACTGCGGCCAAAAAGTCAGGAGAAATCACTTAGAGAAAAAAGAAACCCTCCAGTTGTAGATTTCATTTTGATGGTTTCTAGTACTTGCAGGAGAAATCAGAAAAGCCATGGTACCCATTCCTTCTACATTAGGATGCCTTGATGTAGATCACAGAAGAGGACAAGCTGACCTGCGGATTTCTTTTAAACTGCCCATGTTTTAGGAGAGAAACAGAATAGAGACATCTATGGCTGAGTCTGGACGTCACTTATTTACTTGGCAATTTGTTGATGTGGCATAAGCTGCCTCCAGAGTTGCGGAATAAATCTGCAGTTAAAGTAAAATATGCAGTTTACTTGCTGCAGAACAACGACCTGCTGTCCCACTCGAAAGGAAGCTCTGTAGCTTCCCATTGGAAGCTGCGAGAGCTGAGTTGGCGGGCGCAGTCATGAGGGTTGAGGCAGCTAATCACATTTGAGCTGCCCCCCCCCCCGCTCTCATCCTGGTCTTCTTGCTGTTCTGCCCAGACTGGCAGGAAAATTCAAATTTCCTTAGATCAGCATTAAGGTAAGTGTGTAGTAGCGATCAGATAATGCAATACCACAGCAACGTATTGATCATCATATGTGATGCCCCGATTGTGATGTCCGCTGCACAGTATAAACAAGTGTGTATGCAGCCATAAAGCACATTTAGAGCTATCATGTATTGTCTAGACATTAGATTGATACTCTGTGTTTTAGCATGTGATGCAACAGCAGAGTGATATTATAGCTGTGAGATTTTCTTTCCACATGAACTAACCTTCTCATGGTGCCATTCAGGTGACAGTATCATGCAAAGTATTTCTGGGTAGTGGCAATTCATGCTGAACTCTTGCTGTATTGCTCATGCAGAGCTGCAATGATGGAAAAACAGGCTATTTCATTGCAATTGTTAATATTATCGGAATAATGATAATCGGGTAAATCAGGTCTATTGGGAGCGCCATGATTACATTTGGCATATCATGTACAATTATGAAATAATAACAGGGTTGTCTGGATCAAGCATATATAATCCCATCACCAGAACAAAGTGTTCATACATATTTCAGAGTACTGTACATTTGCTAGTTAATTGTTACATTTCTCAATGGGATGGCCCAATAGATTTATGTCCATACTATAGACTGGATGTGATCAAACCCCGACATGTTCTGTTGCTGCTTTGACTTTTTCCCCAAGGTGTTCAGAAGGGCCAGTGAGAGACAGGTAAACTCCCAGTTCCTCTCATAGTAATACAGTAAAATTTGGCTAGCTTGCACTGAAAGCCACTAAATGATGTTCCAAACATTTTCAAGTGATTCTAGTTCTTAAGGCCAGGAGAGGATAGCTTTCCAAAGGCAACTAATAACCTCACAGCTGAGCTCAGATTTGAGGGTCTTCTTAATTGCATGCATTTTAACCATTATAATGCAACTGCTCTCCAAAATGATTGGTTTCTAAAAAGTGGTTTGGTGTCATTTCTCTCCCTAAACATTAAGGTTTTTTTTTCCAGACAGCTAAAGGAAGTGAGGACTCTATTAACCATATACATTTCTAAATTTCAGTGGGATCCACACTTCAAATTGCATGTGCCTTTTTTTAAAGACCACAAGCCGTTCTGCCTTGTTTGTGGCTGTAGCTCTGCACATTGAGTAATTCTGACAGCAGGTTGGCCAAATGCACACAGGCAGTCTTGGAGAAAGGCTTCTACACTGCTGACATCTGTTGCAGAAAGGGAGTTCACCAAACCCAAATGTCAATATGCAAACAGTCAATCCCAGGAGAAAGCTGGAGAAGGGAGGGGTTGTAGCACTTTGGTTGCATTTCTAGGGAATTTGTTTTGTTTTTTTCAGACAAAAGGTCAATTAAAAAAAAAAAGGAGAGTCTTAGATGTGCTTCAGCCTCTGAGATCTGAATGGGGTTTAGACTGTAATCAACTCATGCCCAGAAGAGGTTTACTGAATTCAAAGAGATGTAGGCTGCTTCTGTATTTGTTTGTAGACTGGACCAAGAACTGTCCATACAGGATGAAAGAACACAGAGACTGGTTCCCCATGCTAGCTGTTTGGCACCGTTTGGGCACCGATTGGGCTCGCATATGACTGAGTGTGGGACCGAGATCGAATCTCAGGCGTCCCCATGCCATTCCTGGTAGCACAGGCTGGGGGTGGGCTGGGGGCAGATTCAGCTGTCCCCATGCAAACTGCATCGGGCACTAAGGAGAAAAGAAGGAATATAAATGCCATGAATAAATAAATCGTGCACTCATCAGATGTTGCATACTGCGCATTTTTCTTCCCCCACGCCCTCTCCTTTTGGCAAGGGGCATTGCTTAGGTTTGGATCCAGCAGCCTTTTCTGGAGAGTTGGCTTAAGCTGGTACCCAAAGGGTGCTTATTTGGGGAAAGGGATAGTCTGCTATCTTGAGACTGAACCAAGCAAGACTTTTTCAGCTCATGCATACCCCTAACAGCCAGACATAGGCTCCTTCCAGATGGAGCAAATATAGTGCCATTGTGGCACTGCTAGTCTGGGGGTCACTTCATGTATCATACACAATCCCACCATAGCCCTGCTTTTCCTCTCCCCCAAAAGTGCAAAGTACTGTTTCTGGAGAACCCGGCACTGGCAGTGGGTTTTCCATCAATAGCTCATTTCCTCACCATTTCTTCATCATTGTTCCATCCACTGCACATGTGTGGAGGCTGAAACAGTTGACCATGCATGTGCAGTGGTGGTGACGTGCACATCTGAGAGTTCAGTGGTGACCAAATTGCCCGGATTGCACATCATGAGAACATACAGAGACCCCTTGTCTTGGCAGGAAGCAATAATGGCGAGGGAGCAACACCTTGCACTGTTTCTTCCTGCTGCAGTATCTGATTACAGGTTGTGGGCAGCCATACATTTTTTAGCCTAAAAACAGTGGCAACCTACATACGATATTTATGCACGTTCTGTAGCTCTTATAGCTGAAGTGGTGCCCAGTGACGTGGAGTTGGAGATATTAAGGAATGCTGAATAATAGCAGCTTCACTATAGTTAATTTAATAAAGACAAGATCTTTTTAGAAATCCTTGAGTCATGTCCTATTTGGTTTGGGATTCATCCCAGCACCCTGCTACAATCACCACTAAATCTTCCAGGTAGCAGGGGGAAAGAGAGCAACAAAGCTGTCCACTTTAATATTGTAACAGCAGGTAGGCTGGAAGATCATCATTAAAACTTATCAGTGGTGACTATTTGAACGCAGACTCTCAAGCTGTAAAACTGCTTTGGAGGTAAAGCATGTGCCTGCTGGTATATGCCTGAGGGGTTTCTGGGAATTAACTCTCCTCTTGAAAACTATTCCAGTTATGCATGTGACTCAGCGACTGAAATCAGGATCTTTCTGTGGTCACATGGCCTCATGCTGATTCAATCTCAGCTCAAGCAGCAAGAAATACAGGAAACAGACACTTCATCAGAGAAAGAGCTACTTTCCCCCTGAAAACTAAAGGAAATAATTATTGGTTAGGGAAATTAAACACCCACATTTCAGGGTTACGGAGATATAGGTAAGTATTATTTCTGATTTATAGGAGAAAGAAAACCATAGAAAAGGAAGGGAGAACAAACGAGATAATAAATTCACTCCTAATCAAGAATCCTTGGTGCCCCATCCTTCCTCCTTCTCTGTGTGGACAGTGAATTAGGGGGAAAGGCAGAGATTCTGATGTGTAGATAGCTTATCTCCGCAGGGATTATTTTCAGATTATGTTCATATTCATTCCACAAATTCACTTTCGGACTGAATAGTCCAAAGACTCGGTCAGGTGCCTCCTGAGATTCACCAATTAGTTCCCTGTACTTTGGGGATCTTGGTTGGGGTTCAACTGAGGTTTATGAAGAAAATAAAGTGTCTAAATCAATGAGGCTAATATAATACTGTAGTTTTTCTTGAATTTTGTTCCTGCATTTTTATATATGGTCAGCTCCGTATGCCACATTAATATATTGCTAACAAGTCAGCACAGGACTTGTTGTGCTGACATTTTAGTGATGCACACATGTGGGTATTTTGCCAGCATGAAATGCCCAGAAGTAGCAATCTCCACCATTGTGCATACACAGCGGTCTTTTTAGCCCCCACCCTTGTGCACTGGCCTTGGTAGTCATGGTAGCTCTGGCTACAAGGTTGAATTATAGTGCTATTTGAAAAACCACACCACCAGCGCCAGGTTTTCCTGCAATAAGCTATAGTAGGATTTGGGGAGATTGTAATGGCGCCATGACGTGATTGCCACAGATACATGTGGCAATCCCTCCATAGTAGTGCGGATGTACTGGTGCTATATATCATCTGTCTGGATGGGGCCTATATTTGCAGATTCTCTGAAGTGACCTGCTGAGTCAGTGCAGTGGCTCATCTCACATTGACTATCCAAATGTCTGTGGGAAGCCTAGAAGCAACACATGATGTGTTGGCACTTATTCTGTTGGTCTATGGCATTTTCTACCAGAAGAGATGGAAACAGTAACTAGCTTTAAGAAAGGGTTACACAGATTCATGGAGGACAACAGTATCAATGCCAATTAGAATGGGTGCCTAGGCACTGCCTCAAGGTTGGAGAGACAGGCAGGATGCCCCTAAAGAGCATTTGCAGGGAGTCAAGGTGAAGGTTTATCCTTGTCTTCTGCTTGAGATGCCCAGAAGCAATTGGTGGGCCACTGTATGAGAAGGGATTCTGAACTAGAAAGACTGTGGCCTGATCCAGTAGGATCCCTCTTATGTTCTCTACATGTTTTCCTCAGTAATTGGTCTTCACATGCATACCATATAAGCCAGCTGTACAGGACTCTTATACCACTTTGTTGCTGGTTTCATAAGTAATCCTCTTACTTGGTATTGGATGTTTCATGCATCCATCATAACTGGCATGTTCATAAGAGACCCCTAATCCAGATCTGTTGTAGACACATTTCGGACTAGTGCCTTGTCCTGGATCACAGATGCTTGCCTCCATGATCTGGAACTACTGGGTGCTGCTATTCAATGGTGACCCCCACAACTAGGAACTTTCATTCCTAACTGTCAGTGCGAGGGCAGTTAGGAATGAAAGTTCCTACTTGTGGGGATGTGGGGAGGCTGCTATTCAGTGGCACCACTATACCCCCACCCCAAAGCCACAAGGCTAGGAGCATTCATTCCTACCCATTGGGGGGGGGGCTGTATATCTTATATAAGCCTTGCAGGCATGGGGAAACATGAACTGGATCAGCACCATCAGTTGATCTGGCTTATGCCTCCACATGATCCAGATCAGTAGGTCTTGTTATTTCAGATTTACTATCCATATCAAAATGAGGTAAGTGCAAAAAGAGGCATTAACTGGAAAGCCATATTTCCACTCAATCTGCCCTATAGGATTAGTACCTCAGGTTTCTTCCAGGCACTTGCACTTTCTCTGAAACTGTTGAGGGACAAATGGAAAATTGGCTTGGGGTGCAGTCAACATGCTAGTTATATGCAGCCTACTAACTAAAACCCTGAAAAAGAACAAAGTTTGATATTATTGCTGCATTCAAATAGCAATAATAGTCTAAGCCAGCAGGGTTCCTCTATAGTTAACTATGTTTTACAGGTGGTAGAAGAAAAAAATCTTGCCAGTCCTCTTATCCAAACATAAACCTGTCAAGAAATAATTGCACATGAACACAATAGAACCCCCCTCATTTGAATTCTTTGAATTTTTTTTTAAGGCCACAAGGTCCGGGAGAATTCAAGAAGTGCAGAAAAATCTTTGCCTGGGAAAATTAGGGGATTTCCATTCCTGCTGAAGGAAAAAAAATTGGCAAAGAGCTTTAAATTTCAAAGAGGAAAATGTCCTTAGAAGACAAGTGGTTGTTGCCTATCTGAAACTTTCTGCCAAGGGTATGGGGCAAGGTGTGTGTGTGTGTGCGTGTGTGTGTGTGCGTATGTGAGAGAGAAGAAAGAGTTTCTCAACTACAAAACTCCATACCATTGAATGCTCTGAAGGAGAAATCCCTGCAGGGAAAACCATAATTGTTTTTGACCGCCTACAGTTAAGGAGGTTTTGGTAAAGTCTAGACATAAACACAATCTGACAAGCGTGAGTTCCAATGAAATTTAGAATGATACGGAAATGGGATAAGCAAATTCCTTTTTGTTCATGACCCTAGACTAAGTTCCCCCCCTCCCCCAGCAGAATGACCCATCAGAATCCCTCTCGCGTCCCATAAATCTCTCACAAGGCGGCACAGCCTTTGAAATGCTGTCTTGCATTACATGCATATCACCCAGACAAGCCACATAAGCGACGTCTCTGTCTACTTTGGAAGGAACTGTAATGTTAAGAGGGGGAAAAAGCAAAGACAAACCAATTTCAACATGCAATAAAACAGCACCGTTCCATTATTTCTGTATCAAGGGTGACAGGTCAAGTGTCTGGTCTGGAGTAGCAGCAACAGCAGCAGTTGCCATAATTTTTTGAGGTAGTGGGGGAGGATATAGGTTTAAGTTTTGAAAGGACAAACTTTTGACGCTTTCTAAGGATCATATACCGCAAAGGATATCCCTCCCCCCCTTATCCAGCATCCTCTCATGTTTCGGGTTTCTAGCAATGAGCAATCTGTTAAGGCCCTTTCTCCACTAGGATTTATTCTGGATTATATCCCAGAATGAGGATTTGTTGTCCATATGCTAGTACTGACTATAGCATGTGGACAGCAGACTCCTGTTCTGGGATATAATCCAGAATAAGGCTCAGTGTAGAAAGGGTCTAAGTTACTGTATGCTTTCAACTACTTGGAAGAGTTGGAATAAACAAAGTTTTTGGTTCCTTCCAAGTCCAAAATTCTATGTCTCTGTGATTATATGTATACTTAATCATCATCACTACTCAAACCTGTTATTGTGGATGTCTGCCATTTTCCTTGCCAGCATATATAAGTCAAATAAATGCTAGCAATTTCCTCAATTTCCTTGTGGGGGGGGGGAGGAACTGGGGCGCTTCTAAGGCCATCTGCTGGGACTCGAGAGCAGGAGAAGGTTTGTCCTTGTCTCTGCTTGAGAGGCCCGTGAGCATTTGGTGGACCACTGTGTGCGACGGGATGCTGGACTAGACGGGCTGTGGCCTGATCCAGCAAGGCTTCTCTTATGTTCTTATGTTCTTATGTAAAACATCTCAAACATGGTTGCACAGAGTTTTGCTTTCTTTTTAAACCATTGTACTCACTCTAGAGCAGTGATGGCGAACCTTTTGAGCTCGGTGTGTCAAAATTTGCAACAAAACGTAGCTTAAATCAAGTGCTGTGTCACATCTAGAAATATCCATAATTTTGTAATATTTGTAGCTCTAGTAAAAAGTTATATTTTTGATATATGTATTTTATTAAAAGCAAAAACAAATAATACTTTACATTAGTGACTTTTGTTGCTAAATTTTCAGTTGAAAGTTGGTATTTCATACAATTCAAGAACAAGCAAGCACTACACGCCCAAGTGCCAGGATGACCATGTGTGTCACCCAAAAGGGCTTGGTGTGTCACCTGTGACACGCGTGTCATAGGTTGGCCATCACCGCTCTAGAGTGACTATGTTATAATAGGATAACAGCTGTGACGACCCTGGGGAAATAGGTAAGTAGTTTGCTGTAGTTAGAGATGTTTTGACAGCTGATAGAAGTGAGGGGGTGTGGCTAATGCTGTTGCTCTCCAAAGGTGGGGGTGAGCCGGCCCAGAGGTTGACCAGTGAGAGAGCAGGAACAATGGAAGGCAGCGCATAAAAGGAGCTGTCAGGAGAGAAAGTGGTTCTTCCCTGGGAAAATAACTGACTGTGGGTCAGGCCACGAAGACGGGGCTGATCGTAACTGTTGCTCAGGGGAGGGGCAAAGTTAGAGAGCTCAACTGTTTGAGTAAACTGTGAGAGAACACCAGTTAAGAAAAAACAGTGAAGCTGTTGATATCATTGAGCAGGCTTGTTTCACTGAGTTTTAAGTGTTCCTTGAAGAGTAAATCTACGTTCAAAGCTGTTTACATCTATGAATCTTGTTACAATAAACTTATATTTTACTGTTTCCACAAAAACGCATGGTAGTCAATGAATTCCCAGTATACTGGAACTGGTGAATGCTGAAGAGAGGCTTGGAGACACTAGGGAGAATTGTAACATTATAAAAGCAATCAGCAGTGACCTGAAAGGAAAAGCCATCTAGATATTTTACTCTGTGAAATAGGCAGGAGGAGAAGGGGGTGCAGGGGAAATTGCTCCCAGCTCTTTGCCAGAAGGAATCTCTGAGAAGAGAGAGGGCCCTGGTTTGGGGAAATAAGCACTGAAGTTGAGGACAGCTATACAGTGTAGGTGTTAAATGAGCTGTCTATCCTCTAGCTAAGAATGTCCATCATGCCTGCCGTATGCATGAAACATAGGTCCTTACTTAGATGCACAGGCCAGTGAATTTCTGGAATGCATTGGGTGACAGAGCACTGTCCATTTTAGGATGAATCAAAGTAGTAAGAACTATTATCATAATTTATCAGGGGAGACGATAAGAAATATATTTACATTTCTGAAGGATAAGTGTGTGATGCAAAACATCGATCCCATCCCCCTACCCACTTATCAAAGAACATTTCATCTTGTTAGTGGTCAGGACATCTCAACTAGATATCCATAGAAGCCTATAAAATAACTTCTGTTAGAGAAGGTTTGCCCTTGTCTCTGCTTGAGATGCCCATGGGCAATTGGTGGGCCACTGTGTGAGAGAGGATGCTGGACTAGAGGGGCTCTGGATCCAGCAGGGCTCTTCTTATGTTCTTATGTCTTTAATGTTTGTTTTTCCCCATTTGAAATAATAATAGTCTTTGCCCACCAAACTTGTTATTGGGACACAAACTGTCTCATTGGAGAGGTATGGACTTTCTAATACTTATGACCAGCACTCTGTGCCCAGGTTGGCCTCCTTCTAATTTCTTAATTGAGAGAGGTGTCCTGGAGTTCAGGGGGATGTGAAGGGCATAGATGTAGAATAATTCTAGAATAAAGGACCAAATAGTTACTAAAATATCTCATGTTGCCTTAAAATGTACACAAGAGAGGCCAGTTCTCTCATGGTGATTCCTGGAAATAGACAGCAGTGACTCACACAGTGAAGCTCATGGGAAGTGGGGGAGGCGAGGCATCCCTCTGAGACATGTTTTGACCTACAGCAGACCAAAATGTTGTTTAGTGACATCAAAGAGGTCCCCTCTCTCCCACTGGCTTGCCTGTTCTACTGTAGGATACACTGCTTGACAGCTCAAAATTAAGGGGAAGTGTACTGAGGTCTTTTTACAGTTTTGATGGGAGATGAATTTACAGAAAAGTCATATTTTCTGACACACATACTTCTTTGCCTACATTAACATCAGCTGTTTATGATTCATGAAGATATACAAATTCTCTGTAGGAATTCTATTAAAATGTGTTGAAGTTGCAGAATGTCAAAATATCATGTTTAACTGGTATTAAAGAAGCTATTACAGAGAGGCAAGGAGGCAATCCTTACAGTGTGTACAACAGTGAAGGCTGTTTGGATGTGAAACTGAAAATGATAGCAGAGATGCAATCAAAACCTTGTATTTTATCACTGCAAGGAAGGAATTGTTTGTTTAGCAGGCTTTAAGAGACATTTACATTTTTAAACATGTCTAAAATGGTGTTTATTAATAAAGACTCTAGTATATAACATGGATATTTTGCTATTACTGTTTGTTTATCTGTTGGGTGGCAACGTTTTGAGGAGAATGTAAGAAGATCCACCATCATATTTCTTCCCCATAAATCAGTGCTATAATGTCCCACCAGGGAAGGGGGAGGAAAATGAATATTCTTCTTCCAACTTTTATTTTAAATTCATTGTTAACTCTGCAACACAAGTCACCACCATGCCTCTTAAAAAAGAACAAACAGCATCGGCACTGTGTCTTAAAACAGCCACTACATCCAAGTCTGTGGGAGGATAGAAAAATAGCCTTTGAAAACAGAAGGAATGTGGAAACATTTCTCACTTTGTCAGAACAGTTCCTACATGGTACTTTGCTGCTCATTTCATTAACTGTGGGAGATAATCTGTGAAATGCACAACACACATGAATTGCAACCCCAATTATTGAAACAAGCCACCAATATAGACCTGAGCTTTTTCCACACTTAGAGTCCGGTCTAGCACAGGGTCTTCCCTCTCTTCTGCATATGGTGTGGAAGGGGAAAGGCCATGCCCCCTCCCTAGGTGCTCCCCATCCACACTGGGTTAGAGCAAGGCCTGGTCTAAGTGGCCTCGCTCCAAAGCTAAGGAGATGTGTACAAAGCCATGTGCCTCTTTCTGGTCTGATTTAATGGGGGCTTATTTTGGCAGCACATGAAATTGCACAGCCAAAATGCATTAGGAAGTGAGGAAGTAAACAAATCAATGAATTCATACAAACATTGCTTGTTTTGTGTTTCAGATACAGAGATAATGTGTCCTTTATTCAGCATGTGAAGCAATGCAGCATGGCTGTAACTTTCTTCTAACCTGATCAAAGACAACATTTTGTTTTTTGTTTCAGAATTAAGACCCATGCTGATTGAGGCATAAGGGAATCTTAATGGAAAACATTTAGAAAGTATCACATCAACAAAGTTGCTGTTGTGTTAATATGCTGCTTTGCAAAATATTATTTCTGGGCAAAAACTCCATAGACTTGGTGTCTGTTGAACTGAAGGATCTGAGGAAGCAACACAGCAATCTGCTCTTTAGTGCTCATATAGAAATTATTTATCTATAAAGAACATCTATGAATCCAACTGTTCCTCTATTTTTTTACATCTCTATGTGAATATGTGAACACTTTCATGGTGGAATGGCTTGCATAGCTCAAGAACTTATGAGTTATGCTATTCAGGACGCCCGAGATGGACAGGCCATAATATCTCTGTTTTTCACACACTTTTGAGAGCTACTCCATTCCTTCTATGGGATCCTTGTTCACAGTAGTAGATATAATGGTCATCTGAATTAAATTCATCATTTTGTGGAGAAAAAAATGGCAAATCACTCCAGTATCCTTGCCAAGAAAAGCTCATAGGAAACCTCTACAGGAAAAATGAGATGATCCTAGAAGATGGCCTCTCCCTTCCCCCCTCCCCATATTAGAAGGTGTCCAAATTGTTACTGGGAAAGACTGGAAGACAAGTAGCTCCAGAAAAAGCACAGTAGCTGGGCCAAAGTCAAAAGGATACTCAGCTGTGAATGGGTCTGATGGTGAAAGGAAAGTCTGATTCTGCGAACAACAATATTTCACAAGAACCTGGAATGTAAGATCTGTCAACTAAGCTGAGTTGGAAGTAGTCAAACAGGAGATGGCAAGGTTAAGCATCCTGTAAGTCAGTGAACAAAAATCAGTAAACTAAAATGGACAAGAATGGCTTAAATTTAATTCAAATCGTCATTATATGTACTAATGTGGGCAAGAATATTCCAGGAAAAATATCAATAATGCCACTCTGATGGCAGAAAGTGAAGAAGAATTAAAGATTCTCTTGATGAGGGTGAAAGAAGAAAGTACAAAAGCTGGCTTGAAGCTCCACGTTGAACAAAAGAAAAAATTAAGATCGTGACATCTAGTCCCATCACTTCCTGGTAGATAAAGGGGGAAGGAATGGAAGCAGTATTTTCATAAGCTCAAAAATCTCTGCAGACAGCGAGTGCAGCCATGAAATTAAAAGACATTTGCTCCTTAGGAGGAAAGCTATGGCAAATGTGGACAGCATTTTTAAAAGCAGAGCCAAGGCCTTGCTGACAAAGAACCATATAGTCAAAACAATGGTTTTCCCAGTAGTAATGTATGGCTGTGAGAGCTGGATCATAAGGAAGTCTGGGTGCTGAAGAATCAACGCATTTGAACTATGGTGCAGGAGAAGACTTTTGAGAGTCCCCTGGACTGCAAGGAGATCAAACCAGTCAATACTAAGGGAAATCAATCCTGATTGTTCAATGGAAGGGCAAATGCTGAAGTTGAAGGTCAGATACCAGAAGGCAAATTGAGAAGAGGACAGTAGAAGATGAGATGGACAGATGGTGTCATAGAAGCAATGAACAAGAGCTTGGCAAAGTTCAGCAGGCAACAGAGGACAGAAATGCTTAGTGTGCTGAAAAATCAACGCTTCTTTTTGGAGACACAGAAAATGGCCAGCTTCTTGGTCTTCATGGTCCATGCAGTCATGAAGAGTCAGAAATGACAAAAAGCAACAGCAATTCCTTACTTTCCATGAAGTTCTTCAAGAGGAAGTGCTTCCCTCTTTTTAGGCACCCCATCTGCTAAGTAGCAGGCAAAAAAAGAAAAAAAATATTAAATTCCATTTTTTAAAATGAATCCCCCGTCCCCAAAGCATCATTTTCTCCTAACCTGGGTGTGACATTCTTGTAGCTGAAGATACATGAGGGTTTTTCATTGGCTTTTGTTCAACAAAGAAAACCAAGCTAACAAAGAATGAGCACAATGAATGACACAATGCAAAAGGTTTTATCAGCCCTATAATTTGTAATTGATTTCTGAGTCAAATAAATGTCCCATTTGTTACCTATGTTCTCTGAGATCTTTCCTCAGAATCATATATTTGTCATGGAGAAATTTATCTTTTCATAGTTGGATATCTTTGTGTTCAGTCAAGACAATGTGGTTCTGGCCCAGCCAATGCCACCATATTATTTAACTACAGATGCTACTTAGACAGGATTCTCACAATGGTGATCTCTGACATTTGCAGGAAGCCTTCTGGTTGCATCCCTCTCCATTTACAACAGCACTAATGACAAAGATCGGGAGAAAAAGGTTTCTGATGGGACAGTTTCAGGAATTTTCAGTCAGTCCTACTTTTGAAGACCAAGAAGCTGGCCATTTTCTGTGTCTCCAAAAAGAAGGTAGGCCAAATGGGTGTCAGGAACTATCTGTGGCAGTGACAGTGGAAATGGAAATTGCTGCCAGGATGCCTTATCTCACTGTGGAGGAAGGAGCATTTGATGGTGCTTTTCATCTCTCTGTGGCAATAGTGGGGAACAAATGGGGCAGATTCCCTACCCTTCAGGCCATCCCATGGTTCCATAACAGTGTCATGTGGATCCTTTCTGGGAGTGGACTAGGAGCCCATGTCCCCCTGAGGACCTCCCATCAGCTCACAAATCACAGAATCTATCTTTGTTTTTTATTGGAAGCCTAAGATGGCTCACTGTATCAAATAAATATTTACAGTATATTCAAAGGGCTTCTGGTGTTCAGTTTTGCCAAATGTTCCTAATTTGACAAGCATTTTGTTTTAATGTAATGCATTTAGTGGTATTTCCAGACATATATTCATTTTTTTGTGCCGATCCTTCCTTAAACTATGTCATTAAATAAACATATTCCAGTAGGACCTCACAAAATCTGAGAAGTGTGAATTTCTTCCAGTTTGGTTTGCACAGTGATTCAGCAGTTGCAGGATTCCTATGTTAACTTTTATAAGCAGACTAGGGAAATTGCCTTCCCAGACTTTATCACCAGTATCAAAAAGTCCCTCTATCATGATCCAGCAACTCACACCTCCTTTAGAAAGCCTCACCCTTTGCTGCTTCCATTGTTTGCAATATTCTACCCCCCTTACCTTTGAATGCTTTGCTGCCACTGCTGGTGACAGAGGTTCCCATCTGGCAGATGGGAAGCTGCTCTGCAGGGACCCCGAAGCTTCCAATCTGTCCCTCTGGTGGATTGAAAGCCTTTACGGCATCCCTGCTAAGCTTCTGATCTGCCAGTCTGGTGGACTGGAAGCCCCTGCTCAGGGAAGAGGAAGTCTGGAGGTACTCAAACATCCTATTGTTAGAGAAGCTAAAGTGGCCATCTTTGGCAACACGTGGTATGGATGGGGAAAAAATGGGAATTTCCATCTGCTTGAAGAGAGAGCTGTGTGTGCTACACAACCTGTCCTATGTCTACTGGGCCTGGACTGTACATTGAGTTCCCTTAAGAGGCAGTCCATTGTAGTAGTGACAGGGTCCAAATAGTCAATATTCAGCTGCCAGTTGGAGCCCCTAGCAGGTCATTACTTCTGTCAGCCAGTGATGTTATTTTACAGGAACGCCTCCGACCCAATCACATATATTGGGATTCCCATGTCCTTTGGATCTTAAAACCAAGGTTTGGTTTCGTGCGTATATAATTGGAGAGCTGAGTTGATAGAAAACCTGGGCCAGTTGAGGTTGAATAAATATAAATAAATTCTATTTAAAAAATGTTAACTCAGTGACAAAATCAAAATCTAACCAAAAGACAAACAAAAATGGTTTACAGTATTTATAGTACTTGCAGTTAGTGTTGTGAATTAGTTGTGATGTGTCGTCAAGGGAAAAGTGGTCCTTTGAGGTGAACAAAAGAAGCAGCAAACCTATTGAGCAGAAGATCTCCAACTGTGCAAAATGAGAGCACTGCCTAAAGTGAGAGCAGTGCTATAATTATGCTTCTGATTGGCTTCAGCTATTGACCCTCAATGGCTCAGTTGGAAAACCCCACTACTTTCTAATGACTTTCTCTGCCCCAATATCTCCACTAACAATGAATTGGAACCCCTTTCCTTTCTTGTCCAAGTAATTGCTTGTATCAATTGGCCAAAATGGGAGTCAGTTGGGTCCCAGCTAGGATCACCTTTTAGCCCATAACCTATGACTTTCCTATTTTTTGTCTGTTACATAGGTGAAGAAGGTGTGCAAAAAGAAAAGAAAAGAAAGAAAGAATATCTTGGTATCTATCCTGAGGACTTTGTAATGAGCAGCTCATGTTTATGCTTTGAGATTTGATGTGTCTCTCTGAATTGTCAGGAACCTTGGGATGGCTCAGGTAACACATGGCTTGCGGTGAAACTGACATATATTGATGGTTAGCTAAGTTGATGGAGGCTAAATCCCTCTGTAGAAGAAGCCATAGAATGACAGATCTAAAAAACATAAAAGGATCACTATTGGATCAGAACACACACCGTCTAGTTCAGCACCCTGTCTCACACAATGGTCCATCAACTGCCACTGAGCAATTCAACTCCCTCTTAAAATTACTCCAGTTTCCCTGGCCATCTAGGCACCCATGTTCTAAGGGTTTCTTACTGAGCCAGCACTTCTCTCCTAGACCTTCAGGTATGATCTTCTGGGGCTAGCCTTTGTGGACATCCCATGGAAGATATCCAACTCCTTGAATCCCACCCTTGGATGTAAAAAATGTTGACACCTTCTAGGACACTACCTCAAAAGCAGAGCTGGGCTTCTCTCACTTAAAGCTGAGTTCCCAGTTTGTTAAGTGATTCCAGTGGAACCTTTCAGCTTTCCAAGTATGGCTTCCGCAGATGTCACTGGGTGACAAAAAGCAAGCAAACTTTTGGGTTGATGGACCATGCAGGAATACTTCCAATCCTTTTTCTGTTGTTCTGTCTTCTTTCCATCTGCAGGGCAGAGAGGGGCTGAGGAGGGATGGGAGACACTGGAGGTGCAAGTTGAGACATGTTATTCAATGAACATGTTAATAGAGTCACCTGAGGCAGTTTGGTATCCCATCCTATCTACTCTTAATTCCATCAATGCTGAGTAGCTTCACAGTGGTTTCTGGTGTACTGGAACTTGCAGCTAAGTGATTAAATTTAGCCGATAGTGAGGATAGTTAGGCAGAGTGAAATAATGGCTTGCACGGACTATGTTTGTTGGCACACCAAGAGTTTGTTTTCCCACTTCTGTCTCCCTGTTATTACTGGTCTCAGACTAACAGCCCCTGGCACCAATCGTCCCCATTTTGCTCTGCTAGGTAGCCAGACCATGAAGTAAATATTTTCAGCAGGCTGCCTGAAAGCAATGTTAAAACTGTGAAGAACGTAATGGAGAAGCCAAGGCTGGTTCAACTGAGGTGGTGTTAAAAGAACAAAATATAACTAATCCAAGGTGAGTTTCTCTCTTAAATCTGTGCATTTCTAGCTATGTAGTTGCTAGTTGTAACATAGTAATCCTTATTTGTTTGGAATCACTTTGAACCCTACTCTGGTAGAGGGGCCTCAGCAACTATTTCCAGTTATAACAAGGACATTTATTTTGTTTCGTTACTAAGAAAGAATTTAGCTTAGAGCATCTATGTCAGGCTGGGACATGGTTACCAATATAAGACAAAAGTTGTAGTAGTGAATATCAATGGATTTTAAAAATTGTTGATATTGTGATTGGCTACAACTGAGTGGTGGATGACTTCTGGTTGACTGCATGGGCATCTTTGTGCTGTTTTCTTGGCAGAGATACAGAAGTGGTTTGCCATTGCCTACTTCAGGGAGGAGGCTGAGGATCAAACCAGCAACTATCTGCTTTCAAGGCAGTATGCTCTACCACTGATATATACTGGCATTTATACACACTCTACTTTACAACCTATGCCAAGCAGTGCCCTTCAGTGCCTGGCATCCCTTGTTAGCCTTAGGAGGCCTGCCACCCTCTTCCCCTGCAGCACCTAATAGGGTTGAGACAGGTAGTATAGCAAGGTATTGGTAGGGACGGTAACAGAATGAAAACTTGGGGCCCTGAATATCATCCCAAAGGTCCATGAGTTATGACAGCAATGCTGACAGCAAAACACCTTGAAACAGCTGTGCCTATAGATCAAAACCGGCACTTAGCATTGTGCCTGGAAACAAATGGAAGGCAATGCAATTGCAGGAAAATAGATGTAACACATTTACAGTGTCCACCAGCAACTACTGCCTCATCCAGGATCAACTGAAGTTAGAAAGCTTCAAAGACAGCCCCATAAAACATACATGCCTGTAATACAATCTGGATGTAACTGAGGCGCGTGTCTCCATAGCCAGGTCAAGGCTTACCAGCAACAGCTGCAGCATTAGCAAGAACTCATGTAACTCATACCATTATGGTTAGAGAAAGAAAAGGCACTTTTGAAGCATCTTCAGAAATGAGTGACAGACACAATTCTCTGCCTGTCTCTGAACTATTTCAAGAATCTTTTGCTGGTCTTTGCAGGTCAAAGGTGACCGAAAGAATGAACGGGGAAGAGGAAGGGAGGAAGGGTCATGTGTTTTTTAAAAAAATACAAGTTATAACTCGCAATAAAGCGTCCCCATGTGGTTTGGGGCAACGCGGATAAAAATTGCACTTTCCTGTCCCCATGGAAACAGCTTTTTGTAAGCCTGCATCTTTTTCTCCCTCCTCCCCCCCTGGAGTGATGGCAGGCTCTGTTCAGCTGTCAAATTCAGCTGCCGGCATTCACGTAAAGAACTGCAAAAGCAAATGAGAGATCTCCTCTTTCTTTCACAGCATGTGTGCGTCTGTCTCTTTCCCTTCCTCGTTTCTCCACCCCCATAAACTTCACTCGTGTCTGTCTCTTTCCCTCCTTCCCTCCCTTCTGTTTCTCCTCCCTGTAAACTTCACTCGTGTGTGTCTGTCTCTTTCCCTGCCTCCCCTCCCCTCCCTTGTTTCTCCACCCCCATAAACTTCACTCATTTTCTCTATGTGGTTTTCTTCCCCCCCCCCCCATACCTGAGCCTGCAATCGCTCAGGCAAGGACTTCCTTTAGCCCAAATGAGTGCCTCACAAGTCAGCTAAAATCATTAAAAGCTGCTGCTTTCACTCTTCTCAGCATTTTAGCGGGTCTCTCTCTCTCTCCCCCTCTCCCTCCTAATAATGCAGCCTCTCATGATCACGGCTCTGCTTGGGCACTGAATCAGCTGTCCCTACGTGAATGGAGGAAGCTGAATCTGACAGCTACAGGGCTGCAATGAGTGAGTTGCTTTTAGTTCTGCATCTAATAAGTGTCTCCATGCTCCGAGGAAAATCCGCAGTTTTCCCCTAACGTCAGATTCTCGCTGCATCCCCAAAAGACTTATTTGCCTCTCTACTGTCACTCTACTGTCACTCTATTGAAGTGGACTTTAAAAGTGCCATGCAAATCCAGAATAAGCATCCGCATGAGGCTCAGCAAAATCCGCGTTTTTAACGCACCTTCCGTCCCCATGGGAGCTGTGTTTTCTTTGCGCTCATCTTTTTCTCCCCACCCCTGCTCTTGTTGATAGGGTGCCAGTGGGAATGGGGAAGGACTGCGCTCGGTGCGGCCACAACCAGGAAGACAATCCCTGACAAGTCCAAAGGAAAAATAGCCATCGGTTCTCTGTTAGTCTCCCAGATCTTCCACCCCCCGAAATGGCTTCTCGTGCCGGCAAACTTTCACTCTCACCACTTTCCCCTGTTATCGCTGTCAAAATCCACCCTGTCCAGCGCATGATCGCTCATTCACTCACCACTTTCCCTGTTATTGCTGTCAAAATCCACCCTGTCCAGCGCATGATCGCTCATTCACTCACCACTTTCCCTGTTATTGCTGTCAAAATCCACCCCTAGCAATAATCCACCCATTTCACACCTCATAGCGATTGCAACAATGTTGCAATTCTGTGTGATTCTGGCTCTTTAGTTGTGAGCTTTAGAAAGGGAAGCTGCTTGTGTTATTGCTGTGTGTGCAGGCCCTTTTGCCACGGAGCGTCCCCAAGGTAAATGTTGCGAGGAAAACCCACAACTTGCAAAAAGAGCACTGAAAGTCTTATTTAAAGGGCACTTTTTTTGTTGCGCGTTTTCCTCGTTTTGTACCTCTGGAAGTTCGTTAAAAACCCTGGCATGGGGGTGCTCAGAGGCAAAAGAAGAGTTTTAGCAGACTTTTAATTGCTTGGGGACAGGGCCTCTGTCTTGTTTTTTTCTGCTGTGGATTTTCCTCCTTTACACCTGATGTAGCCCGGAGTAAAGCTGTCTATGGAGATGCTCCGAGGCAAAACAAGCTTAAATCCGGAGTATTTTTGGCATGTAGATGCACCCACAAGGCAAGACAGCTATGATATGTGGGATTGCCTGGGAGTACGTCCCCTGGAACTTTATTCTTGGGACTTTATTCTTAGTGAATATATAAAGGTGTTACTATTTATCTGCACTGCAAGGTATTTTTAAATGAACTTCCACATCATTAACCTTTTTGCATTAATGCTTTGATATGTGGGCAGAATATTGAGTGTGTCTAGACTTGTTAATACTGCGCAGTAGAATGTGCACTCATAGTGGTGGCATTACACACCACGATCGGTAGGTCATAGTGGCAATGCAAGTGAATTTACCATAGTGCGCAATGAAGAACACTTGCTACACAGTATTAACTAAATTAGAATCTTCCCGCCTGTCCGGGCAGGATGGCAAGAAGAGACAACGAGAGCAGGAAGGGCAGCTGAAATACAGTTGGCTTCTTCATCCCAATGAGGAAGCTACGGAGGCTGCTTTTAGTCCAGATGGTGGGTCATCACTTCTCAACAGGTAAGTTGTGATTTTTTCCCTTAACTGTGGATTTATTCCATAAGTCTGGAGGGGGGCATTGTTCTGCTATGCAAAGTTAGCATTGAATCTCTTCCTTTTCCACCTGAGCTCCCGCGGTATACAAGGTATTTTTAAAAAGGCATTCTTCAGCATATATCAAAAGAAGTAATATAATGTGTTCCCAAAGGGCTTTTTTTGTGGGAAAAGTAGATATACAGAGACATCTATAAACAATTCTGCTAACTATTCCTGGAACTCAAAATGGTGGCTTCTCAGAATGCCATAGCAAATATACATTTCAGGGATGATGAACAGCTAAGATGAAAGGGACAGACTAGAGTCACTTGGTTACAAATGAAGAAATCCTCCATGTCCATGTTCCATCCAGGAGTGGAAGCAGACTCCCATTTAAAAAAAAAAAATCCCCAAGTTCTACAATTTGATCATTGTCCCAAGGTTCCAGGACCTGTGACAATAAATGGCCATTAACAATTCAGCTACGTTCCATGTAATTTTTTAGCAGTTTCTCATTGCTCCCTTTGGGTCAGCTGCTTCTACTGTGCAATTAAGTGGGCCACACATCACACACCAAGTCACATACCTGTCTTCTAATCATTCCCCCCACATACACTTTGCTGTGCCTGCTTTGTAATCACAGAGCCAGTAGTCCTGTCTAGGGCTGCCTCCAGACAACACTTACCTGTTCTTCTCTTTTCAGATATTCTAGATAAAGCACTTCCAGGACTATTTCACTTTGCCCAGACATTTTAGCATGCCCACAGTGACACAATACCTTAAACATGAGAGATTAGGTCTTTACTTTAGGACTGTGTCAGAACACCATGATCACATCTGGCAATATAAGAAATATTGACAATGTGCCCTTGTGGAAGAGGTATGTGTTTTGGATCTCTGAAGCCCTGTCCCCAAAAGACTTATTAGCCCCTCTCGGCTTCCTCTGCCATCACTCTGTTATAGCTGACTTTAAAAGTCCCCTCCATTTCCGGAATAAGCGCCCCCGTGGTAGCCGCGATCTAAACGGACTTTCCGTCCCCATGGTAGCCGTCTTCTCTTTCCGGGCATCTTCCCCCCCCCCGCCCCCTCTCTTGTTAAAAGGAAAAATAGCCAGATCTCCATCCTCTGAAACGGCTTCCCGCCCCTAGCAAAGGCAGATGATTGCTCATTCATTCACTTTCAGCACTTACTTTCACTCAGTTCTCTGTTAGAAAAGGCTTTCTGCCCCGGCAAAGTCAGCGGCTGCAGGCATCGGCAGCGCGATCCTTCACTCATTCTCTTTTAAGGCTTTCACAGATCACTTGATAACAATGTTGCAATTCTGAGCAATTCTGGCTCCTTTTACAAAGGAAAGGAAGCGAACCTGCTGCATTTCTCAGATGTGTGAATGCTTTTTGGCTGTGTGTGCAGGCAAGCAATCCCCGCCCCTTTTGCCACGGAGCGTCCTCAAGGCAGATATAGCGAGCAAAACCCGCGAATCGCCGAAAGAACACTGGAACTCTTCTTTAAAGTGCACGTATTTTATCGCGGGTGTCTCACTTTCCTAAGCTCCCTAAGCGCCTTGTAAAGCCTGGAATGGGGCCGCTCAGAGGCAAAAGAAGAGTTCCAGCAGACTTTCAATTGCATGGGGACAGGGCCTGATATAAATAATGAACTTCAAAATAGTAGATAGTTGGGTCTTATCCAAAATTTGTGGTTATGTCAGCAAGATTTTCTCAATATTGTGAATGAAGCATTCAGTTATGCCAGCCAAGCAGCATTTGCTGAATATGACTTTTAGTACCTTGATTAATGCTAGCATCTTCGTCTTTTTTAATGAAATTACACATTTACTCAAACACAAAGTGCCAAAGAGCACATAGTTTGGTAAAGCCTTCCCAAGGATATTACGACATTATATCTGTGCCACAGGAAAAGCTCGAATTAATCATTAGTATGTACCAAATAGTGGTTTTGGCTGCGTGGCTTGAAAATATATTTATCTCCTCTTCCATTCCTGTGTCTTCCTTTTTCTTTTTAATCAGTTTGCAATCTTTATCCCAAACATGGCCATTTCTGCACAGCATGGGTTAGCCCAGATCATGCTAGCCCCTGCCAGGAAGTCCTGCCTATGCTGAGACAGACAAGCTCTACCATGGGCTAAGCTGGGTGACCTGTGACATCTCAGCCATAGCTACCAGTTTCAAAAGTGGCCCTGGCCCTGCAGGTCGGGAATGTCGTTCTCAGGCTTTGCAGTTTCTGAGAGGGCTCTTTTCAGTATGCATGAACTTCTGATGCCATGTTTGTGTTGTTGAAAAAGGTCCCCTTCCACATTCCAGCCTATGGAGGCCTACTGTCTGCCTACTTTTGCAGTCCATGGGCATCGTTACCAGTGTAGTGAAGGATATTCCACTGAATGCAGAAAGGCCTTAAGAGGCTAGTATAGTGCAGTGACTAAGGCAATTTTTGCACTTGTGAGGCCGGGACTGTTCCACTGGAACCTCTCTGACTAGCCCCGTTTCTGCACTTACTGCCATTCATCCGGATGAAGGTGATCTGGAACTTCAGAATCCAGTCTTCGGTGAATCGGGTCCAGAGTTCCAGATCAAAACAGAGACCCCATGTGTCTGCACAAGTAGCACCCAATGGTAATGGGTGCTAAACAGGCCTGCTGTGTGGATGCAGGCACATGCAGCTCGAGGCACTGAGCAGGCCCAAGCAGGAAGTTTCCTGCCTTGTTGTAAAAGGCAGCTGTTTGGCCTGTTCCTGGACCCCATTGAGCCAGCCAGCAAGCAGAAGCATGGTCTGTGATCCCGTCTTCATGGCAGAAGACTGGGTTGAAGACACAGTCCACTACTAATCTGGATTTAAAGGCATGAAGTCACCATTAAATTCAGAACCAGACAGTGCTCATGTGGACAACACGGCCCTAATGGGTTCTGAATGGGGTCGTCCGTGCGGAATGTAGGTAGTGAATCTGCCCTACATGCATCACTGTTGTGTTCCATCACTATTTGGGACCCATGCAAAAATTACCTATAACAGCTTCCTGCTGGAGTGGCTCAGCCATTCCTGGAACAAGACTGTCCACACTTAGACAGACTGTTCCAGGACAGGCCCCAAGCTGCTCTGCATTGGTCTGAAGTTCATGCTTGGGTGCCTTATGCAAGAGCTCTGATGGCTAGGAATTAAAATTCCTAACCTCAGAGCCCCAGGAGAACCCATTTTGGCAGTGCAATTTGGTGTGACACTGAAGAGTCCCCATGCTAAACTGGGACAGGGAAGCATGTTCCTTTCCACTCACCTCCCTGTTCCATTCCAGTGGAGCCTTGAGCCACCATCTACAGGTATTTTGGCCACCTAGGCCAGGATACACTCCATTCACTCTGGAGAGAGTAACCAAGAGAACTACCCATATAGTCTTGCAGCAGGCTTCCTTCAATCACATGGTTTTCAGAAGTCCACAAGCACATAATGAGAGCAAGGGCTTCCTCCCTAATCACATTTCCAGCTGCTGATATTCAGAGACAAATTGCTTCCAATACTGGGGGAGGAGGGGCAGATCACAGTCATGACTACTAATCAACATTAGTGTTGGCCTCTGTGGATTTGTTACCTCTTTCAGATCCATTGGGATGATGGCTACTTGTTCCATGTTAGGGAACCACATTCTATAATTTAAATATGGACTGTCTTGAATTTTGAGTTTAGTGCTGTTAATAGTGGCAGTGAAATTTTTTCATTATGCCATGAAGACAGGTTGCTTTTTGAAACAGACCTCGGATGAAGTTTGCTGTTTTGATAGTTTCCTAGGCAGCAACACATTCTCCTTTTGGGGTGTGGTGTTGGAGGAACTGTATCTGTATTTGAATAATATTGCTACATTGTAGACTTGGAACATCTGCTTCTGACAAGCTCCAGTTAACAAACCTGCCTTCCAAATACTTAAATACAGACCTACTGTCTATGTTTAGAAATATATTTGCTGCTTCTGACTCAGGATGTAGCAGGGTCCATGTGGCACATTAATGGGGCTATGGGATGGCCCAAAGTATGCTGGATCTGTATGTTTCTGCACCCAATTGGGCACCATAAAGGAATGGAAAGTACTGTCAGACGCACTTCTCTCCTTACAGCAGAGGAGAAAAGCACTCTGAGGCCCTGGTCACACAAGTCTAAGACAGGACAACCTATTCATTAGTTTGAACTGAGGTCATACCAGTGCTGGTCACACCTAGATTGTTATAGGTAGTCCTCAGCCCATCCTCACTTTGGGCCACATCACTCACACCTTTCTCTGTGATTGGTCTGGACTTGTTAGATCACTGATACATTTTGGCATTGGGTGCCTGTCTGCCTTGGACTTAAGAAAAGGAAAAGTTACACATGAAGGCAGCTAAGTAAGCAGCAATATGGAAAGTCCCCATCTTTTCCATATCTTCGGCTTCTAAAGATATTTCTGAACCTTTCCTTTTCACACTCTGGATCAGACTGGAGAGAAAGATACCCTCAGCTAGTTTGCTCCATCCACATTAAACAGAGCATAGCCCAGTCTGGACAGCCAAAATAGCCACCGAGACTGAGATTCCAATAGACCTTTTTTAAAATGTCTATCAAAAGTCCAGGAGCAATTAGAACATAACAGGAAACTGTATAGAAGGGTACATGCCTCCTTGTTCTGGTTTAGTGGGTCCCGCTGGGGTTCAAAGGCTAGGAACTCTTGTTCCTTGTTGTTGGAGCCCTCACAGCAGGCTCTGAAGCTTATGTGATGTTTGGGTTGTGCAAACTTCACATAAGCTTGCACAACCCAATGCTGTCCTAGAACAATCATCCAACGTATGGGCAGCCTTGTTCCA
This sequence comes from Aspidoscelis marmoratus, assembly GCA_014337955.1. Lineage (NCBI taxonomy): Eukaryota > Metazoa > Chordata > Lepidosauria > Squamata > Teiidae > Aspidoscelis > Aspidoscelis marmoratus. The sequence goes on along the minus strand of MTQE01001134.1, from coordinate 33,736,197 downwards.
GGACAGCTAGACCACTTCATCTGGGAACTGTTCCAGTCCAGTCCAGCTAAATGTAGAAATGGCCAGAGTCTATCCGTAACTGGTAAACACTGCCAGACTATATCTGGCAGGACATGGTATAGGTACAGAACCTCTTTTGTTGTAGTAACCAGTTTATGAAATTCACCATCGAAAGATAGCCCCATGAGGGAAGAGTGAGATGATTCCTTAGCTTTGACTGTTATAGGAGTAGTAGAGGTAGACAAACAGAGTGCCAAATGTTTTATTGTGTCATTGCTATAATTGGTTTCAGTATATTTTGGATAATGTTTTAATTAGTTTTATGGCACACTAGTATCTAAGTCATGTACTAGTATCTAAGTCACATTAATTACTTACCAGCTCACCTTCTCATTAACACCCTCAGAAGTAGACAAAGCTCTCATTTTAAACAAATTCTGTTATCAAAATCTTAATTACGTTTAAACAACAACTTAGAAATAACAGTCACAAATGAACTAAAGCCCATTGTCTCTTCTCATTCTCAGGCTCATATGACATATTTGAGATCTTCCTAAGGAAATATTCCTAAATTAGGACTAGATTGTGCATTCACAAACCAACAATTTGCCCTTGAACAATGCAAAATCCCAAGGTCTGATTTCCCTTCCAAGACAAGTAAAAGGTCATGCCCCTTTTTGGGTAAGCAACTGGTTAAGGAACAATGGAAAGATGTAACAAATGTTTGATATAGCTTCATCCAGACATCACTTACTTAGCCCACATTATTTGGATAATCCAGAGTAACAATGAATAATCTGGAATAGAAACCAGATTCCTTCCAAGGGAATATTTACATTATGGAATTGTTATTTAATCTATATTTACTTTGAGATGTGTCTTTGTCCACCAGATTAGATGGTTTGAAGAAATTTAATGGAATTTCTATCCATGACTATTAGAGCTGAAGGCCATGTAGCTTCAAAAAATAGCTCCTGAGAGGCTGTATCACGTGCACCAATAAAACACCTCAAAAGCAGCTTATAGACAATTCAGAGGTGGTACCATCATGCATCCAAGATGCATAAAAGGCTAGAAAAAATACTCTCAAATTGCATCAGATTGGAAAATGGATTGGAACAGGAGTGCCCCATGCTATAACCTTCCCAATACTTTCCTACTATTGTGAGAACAGGGTGCCAGACTAGGTAGTATAATCCAATAAAGGAAAATCTACTGTACTTCCATGCTTATAGGTGACACAGTGCCACAGATAATGCAGTTGCTGTTGCTCACTTTTGGTCAAAATTATTTAGTTTTAATTTTATTTGCCCTTATTTTATCAGCACTGTTTCATCCAATATTTAATGTTTTATTGATCTGAATGTTGTTTTTTAAACTCATTTATAGATTATGTCTGTTCCTTTTATGACTTGTTTAGCTGAATGCAATGCTTTTGACTTGAAATAAACTATAAAGGTGACTGTATTTTCCTGTCTATATTTTTTCTGTGTAATGAAGCACTCACTGGTTTGTATTCAGGACATTGTTCCTTGTGTTGTTCCTGAGAGCTTTGTTCTGATATAGTGGCTTCCAACTTCTGAGCCATGATAGCAGATAAAAGAGCACAGATGTCAGTTATAGATTACTGGATGACAGCAGGCAAGAAAGAAGTTTTCATACTTAGGACAAGACAGACCATGGACAGCTCCAAGGGCAGAAGGCACTACTGTGCCTCCTTTCATGGTTAAGCCTTCTTTCGGATCAGTGGACCCAACAGCGTTTTCACTCAGTCTTCCATGACTTTCTGTTTTGAACTTGAGTGCTGGAAGCCCATTGGTCAGTAACAGTATATCCTTTGCACCTAAGAGGAGTGAGATGCAGTCCCTTCTTTCTCCATGGAAACTGGAAAACTTTTCTGTTTGAACCCTTGCCAGATGAATATCTGGAGACCATGCATATCTTGTGTCTAATTCCAGCAATACTGATTATATAACCCAGCGGTCTGACTTGGTATAAGGGAGATTCATTTTCCTCAAACAGATTTTTTATCCAGTTCCTATGTTCTGCTAGTTCATTGGAGAGTTGTGTTTCTTGCCTAATTGAAATCCACGGAGAAAGACCTGAAACCTTGTGCCAGAGAAAGCAAGATGTGGCTACACTGTCCAGATAAATCTGGCTAGGGTCTGAAATGTTGAAAAGGAGGCCCAATCAGTCTGATCAGTGCCTGTGAATGATGGGAGTTGTAGTTCAGCACCATCTTGAGGACCACAGTTTTGCCCTGATGCAAGGCTTGAAGAATGCAGATGGCAGGCCACTAATCTGGGATATAATCCAGAATAAGGTCCATTGCGGAAATTGACCTTTAAATCCACTGTAATCCAATACATTAGAATTATATTGACCACTGATTTCCACAATCCTAGGCTGTCTCTAGACAACAGTAGATAATGTGAGGATGAGCCCTCTGTTTACCTTAATGTCTGGCAAGTAGATTTCACAATTGTTTGATTGAAGCTACAGGAAGCCAGTGAAATTCTTACTTACTTTGTTGCATTTTGGGCACTTCTCTGGCTTCCAGTAGCCCCAGTCAGACTGATTGTGAATTCTGCTCACCAGACATCAAGGTAAGCAGAGCTATTCTGGGTAACCCAGTGTACACTGCAGCCCATCTTCCAGGCTTGCAAAACCTTGGAAGATAAGATCTGAAGCTTGCATAAGCCTTGAAAATGGGGCTGCAATGTTTTCCATTGCTTTTTATGGAAGCTTTGAAGATCATCTTCAGACCCTTTACAGGAGGTAGTCCCGTCTCACTCTTATGCATTGGATGCAACATTGGAGTGTCAGGGTGGCCAATCACAGAGAAGAGTGGGTGGCACTTGCCAAGGAAATATGGTTTGCTTGGAGTGAAACAGGGAAGTTGTGTCTGCATTACTGCCAGTGTTGAATTGGGGCAAGTGCGTTCCAGCTTTTGCAGTACAGCTGACACATGTTGAGCTTGGACCAGGACTGGAGTGAACTAGTTAAATCTCTCCAGAGGAAGTAAATGCAGAAACAGCCTCGATGTGGATTTGAGGTGCAATGGAACACTAGCGTGCGACAGTTACCACCTCAAGCTGCTTTTGAGTCACTTTGGTTAGGTGTTTTTAATGCGTGTGGGGGAAGCCTCAAAGGACAATAGGACAGCACTATAATTTTTGTGGGTAAAAACTAGAAAAGTTTTAAATCCATCTTATACTGGTGCAATTCTCAGTTCCATTAGGGCGTGGAAACGTGCATACCCCATGGAAACCTAGTAGGGCTTTGGATTCTTATTGTATATTAGGAAAGTTTCAGAGAAGACAAAGGTGCACAGCAGCAGCCAGGAAGAGGGAGCAGGCAGAATTATTTTGAACCTCCTCTATTCACGGGGGTATGTATTGCTGTTTCTATTTCTTTTCTTTTTTTCTAAGAAGATTGAGAGGAAAGACACTAGGGAGGGAGAAAATTAGACCAGCCAGTTTGAAAGAAGTATCCTTTCTTTTAAAAAATCCATCTGGAATGAAAGTCAGCCTGATCCAAAACGTAAAACAAAACATCGAGTAACAGTTCAGCTTAAATGTTGGAAAGAAAGTGTGTTCTTGGCCATCTAAAAATCGTCACCAACTTCCTCTTCTACAGCAGAGAATGAAACCTGCCCTGTCAGATGCCAACCAAGCTGTTGCTTGTTTTGTTGTGCATGTTGCTAAGCAACGAGGCTGTTTTTGCTTATTTGCCTCCCTTGGGCTGTTTCACAACACTTTGAAACATATGCTTTTCCCTCTCTTGCTTTCTCTCTCCCTTTTTGCTGCACATCTGGTTTGGTTTTTCTGACCTTCAGAAAACTTCTTGCAAACTGGGCTATTAGCTTTCCAATCCATCATCTGGACAATCTGAAACAGATAAAGTCACCCCCCAACCATCCCATGAGAATTTTCAAGGACATCACACTTTAACTTTCCAGGAAATTACAGCACTTGCCACCCAAAAAAGAAAATAAAGCCCAGCCCTGATACCCTACAGTCAACAAGTTTAGAAATGGGACAGGTTGACAGCCTACGATTCCATTCCCAGCCTTCACTATCACCGTAAGGTCTCAAACAGGTTTTCATAGAAACTTTCAATTGAACATGAAGTCAGCAGACCTATTCATTACTGCCAGTGCCAATGTCAATTTTATTGGACATCACGTTCCCATGCATGCTCAGTGTGGTTTAAAGTTGAACTGATTCAATTATACAGTAAGCCTATGTGGCTGAGCAAACCAAACAATTTCATAAAACAAAATAATGCAAAATTCATGAAATAATCAAAACATACAATTTCAGCTCAGGCCTCTTTGCATTTTGCCTTAAGCCAATCCAAGGCTGTGGGCCCACTTAAGGCTCAGTCCACTTTCAGAGTGAGAAAATACATCACAAAGTGACAAGCTGTTTTCTTTCAATCTTAAATAACTCAGAAAATTCAC
>MTQE01001134.1:33697782-33728676 GCA_014337955.1 Aspidoscelis marmoratus | reverse complement strand
TTACTTCTCTGCTGAATATGGATCTGGCACTTTAACAAGTCTGGCAAGGGACTGGTCCCTGTGCAGGGTGAAAGACCACCCGTTTCAAGACGTATTTGCCCAAATAGTGCTGTAGCATTCCCACAGCAATAAGGAAGAAGCGTTTTAAAAGCAAAAATGGAAAAAATACCTGAAAAAAGGTGTTTATTTATTCTTTTTTATTTATATTTATTTATATTTATATTTATATCCCGCCCCATACCCAAGGGTCTCTGGGCAGCTCACAACATTTAAAAACAAACATATCAAAACTGTATCAAACAATACTAAACCAGTACAAGGTTTAAAAATCCAGCATAATAATAATAATTTTTTAAAAATGATACAAAAACAGTTTAAAAACCAGTAGGCCTGAGTGAATAGGTATGTCTTCACTGCCTTCCTGAACATAAACAGAGAAGGGGCCTGACGCACATCCAGGGGGAGGCCATTCCACAGGCTTGGGGCCACTACCGAGAGGGCCCTCTCTCCTGGGTGCCCACCCGCCCAGCTGCTGAAGGCGGTGGGGTAACCAGGAGGGCCTCCCCTCCAGATCCTAAGATGCAGGCAGGTCGCTATGGGAGAAGGTGCTCCTTTAGATATCTGGGGCCCAAGTCATTTAGGGCCTTATAAGTCAGAGTTAGAACCTTGAATTGGGCTCGGTAGTGAATTGGCAGCCAGTGCAATTCTTTTAGAGCCAGTGTGATATGTGTCTGACTAGCTGCTCCAATCAGCACTCTGATGGCTGCATTTTGCACCAGCTGCAACTTCAGAACCGTCTTCAAGGGAAGCCCCATGTAGAGTGCATTACAATAGTCCAACCTGGAGATTACCAGAGTGTGGATAACTGTGGCCAGGTTGTCTCTGTCCAAAAAAGGTTTCAGTTGATGCACCAACTGTAGTTGGGAGTAGGCACTCCTGGTCACGGCCTCCACCTGAGCTTCAAGTGTTAGCGCATAGTCCAGGAGTACCCTCAAATTTCTCACCTGTCCCTTCCCGGGTATTGCAACCCTGTCAAGGACAGAGTATCTCCCAACTACTTGGACCCGAGAGCCTGTAACACACAGCACCTCTGTCTTGTCTGGATTCAGTTTCAATTTATTGGCCCTCATCCAGCCCATTACCACCTCCAAGCACCTGTTAAGCCCTTCAACCACCTCTCCTGATTCAGATGGCACAGAGAGATAGAGCTGGGTACCACCTGCATATTGATGACACATCACTCCAAATCTCCTGATGATCTCTCCCAGTGGCTTCATGTAGATATTAAATACGATTGACCCCTGGGGAACCCCACAAGTGGGTTCCCAGGGTGTTGCAGGATTAGCCAAATAATCCTCAAAATACCCCTAAAACTAATTGGGAATGAGGACAAAGAGGATCCAAACTGTTTCTAAACCGCTTTAAAATGCCAATGGGAACTGGGCCTTAAAGTCTTTTGAGAAGAAATGTCTTTTTGATGTACCAGTGACAATTCTGTGGAAAATCTGTAAAATGGGTTTTATCAAAGCCAATAGTCTCTGAAGGACAGAGTGATCACTGAACTACAACCTCCAAGAGCTCAGAACTTGAGTGCTGTCTCTTTTGTGCACAATTCTATTCCATTGCATTCAGTGAGATAAATTTTCTTCTGGGCTTGCCTTGTCCTCTGTGGGCTGAGCCACCGGGGAGCTTTTAACACTCAGCAAAGACAATGCTCACAGGAGCATTTTACACCCAAGAGTAAGCTGGGTGCTGGGTGGGTAGGTACAATGATATGCAGTGACAACACTCTGAAGCTTCATCCAGGAATTGTCTACTTATTCCACAATATGTGGGTACATTTGGATATTCCAGAATAAAGCACAAAATGGTTGCAATTTGTTACTTATTTCTGTGTTGTTTCCAGGAAGTGGACAAGTCTTTGTGTAAGTCAGAGTCCTTTTGCACCTTCTTGACTACTATGGGATAATAATACCATACCAGGCTAGTAAGGTTGAAATGTAGTGGTGGCCATTTACACTGTATGTGCTGGACTAACCCCATAACTAGTCAGCAGGGCATGCAGTGTGAATGGCCAGCTGGATCACCATGGTGAAGTCTTTTTTAAAAAACACCCAACCCAACTTCTTCCATGGAATGGACTGAAGCTAAGTTTTTGATATTTTCAAACATTATATTTCACCATGGTGAAGCCTGAACCAGCATCTGGTGGTGCATGGTCAGTTGTTGCCATGGCATTCAGGCAGCTGTGAATGACTGCATAACCACAGTCACACAGCCTGGGCCCCCTTACCATGCAGCACTTCGAAGAAAATGTGGCCCTGCTGTCCTAGGAGGGATCCAGCCACTGCTGGTCATCCTGTGGACTGCTTTTCAATTGTCCTCACCTGGATTGGTCCTGAGGGGGCTGAGGCACCTTTGGATAAGCTGTGGCAGCAGTTGAGTGCAGATGGAGTGACCCAGTGAGCATCCTGGATTGCTCCACAAGGTACATGCAAAAGAATCCTTACTTTCTCTGGTTGTGTCCAGACTTACCTCAAAGCTGCCCAGTTTTCTTCTGCCCATAGCAGCAACACAGCATTCAACTGAAGGGTGCAAAAGATTATTAATCAGCATCTTTTTATTTCACTTCTTCTGGGACATGCTGCACCCCCACTGCAGGCAACGGTGCGTCCTGTCTGACCGACAGGAAGTCGCTTTGCCGGGACAGCACAGCTTCTGATTGCCCTGTCAGGACAACCAGAAGTGACTGCACTGTCCCTGCATGGCTTCTAATTGTCATGCCTGACCAATAAGAAGTGGCTTCACAGGGACGGCAAAGTATATGGCAAGTCTGGATGAAGCCTAAGTGATCTTGGCTTGTTTCAGTCACAAAGTCTTCAGGCATAGAGGCTGAAGACCTTTCAATGAACACTTTCCAGAGAAAGACTTTGCAAAAGGTGTTGTCAAGTTGTGTGGCCCTGGATTTCAGCCATCTTTGTAGCCTGCCAGCTTTAGTTGCTCTAAATGAAACATAGATGAAAAACATATTTGTGCAGTTCTTGAGAGAATGTAAGAGTTGATAGTGTTTTTACAAATTATTCTGCTTAACAGCCTCAGGATGAGCTGAGCAAAACTGACTCCTGCTGGCATGCTGAAAAAACAAACAAGCCAGTATTTTGCTTCAACAATATTTCCCAAGTCCCTTCCTCACAAATCAAGAAGTGTCAACAGCAGCATATTTCCTTTTCAAGAACAGCTGAAAGTTCAAAGTCTAAGTTGTATATTTTACTATAACAAAACTAAAGGTGGCACAAGCACTTTGAAACCAGGTGGTTTCCATATTCCAGTGGTGGCTAATGCCCATTGTAGCTGTTGAAGCAGAAGGCAGGGCAGAGAAACTAAAAAGGTATGCACTGTCAGGATAAGTAGAACTCCTAGGGGCTGAGACACTGTTAAGGTTTCAGTTCTGTTCAAACCATCTTGAAAACTGACATCAGTGGACATAATGGATTGTGCATATATTAGCTGACCATGAACTGAAACTTGTGTGAAAGAGAAGATTGGATACAACTCTAAGACCATTGTCACACCTTCACTTTAGACCTTCTTTGGTCCATCTTCAGCTTCAACTGCTCAGGCCTTTTCATTTCTGTCTGTTTTACTTCAGGACTTTCCACTCAGGAAAGTCCAAATTGATGGTACAAAACTGAGATCTGAAGATGGATTGAAGAAGTTTTAAAATGAAGGTATGACCATGACCTGAGTTTCTGGGCATGATGAGCACTGTCCATAATCACATCCAAAGCTGTGATCATACAGGGAGCCATGCTCCCCCCACACACAAATGTATTAGGTGCTGCCTGTTTACACTGTTAAGAAGCAGAATTGACAATAACAAAAATACCTCAATTCATGCTAGGACTGTTCCACTCTCACCAGCAGATTGAAACAAGAAGCAATCTACAGACTTCCCTACTCCATGCTAGTGCAGTTTAATGGAGGTCCAGCCCCCTCCTAGTATACTGTCTCTGCAAAGGACTAAGAGTAGACTAGACTAAGGTACCCAAAATGGGTACCTAGTCTAGTAAATCTTATTTTTGTCTACCGGTGCTCTAGGAAGTGGTAAACTGGAGTCATTTCAGCAGAACAACAAGGCACACTGCTGAAATGCCCCGTCAGGAGCTCTGAAGGCCAGGAATGTGCCTCCAGGCCTTTGGAGCATTCAGGAGTACCCTTGTGCCAACTCTAATGCTAGTGCAAGCTTCAGAGCCAACACATAGACTGGTACAGAACAGGCCATGCCAATGTGAATGGCTTTGTTCTGCACCAGCAGGAATTCATCCAGGCTTGGGGTATGATGCTTGTCCCAGATGAGAATGTCCTGCTCCAGTCCATTCTACTGGAGGCAAATGCAAAAATGCCCCACTTATGTAACTGTTATAACTACACATATATTAATGGAACTGTATTGTGTTTTTAAACATTAAGGTGTGAGGTTGGCTAGGTTTCCTAGGGTGTTTTTCCACTGTCACTAGAAGTACCCATTAATGGGTACTTAATGGGTACTTTTAGTGACAGTGGAAAAACACCCCTAGTCTTGTATACCTTAATGTACATTACATCATGCAGAACTGCCTGATCCTTATGGCCTTTCCACAGGTATCAGCATGGCTGCTCTGGGAACAAACTGTTGGATTAGATGATCCACGGATCTTAACTGAAGGGATCTTCTTGGGTTCTTAAAAGCCTGATGACTGTATGAAACAATATTATTTTACTGAAAAGTACTGATCTCAATGGGAGGGGCTATAGCTCAGTCGTAGACCAAACTGTCTGGAGAGAAGAGGTTGCCAACTCAATCCCCAGGCTTTCCCAGGAAGTAGGCAATGGCAAACCACTTCTTTATTTTTGCAAGAAGACTGCATAGAGAGTGCCTAAAGAGGTACCCATGCATTCAACCAGGAGTTGGCCATGACTCAGTGGTACCCAACAATGACAACTGATCTCAATAAAGGCATTTCAATGAAAGAAGAAGAAAAAATCCAAATGGTGTACTGCTTAATCTATTCCATCTGGGATTTTATTTTGTTTGGCTCCCCCCCCCCCTACATTTAGCATCTCCAAACTTGTCTTCTGTTACCAGATTATTAAGGCAAAACAAAGACATAGTTTAGTATCCTGGCTTATTCCAAACCTGCTCATTGCAGATATCTAGAGCCCTTTCCGAACTTGACCTTATTATGGAATATATCTCTGGATAGGGGGCTGTTGTCCACATGTTAATCTGGACTATAACAGGCCTTGCCTGGGACCTGTCATAGTCTACACCAGCATGCAGACAGCAGGCCCCCCTATTCCAGAATAAGTCCAAGTGCAGAAAGACCTTAGTTCAGACAAAACTGTAATCTAAATTTAATGGAAGGCTTCCTGGATTATTTGCTCATCTAAACAGGTGGACCATTTGCCCAATCAAAAGGCCTACTCATATTTTACCATGGGTGCTTCCAGACATGTTCTAAACTGTGAATTCCATTCGCAGTCCAAATCATGCCATCACACCAGACTCATGATTTTCCATCAACAATCTGAAGCATTCTACCCAAGCTACATGTTTTTCTTAATGTGGGGGAAAGAACTCTCCTTGCACAGTATTGGCGTGGAGCAATGTATTCTGTCAATGGAGACAGAAGCATGAAAAGCACTAATGGGAACTTTGAAAAGCTGAAAGTGCTCTTTGGAATTAGGGATGTGCACGAATGGGTTTTTTTTTTTTTTTGCATTCAAATTCGAGTCGAATCGAATGTCAAAACATTTGATTCTATTTGAATGTTTAAAATCCAAATTTTAAAAAAACCTGATTAGAATCCATAACATTCGAATCTATTTGTTTGAATGTTAGATTTGTATTTAAAGATATGAATGTTGACAACATTCATATCTGTTATATGTATATGTGTGCATTCTGTATGCATCCCATTTTATCCTGTATGCATCCCGTTTTCATCTCATATTATAAGCACAAATGTGTACTGATACATATAATATTTGTACAGATATGTGTGTAATACATATGTATCTGTACATTCAAATGTTTCAAATTCTTCAAACAAATGTTTCGGAACATCCGAAATCTGTTTGAATGTCTAAATTCGAATGTTAAGAAATCTGATTTAAATTTGAATGTCAGCATTTGTCAGATTCGAATCAGATTTATGAATTTTTGAATATTTGTGCACATCCCTACTTGGAATGTGATTGGCTCCAGGAACCCTCACGTGACAGGGGTCAGAGTGCACAGAGCCTGAAATCCTGTCCCTCTAATGAGGAAGCAACGAAGTTGATAGTCTGTGAGGACGATCAATGTTTCCTTTCTGCTAAGGATACATCAGAGTATCCTTAATCTGCAGATTTTAAGTCTGCTGCCTGGAGGCAGCCCATATTAAACTATGCCCATGATTTATTTGTGGAATAAGGACTAAACAGTGATTGTATCACATTTGCAGTCAATCGTTTACTGTGGTAAAATCCTTCAGATTTTGCAAAATGGCTGCATTACCTTAGCCCTAAAACCCACTTTTTTATTTCATCACAGGTGTAGTGTTTTGTAGGTGCTGACAAAACAGCAAAACCTTCCTGGCCTTCCTTTTTCTTTTCTCTCTCTCTCCCTCTAATAAACCTATCCACATTTCAAAGAGCCATTTCTTTTGTTTTTTCTTGAGGTGTGGTGGCAGTTCCTTTATCTTCCCACCCTCTGTCACCAGCTGAGCCTTGGAATGCTATTAGCAGTCTCTTTCCACACCCCAGAAAAACCCTGCCCACAACACTGTCCCTCCTGGTGGAGTGAGCTCATTGTGAATTTTCCATTCAACACAGCATTTCTTGACTGTTTACCAAGAGCTCTCCTTCCAAAGGGTTATTTTAGGCTCCTCATTCATTTCTTTCTTAACCTATTCTTAGTTTTATTTCCTCCAGCAAACCTATGTACGTGGTTGTCGGAAAGCCAAATATTTAGACATCTATACTTTAGAGAACAGTGGGAAAAACTGGCAAAGAAAGACCACTTTAAATGGTTCAGCCAACTTTGATACAATATTTGTTGCTTCACATGCTGCTCAGATTTTGTCCTGCTTGCAGAATAGAAAGGTATGAATGGCAGTGGGTAAGTCAGACATTTTCCTTCCTTTTGGACAACATAAAGCACTCACTCCTACCTGAACTGAGAGGCAATATTTGAAAATTAGACCCCCCAAATAAAGTAGGAAGTATACATCTGCATGCCCCCTCCCTCTTGCAAAAGTGTATGTATGTACGAAGTGTATGAAAAAACAAACAGAAGTGGGCGGGGTCTTCCTACATATGAGTACTTTGCAAGAGTAGTGATTCCATGAAGAAATGATAGACATGATAGACATATTTCCAGAATATCCACATAGGGGGGGGGAGCTGAGGGGGGGAGGAACTGGGGCGCTTCAAAGGCCATCTGCTGGGACTCGAGAGCAGGAGAAGGTTTGTCCTTCTCTCTGCTTGAGATGCCCATGAGCATTTGGTGGGCCACTGTGTGCGACAGGATGCTGGACTACATGGGCTGTGGCCTGATCCAGCAAGGCTTCTCTTATGTTCTTATGTTCTTAAGTCAGCAATGTCTGGATGCAGCCAAGGTGAGCCTCAAGGTTTGTCCCATCATTGCCTCCTGTCATTTGGCTCGGGTGGTGAGAAGTGATTGTGGGATCTAGCAGAATCCCATAATTCCCTATTGCCATCTGGAGACTCTTGCTTTCTTTAAATGTTCTTGGGGATCTTGCCACTGTCAGCATTGAGAGAAAAATCGATCCAATCCGGTCAGTGTCTCTATGTAGAATTGGTAGGTAGGGTACCATCTTGTCCTTTGCCTCAGACAGCAAAATATCTTTGGCTGAATTTGCAAAATATCAGGCCCTCTTACTGCCAGACACTACAAATTGGCTATTAGACTCATAAATAGTCTGTTCAATACTTTCATTTCTGAGGATGGGAAATTTAAAAGAGGAATTTTATTTTATTTGAATTTATTTTTAACTGCAAGACCAATTAGTACATTTAACAAATTCCAATCCATCTAATATGCATGTTAATACAGGCACTCCATATAAAGGTCTGTGCATACATCAGTTTGATTTATGTAAATCTTCTCCTCCAGCGTCAATAAAAGGGGACAGGTGTCAATGTATATATAGGCCATTTATGTTATATTAGCTGCTGGTGAGGTATGCTGCTTTAGAAAATTGGATTACCACTGAAAAGGAAAACAAGGATTTCAAAAGTCAGTCTGCCAATAAAAATTCCCCTTTATATCCAAAAGGAATTCATAATTACTATCAAATCATGGAAAGCTGAAGGAAAGCCCCAGAATGATGATGATAATCATGCTCCTCAGTCTTCATCCATATATCTATAAAACAAAGAACACAGGCTTGATGGTGGATCAGTGGATCTACTTTCAAGCGGAGAGAAGGAAAACCCATTTATGCCTGTGTAAACTTGCAGGCCTCTTCATCTACAAGTTAGTCCAAGAAAAGACTCCATCTTTTCTATTTTGTATCCCTGATTCGCCTGGGCTGACATGTCAGCAACACTTTATATGAGACTGAAAACATGTCTACACCCAAGGCTTCAGCAGCAAGATCTGCTCTGCAGAACACACTGTACTCTGTTCAGTGTGACCACAATGGGGACCAGAGCCAGCAGTATGAGCTGGCACTGCCTCAGATTGGATGGCAATTTGGGATGCACGTGTCGAGGGAATGCACATGTATGCAAAATATTTCTGGATCAAGCAGTCTCTCTCAAGATCATAATCCTTCTTGAATAGTCAATTTCAGTTATAAACTACAAAGTGATAGATATATGTTTTGCATGGGTAATGGAATTAAAGCTATGCCTGGTTTGTCTTCTCTCTAGATTTATACAATGTAAAATACTCTAAAGCAAACCAATGAATGTGCTATAACAGACATCATAAAAGTGAGGATGCATTAAAGGGGCCATGCTAAGGTAGATCCACTCACAATGTTTGTGCATTTTCCCCTAGAGTACTCTCCCTCCTCCCCCTGGGGCAGCTTATATGGAGAAGCACAAAAATGCTGCTTTTGACATTAAATGAAAAATTACAGTAAAGCCAATAACTTCATAAAGAAAACAAAAATCCCAAAGTAAAAGAATATTTTCATTGGGACTGAAAAAGATGTGACAACATGTGGTGAGGGTATTTTGTCTTCAAGCAATTTTAGTATTAGTATTATTAGTAGTGGTAGCAGTAGCACTACTACGAGTAGCAGTAGCACTAGTAGTAGTAGCAGGAGCAGGAGCAGCAGCATTAGTATTAGCATTGTTAGTATTTAAAAACCCTACAAGGCAGCTTAAAGATGGCTTACAGATGGTTGACAGGTAAGATTGTTCATGTGTCAGTCTGTCTCACCCTCTCATGAACATTTCAGGCTAGAAAAGGTAACTTAGATATGAGAGGGAGAATGCACGTGCCACACACAATTGACTATAAAGCACTTGGGGGGGGGGTCTACATCTTAATGCAGCCTAATCTAAGATGGGTTCTTCATATGAGCTACAAAATTAAGCCATCTCAGAGAATTCAATTTGCCATAAGCAGGAGAAAACAATAAACAGTGGTGCCAAAGATCCAACTGAACCTGCTCAACCACATGGGGTCTCTTTATTTGGGCATTTCATGCTTACTTTGGCATGTTGTTCACACCTCAATCTGCAGCAGCTGTCTTTGTGGCATTCTGAGTCGTTCCTGATCCGTATCTGCTGTGGGAGGCATAAATGCTATCAACTAGCATTCCTGTGGAATTGGTAATGCAGCATTCACAACACTTCCAAGTGTCACACAGCAAGAGTTTGTTGGTCTACACCTGCCTCCAGCCATGCCCATAGGGTATGAACACAATGACCTATAGGGTTCAGACTTACAGTGCTCACCAGATGCTCACTCAATCACAACTAGGAGGGGTGGGAACATCACATCAGGAACAGAAGCTATTTGCATTTCTAGGTCTGCTGGACAGGAAAGGGAATGGTCCAGCACACAGAATATAAATGGTCTCAACCATCTTTGTTGTCTACCAGTCTGGGATTATCTTCTGATCCCATTCCAAAAAGGTAAGTGTGAATTTAGACCTGATCTCAGATGTTTGACAAACAGAAGACAATTTTCAATCTACCATCTGATTTATGAAAGAAAGCATCTAGGTCAAGGAATCTTAAACGTCTAGAGATAGACAACATATTTGTACAGCAAACTTTCATGGCAGCTTCTTATCCAGCCCTACCTCTGTATTAGTTGTTCCCATGCACACAAAGAAAACACATGCCTCAGGCCAAATGAATAAAACCAGAATCCAAGGGGTGGCTTATTCATTCCAAAATCCAACTGGGCTGAAAGAAGAAAAGTCAATTGTGAAGTTTGGCTGCTTAAACCAAAACACATCTCTAGTTACTGGAACTGATTATACACACATGAAAAGCAGCAATACATATAGTATTCTCCTAACCACCAGGAAGTGATGACACAGGAGGTGTGCGAAGGTTTGGCATCTTTCATCATTCATACTGGCAAACACAAACACAGATGACCATTCTTTGTTAACCTACAGACATTTCAATTTGCAATAGGTTGGGCCAAAATATGCAGGCCAAAGTCTGAAAAATCCAAGGCCCAAATAAGATGAATTGCCTGATCCTATGTGAATTTACTCAAAAGAAAAATCCAATCAGTTCAATAAGTTTGCTCAGCCTCAAGTGTAGGTAGCTCCACACTGGGAAGTTAGAGGTGTGTAAGACACAACACTTATTTGTTATTTGAATTTCTATCCTGCCCTATACTCGAGTTATAGCAAGTTACAACACTTTAAACCAAACACAAACACATCAAAACAACAAAAGTGTCTTAAAGTAGGAGGATAAAGCTATATCCCCATTTAGTCAAGTGCCAGGGCAAAGAGGTGTATTAAATATATTAATCCAGATCAAGAAGGGGGCAGATCTGGATCACATTCTATCCTATGTGAATTAAGCATGCCAGTGGTAGATGGGACCTCACTGATCCTCACTAATGTGAAGCCAGGTCCTGGACTGCACTAGCAGTAAATGCAGAAAGGAGTCTAATCTCCACTCACCTAGCCTGACTGAAATCTGCCACATGAGGTACTATGCTGCTCCAAACATGAGTACTTTTGGCTGCCTCCTCACACATGCAAAAGTGGTTTGGAAGTGGTTTTGAGGTGGTAGTATGTGGTCACTAATGATCTCATCTCACTTTGAATCCAAATTAATGACCTTCAAAGTGCATTTTCTCTGTTTTTGTGGATGCTACTAAGCCACTTTCAAGCCACTTTTTTTACTATGTGTGGCTGAAGCCACTAACAGCATGATGGCATATTGTTTTGTCAGAGTTTCTTACAACAACACCTTTTCCTTGCCCATCTAAGTTTGATTCATCATTCCAGTTCTTGCATTTCACCTCCTTATGGCAGTGACCATCTGCTCTAGTCACATTCCAAATACAGACTCATTGCCCATGACATATTTATTCATTATCTATCAAATATGGATATAATCATTACCAACTGCTCTTTCAACAATCCTGATTATTTTGATTCTCTCTTTATTCAGGCTTCATCTCACTGTGAATATCTGCCATCTGCATTTTTGTTATTTTCCCCTTCACAATGCCAGCTTTTTAACCAGCAAGCTTGTTTTATGCAAAGTCAATTTAATTGAAAGACCTATAGTCCATTGGCCACTCCAGTCTTTGGAGCTTAGCATCAGCTCCTTGAATACTACTATCCACTCTTATTTATTTGCTTGTTTCACTCCTCAATTTTCTACCAGCCCTCTCCATAGTGAATGGAGGGGCAAATATTCTTCCCTTTCACTTGCCAAGGCAACCTAATAACCTGGGTGTGTCATCCGGTTTTCTTTTTGAGAATATTGATGTTTGCAATGGACTTAGGTGACTTTACTTCTTGGTCTGCTTTAGGTTAGATCTGTTATTCAGGCTGGCATATTCAAGGGAATTGAGCATACAGATGAAAACAGTGAAAGAGAGAACAAATATAATACATGTCTTTCTGGTACATCTCTGGAGGTCCAGAAGAGGCAAATCACAACAGATGAACCTCCAGACTGGAAACTTAGAGCAAGTGAGTCTCTTCAACTATTAATAAAGGTCTTCTCCTGACTGAGCTCTAGGATGAAAGCTGCAGTCCTTCGGGGAACTAAAAACTCAAGACGACCCACCACCTCACAGGGATACAGTTCACACACCAAGTGCACTAGATCCCTAGTCAGTGGATGCAGCTGTGAAAATAAAAACATAAGGGAGTTCTCCTGTTTCAGACAGTGACCCAAGAATTACTTATGGGCATCTCAAGCAAAAGAAAAGGCAAAAGCTTCATTTGCTCTCAAATCCTTGCAAATGGCCTTTTTGGAGGCATCCTTCCTGTCTCGCCAACCTGGAGGTGGTTTTTCAGCAGCCGTTCTAGTAGCCATTCATACACCTATCCTCCATGAATTTAATAGTTTCTTAAAGTTATTCAGGTTGGTTGCTGTCACAGCTTCTTCTGGTGGTAAATTTCACAGACTGACGACCCTCTGGGTGAAAAAAATATTTCTCCTTGTCAGCTCTAACTCTTCTGCCCATCAGTTTCATATTTTCATCAATTCTTATGTTTCTAGAGTTTCTTTATGGCATATGGACCAAAAGCCTCTGCTGGTTCCTCTTGACTCTTTGAAGAGGTTGTCCACAGGAATTGTACCCTATGAGGCCCATATATCCTACCTAAGGACTTTACTGACATTACAGCGATGACAGAAAAAGATGGATCTCAAACATGGCACTACAGCCATGCCCAAAAAGCAAAGGAAGGAATAGAAGATTGTTCAGATGCCAATCTGGCTTTTAAGATTTGATGGTGATACAATCAAGAACTATCCAGTAGTTCTGGTGCACAAGTTGCACCATTCATTCAGTTTCAATGTATAATCATCTACATTTGTAAATCTTTGCCAACTTTGATATATACTGTAAAATTCAGGATTGATCTAAACTGAAAAACTCAATCTTTTTAAAAAATATATACATTTTAGTATGGTTTCCTTCAGAAACCAAATTTCCATGGCACATGCAACGTTTCAGGGCTGGGACTGATGGTCCTAATCAAAATTTGGCATGAAAACGTATAACTAACTCAACCAATTCTGGGTTGTAGGAAACTGGTTCGTGTTCAAAGTACTGCATTGTTATTTAAAAACATATTCCCATACCAACAAAGTGACAGAGAAGGAAAATGAAGAACTGACAATGCTAGTCATCCATTGGGTATCTTTAAACCTCTCCTGATCCTGAAATCTAAACTAGACCATTTATAGCAGGCCAGCATCTCATTTTGGGTAATAGAAAGTGTGGAGTTGAAATCCATACCATCATCATGGAACACACACATATACCTTTTGGACCACTGATTGTCTTCAAGAATCCCTGATTTTCCCATGTAAAATCCCTTCTTTGGTAAAAGATGTTTTGTGCCACAATTTAAATCTGCCAACCTGTCGCAGGAAAGGTGACACTTAAAATGTTAGGGTTCACTCCTTGGGTGAAAACAACTGCCAGGCTGGGATGATAATACGGGTGCTCAAACTGAATAACTGAATAACTTTATTATGATTTGGAAAGCTTGAATGTTACCCAGTTTCTATATTTACTCTGTTCATGCCTGAATAGTCAATTTTCCTCTTGACCCCAGGATAGCTTGGGCATCTAGTAACAGGTGTCTTTATCCACTCAGTGTTTCTGGCTTTCACCATGTCCATTCCATCCTCACAAAAGTTAAATTCTGGGTCTCTCATGCTTCCATGAGGTCCATTATATCTTTGAGTGTTTCTGATTCATTTAACATCCAATACCTCTGTCTTCACAAGTACTGTCCATCACTGCAAGAAGCTGAACTTCTTGTGCTGTGCGTGTTTAGGTTCCAGAAGAACTGCAGGGAAAATACTTTCTGACCACATCCCCATGCACTCCATTTAAGTCCGAATTGGATAAAATTTAGTCCGAATACAGAGCCACATTCGAATTGACCCATCCCCATGCGATTGATGAAAGCGTAGACTCAAGTTGAATATACCCATCTCCATGCAAACCGCGCTAAACCCCTGCTCAGGGAAACAGCATCATTTTCTCGCCACCCTCTCTCTCCTAATAGGAGCTGGGTTGACATCACCAACCCCTGTGCACCCGCTGTAGTGAGGGCAGGGAAATGCTATCCAACGCCCCTTACCCGATTGCAACTGCTGGCTGTTTTTAAACAGTGATCAAACAGAAATGAGCCTCTTCTCTCTACGATCTGATCATCAGGCAAACATAAAAGAACTGATCACTCCAGGTGACAGGCAAAGATGCAGCGATGAGGGGGGTCCCACGAGCCTCTTCCCACAACCCTTATTCCACCCCCACTTTCCTATCGCTGGCAAGCAGCTTCTGAAGTTTGTCCGCTAAAAAGCTAACCAAAGCGGCTAAAATGTTTAGTGGCAGTTTAGCAGAGAAGAAGATTTAGCTTTTATACCCCACTTTTCTCACCCATTTAAGTGGACTCAAAGCGGCTGACAAAGCTTTCTATTCTTCTCCCCACAACAGAATACCCTGTGGGGTAGGTGGGACTGTGAGAGCTCAGAAGAGAGCTGTGACCAGCCCAAGGTCAACCAGCTGGCTTCATGGAAGAGTGCGGAATCAAACCCAGTATTCCCAGATAAGAGTTGAGCTCCCTAACCACTAGACCAAACTGGCCCAGCTTTTTTGAGTCACTTTCAATGAGTGAGAAAACCAGGCTATAAAAGCCAACTCTTCTTCTTCCCTGACCAAGAGAAGACCCCAAGAAAGGTATAATTAAATAGGTTTTCCTTCACTTTCTTTCCAATTTGCATTAAACGATCTCTTCCATCACTGCTCTTCTTTTCCTTTTAGTTAATATATTCTATTATTTTCCTTGTGAAGAGAGGTTATTGTGGCTTGGCAGTCTCTGCAACCCATTTTGGGGCCGCAATTGATGATTACTGAAACTGTGGAATCACAGGGGAAGAGTTCATTGCATTAAGAAGCTCTGACCTGGGGCACCATCTCTTCTCAGCTGCAAAAGCTTTTTGGGATGCCTTATCTCACTGTAAAATTCTCCTGGTTCTTGCCTGGTAACAAGTTTTGATCAGGTAAGAAAATCCCCATGTAATGAGCCTCGCTGAACTCTCTATTTTGTTTTCTTTGTAGCTCAGTTTCATGGGCCACTGCTCAGCCATAAACCTAAGAGGCAACCACCTCTCTGCCTCTTTTGCTGCAAACAAAGCTTCGTGTCTTTTCTCAAAGCCATAGTTCCTCTCTTGCTACAAGTTACCATTTGACTAATTCACCAAACTCTGAAAGTGCTTTTTGGTACAGCTTGCTTTTATTATTGCCATTTGCTGTATAATATAGTTATTTCCTGTGTGCCTTCAAACTTTGTATCTAAATAAGCCAAGTGTTTTACCTTCCCTTGAGATTCATTCCATTATCAATCAAACCAAACCAGTAATCCTAAAAATCCTACATGTGGGGACACTTTTAGAACATTTGTATGATCTGAGCTACAAGGGACATATTCATTATAAATATCTCCTTTTGTTTCTGCTTTTGTCTATCAAATGCCAGGGATTTCAAGCATTATGGTATATACTTATACAGACAAACTTACAAAGGAATATGTTGCACTGACCAAGTGCAGATGCACATGTAGCATTGGTTTATATATTTTTAATTATGTTTTAATATTTGATATATTTTATTCTTATTGTAACCTGCCCTGGGACAATTTGCTGAAGGACGGGACATAAATTTTAAAAATAATAAATAAATAAAAGCTTGATCTTGCAGCTGTAAATGAAAGTGGGTGATCCACTGCATCTTTCTAGAAAACCACCTTATTTAGACCATCTTTGTCCCATTTTAAGCCCTCCAAAGGCCCTCCCAACTGCTTACAATACAAGACTGTCCTTCATTCTATCTGGCAGGGAGTCTTGATTGCTAGCTTCATATAGTCCAGTGATGGCGAACCTTTTGAGCTCAGTGTGTCAAAATTCGCAAGAAAACCTAGCTTAATTTGGGTGCTGTGCACATCTAGAAATATCCATAATTTTGTAATATTTGTAGCTCTAGTAAAAAAAGTTATATTTTTGATATGTATTTTATTAAAATGAAAAACAAATTCTTTACATGAGTGACTTTTGTTGCTGAATTTCATTTGCTAAATCTTCAATTAAAAGTTGGTATTTCATACGCTTCCAGAACAAGCAAGCACTACACATCCAGGACCAGGGTGACGATGTGTGTCACCCAAAAGGGCTTGGCGTGTCACCTGTGACACGCATGTCATAGGTTGGCAATCACTGATATAGTTTCTTCCACAGATCCTGTAGGCTCTTCTTCGGTCTCTGCCCCAAGTAAAGAAGTCTTTGGTGCCTGACATGGGGTCCATGCCGAGTTCACATCTGACCCTACTCAACTGATTCTTCTGCATTTCAATGTCATTTTTTATTTTCTTTTTAAAATTGTTTTCCTCTTGAAGCATTTCATTCAACAGATCCTCAATATGTGCCTTTACAGTCTCCATGTGCTCTACTTGCAATTCTTTGCTGACGCCCATATCATTAGATAGGTCTAGCAGCTTCCCCGTAGTTAGAGTCCCACTTTTTACTAGTGATGAAGCCAAAATCGCACTATCCCGTACTGGCCTCGTCATCTTAGGCCTGAAGAGGCTTCAGGTGGATCACACTGGTATTCTGTCACTCAAGTTTACAGTACTTTCTTCTCTTCTCAGTATGCACTTTTGATGCTGATCTTAAATATAATCAAAAGAACAGAAAGAAAGCTCTGGAATAATTGAATTGATTTCAAGTGAAGTCTTACGTACACTTCTTAGGGAACTGGCACATATTGGATAGCAATGAAAATATCTCCTTAGTAATCATTACTGTGTTTCAAGCCAAATCTAATTTAGATGAAAAGTGTCATGAGGAATATACTTTGTCTGCCTAAACAGAAATATTATAGCAACCACTTAAAAGATAATTGATAAATGCATAAAAATTATTACCATTTAAACTCCAAAATCAGTTAGCAAATTCCAATGAAAGCTTAAACATTTTACCGTGCTAATGATATAAATGCATCAATTTACAGCAAACGGCAACCAAGAATTTGGCAGCCGTCCATGGTATTTACTTAAAGGTGATAATGCATTTAAGAAAAGCACTTGAAGCAGAATTTGTATTAAACACCAATGAACTTGCATAGATTTATTATCAAATGCTTTTAGACTGTCTGTACCCTGGAGCATTTATTTTTTTTAATTCTAGAAATTAAGGAAGAGTAATATATCATCTGAAGACATCAAAAGACATGACAGGATCCCATTCTGCTCTCCCTCCCACACCTTCTCAGTCATGCTGTTTTCTATTGAGATGCCAGTGGCAGATTCACATGACACCCACAGATGGCCATGGATTTCAGCAAACATCTGTTCTATCGATATTAGAAACTCATAGCATTTCTTCAAGGGCTCACCTTGATTATTTCCCATTCCTTTCAAGAGTTTTCTCTTTCTCCAAGGCCATCACCAAATCTTCTGCTGATTGTAAAACCTTACATCAGGTTGGTAGGGGCTGGTGGCCAAGGAGAGCGGTAGGGAAGAGAGCATAGCAACTGAAAGAGTTGAGTTGAATTGAGTTAGTGGTAGATTATACTATAGGTAGTTTCCACACAATTCTTATGGAGTAGTCCTCAGTATGAAAATCATGCTGGAGAGCATTTCAACCAATTGGTCTCCTGAGTAGTCCCCAGCTGTGGACTGGTCCAGCTGTCCATGACGTCAATGGCTGGATATCTCCATTTTGTTGGGCTCAAGAAATGGACCTAGAAATGGGCCATTTGCAAGGCACCACAAAAATCCCTCGCTCTGGCCTACAACTTTCATTCCCCCACCTCTGAAATTAGGATGTTACTAGCAACTGTCATGCAGATGGCTGCTGGAGTGGTCCTTACCACCTCTCTGATCCTGGCCTGAATTGCTTGATCACATACTAGCCAATCAGTTTTGCATCTGTCATTTTTGTCTACATTTGATCTTCTGAAAACCTTTTTTGTGCACCATGGTATCCTCCAGAAGAATGCTAATGAAAAACTCTGGAGGGAATGGAGAGAAAGGTTTTTCCACAGGAATGTTTGCTCACCTTAGTAACAGCCACTAGAGGTGATTTTGGCCCTTTTGAATCTGACCCAAGGACCAGGTGCCTCATCATCAGTATTCAATGCAGAGCTTGGTGAAAAATAAAGTTAAACCCAAATCTTTTCTTCAAGCTATGCATTTTATTGTTATTTCTGTTTCTATGGAACTAAATCTGTATTGTTATCCTTAACAAGAAAAAATATATAATAACTAGGACAGGCTAAGAGGGCAATTTAAAAGGGAATTGTGCCACAGGATGTACTCTACTCACTTAAGGACCTTTTTATATGTGAGTAGTGAGGTGATAAAGCTCAGTGAGTATAGGGCAGGTTTGGATGTTGCTAAGCTGCAGTTGGAACCCCACCACTTCTCTGTCCCCCCTCTTAAGTTTGGTTCAGCAATCACTGTGGCTTCATGCGTAAAGCAGTCAGAGCAGACAAACCTGTGAGGCCTCTGAAGTCGTCGGTCAAAAGTCTGACTTGTTCAACACAAACTCATACCACAGAACTTTTGGAAGGAACCTTGACTGAGTGTATATCCCAATAGTGAGGGGGTACTTTTGGGTAGTTCCACTCTTTTTGTTTGTGTTTGTCTTGCAAGCTCAGACCTGCAGTGTTCTGCCTTCTGTAATCTAACTGATGATCCAAGAAGCCTCAAGGCTTTGGTACGAGGCCACCAGGTTGCTCATCACCACTGCTCTGCTTCAGTTATCCTTTTGATAGCCCGAAGGTCTGAGGAGATGTTGCCAACAGCTGATCAATCAGTTACTATGCTAAAAAGATAATAACTAATAATCTTGCTTGACAGAAGTGCAGGTCTATAAACAAAGTTAAACCTTTGAGTAAGAGGCTTGGTGTCTTCATTTCTGTCAATAGGATGTAAGGTGAATGGGCACTTGGATAATTGGAAATATCTGTATCTCTGGCCCTTCCTGGATCAAGGAGCTGCTAAGAACAAATCATCTGCAAAGGTGTAGAGTAGATCAGAGGCCTTTTCGTACTTTGGCCTCTAGTGAACAAGTAGTAAACTTCTGGTGAAGAACATCTGCACTTCGAGGACGCTGCTACTGCCTCCAAGTGTGTCCTGCCTCACCAGAAGTTACTAATCATTGATTAGGTGTGGTGCATGAAATCGTGCTCCAAATCTTAACTAACATTTACCAGAAACTTACCTGGAGCATGTCTGTCTGCCAACCAGATTTTTTAAAATTAAATTTATTACCATCACAGACCAGATCATCAAAGATAGTTAAACAATTAAATAAAGTACAATAGAAGGGTGATTCACACTGATTATAAATAAAATCCTATATAATATAATGCAGTACTCCAATCTGTAGAATTAAATGGGGGAAGTAACCAGTGAATGGCAAATTCTTATGGCACCATAGCAGAATTTTGCAACCCTGTAAGAAAGCTTTGTGATTTGTCTCTTAGAGCTCATCCAAGTGAGTGGCAAAATCCTACATTATTGGATAGACTTTTTCTTAAAAAAAAAAAAACCCTCCTTTCAATCTGGTACCTTCAGACGTGGCTGGAGAATTCAGCTGGAAAGAGACCTATAGGCCTCCCAGTTAGTTTTAACCCATACTCATCAGAAATCTTGGTGAAAGCAAATAAGCTTTTATTGAACCAAGAAACATGAGGTAAACATTCTCTTAAAGAGAAGAATTATGGAAGTTCTTGAATGCTAGATGAATAAAACTGAATCACAGATAAAAAATCAAAAGGAGATTATCTCCTATGCCTTCATTTTTCTGTGCCTTATTCTGTACACAGAGATTGTAGAACAAACAGAACGAGAAAGGAGTCTTGCCTCAAAAGAACTTCAAAAACTAGTGGCATTTTGGGATCAAAGTGCCAGCTAATGTCCCACCTCCCAGACCTACCAGTTGCTACAGTGTGGAATGGAGATGCCGGGGGGTAGGGGGGTGGACAGTACAATGACTCCCACTGTCTCTGGTCTTTTTGGCAGTGCTAGTAAAGACAATGGAAGCAAGAGTCCAATAGCATATGGGGATTGAGGATATGCTGTGTACCAGGTTATGTATTCTCTACCCCTGCAATCTTATCACAGATGGAGTAATACTGATCTTAATTAACCTATTGAAGAAGTAATTAGATAGTTATGAGAAATCTTGTGGACGCCTAGGAAACTTAGGAAACATGACCTTGATCTGTGTACCTACATTATGTAACAGTCATCTGATGTGTAAGCATGGACAGAAGAACAAAATACAGCATTTGCGTAATTCTTCATGATCTTCCATTGCCGTCTCTCTCTTACTTAACCCGAACTGAAAAGACAAGCCGAGTCAGGCAGCTTTGACCAAAGTCACACAGGAAGTCTAAAGTCAGACGAGGAAATAAATGAACTTCCTGATTTCTAATCCAGTGCAACCTTAGGCACAAGACACTCTTGCTTAATACCTTATACAGCTCTGAAACTTTTCTAGGACTAGGATTACGCAATAACTTTTCCTCTGTTCACTTGACATACGTGTCATTAGAACTGTAATGCCAAGTCAGAGGAAAAAGTCCAAGTGATGTTTTCACAAAGTGGCCCCATTGCAAATGACTTTCAGAAGCTTTCGGGGGGAAAAAGCTCAATGCTCCATGAAGGAAAAGGAGGTCACCTTATATAGATGCAGCTCACTGCAGCTCTGGTATCATCTACAGCAACTAACAATGAGTTTTACATTTCAGTCTTAATCTGGGATTCTTTGCCAGCAAGTAAAGCACGGCTAGAGCTGTTGCAAAAGCAAACATTGATGTCTCTGGATAGGATTTATCTCTCTCCAATGATCCCCTGGAGGATTGGAAGCAAGGAGGCAGTCTTGTGGTGTTGTTTGGCTGCAATATCAGAGGAAGCTCAAAACAATGAAGAGTACAGCTGGGGAAGGCCCACCACTGTCTTTGATCCATGGACTTGAATTACCATTACTTTATTCTGGGAAGCTTCCTCCTGTTTGATACTGGGGACCCTAAAGGATAGAAGATTGGTAGGAAGCATCCATTTTCCCAAATCTGAACCAGTCATGGATGCTTCATGAAGTGCTCTCCAGGCCACAACAGCCTCTGATGATCTCCTGTCAGCCGTCAAAGGGCCATCAGCAGAAGAAGGGCAAGTGGTAAAATATCCGGCTTCAGAGCTGTTTAGAGAAGCTTAAGAAAAGTTGCCTTTTCCAACTTGATAGCTGGAATAGAGATTGGTGGCCTCATTAACTGTGCATTATGTAAATTACTTTCCTCACCTCCACTTTATTAAACTAAATTATTATTATTTTCACCTAGCAATTCCGAATACTGTTCAGCCCTCTCTTATTCCATTCATGCCATGTTCACCCTCAGTGCCTATTGGCCAAGACTGACCTACTCAGCACTGTGGGAATGAGGTTACTGGATGGAGAGAGCTGCCCAGGCAAGCAAACCCTCTAATGCTCAGATGTTCCTGACAGCATATTCTCTACTGCAAAGTGACAGGTTTTCCCCTGCTGATTCCTAAGCAGCACTGTTAACTTGCATGCAGAATTATACACTGTGATTCCTTCATGTGACGTACACACACTTCCTAGTCCCCAGGCCCACATCCTTCATTTCTCCTCCACCCTACCCCACAAGCCTCTAGGGAAAAGTGCCAAAGCCTCTGTAGTCTGAGAAGGGCATATTAAGGTCTGGTTATTACACTGAAGTTGCTACCTTGTGTCCTAAGTCCTTCAATATTTCACTGTGTTCTGTCTGAAGGAACTGCCTGTGCCTTCAGCAGGAAGGTGTGAGAAGCTGGCAATTTCCAACACGCCCTGGCCAGGGGCAGTGAAAAGCTCCAGCTATATTGGCCAGGCTGCACCGATTGGTGTGAAAAGAGGCAGGCTGCACAGTTTTTAAATATAAAGCAGACTTGAAAATGAAGGATCATAATAGAGAAAGGAATAGTCCAAGAACTTTGTAAAAGCAAACAGAGGGTGGGAGGAAGGGGTGGATTTCCATGTACAGAAGGAAAGATTTACTAGGTCCAACACAACTTGGCTATTTCTGCACGGGGCCTTAATCCAGCTTATATGCTGGAATGGGAGCCTGCTGACCGCATGCTACTGCAGACTGTGGCAGTTCCCAGGTAGGATCTGCTGTAGTCTGTACTAGCATGCAGATGACAGGTCCCTATTCCAGGATATAATCTTGAATAATGCCAGTGCAGAAACAGCCCTTGTTTCAAGAGTATCCATAAAGAAGATTTTAAGACTGCGATTTCCTGGGCCAAATAAACATCTTCCTGTGCACCTGGCTGTCTCCTCCTCTTTCTTCCTATGAATTCACCATTCTCATGTCATGCAAGGCATTAGTACAGCCTTCAACATTTCCTTCAATTCATCCCAGAACTGTGGAGTAGATAAATTCCTAGAAAGTAAACAGTAGATACTATTTATAATTATGTGCAGAGACCATGAGGGGAAGACAGTTGTACTTCTCAAGCCCTGCCTGCAGGTTTATGGAAGGTAGGATGCTGGGCTAACAAGGGACAGAAAGCAGCTGGATGACACCGTGCTACCAGCAACTTGTCTCAGTGTCAGCAGGAGATGCCTAGGGCACAGCAAACAGCCCGTCCCACCTCCACAAGTGCAACTTGACAAGGACTATCTGCATTGTTGTACAATCTGCACTAGGCTCTTCCACCTTGTTGCTTTCTGGGACAGCATTCTCTGTCTTCAGCATTCCAGGGGAGGCAGGGAGTCTGCCTAGCTGGAGCTCACCTCCATAAGAAGATAGGAACATAAGATGAGGCCACCTGGATTGGACCACAATCCATCTGGTCTAGCATCCTGTCTCACACAGTAGCCTACCAATTGCTTCTAGGCATTCTCAAGCAAATGACAAACATGATTCTGGGCAAATGGCCTTTAGGGGCATCTTGCCTATCTCTCCAAACTTGAGGTAGTTCCTAAATATCAAATCTAGTAGGCATTGATGCACCTATCCTCCATGAATTTTTCCAACCCATTTTTAAAGTGCCATGTTGCTGTCACCACCTCTTCTGGTAGAAAATTCCATAGGTCAATGAAAACGCCATGTGAAGATGGCGCAGGTAGGTCTATATGGGAGGAGATATTCCTTCAGATATTTGGGGTCCAAGCCATTTAGTTTGATGTTAATGTGTGAAAGTTAGATATTATTTATTTAGTTAGATGTTAGCTATATGTTAATGTTAGAACCTTGAACTAGGCTTGAACTGGTGCACTTAAAGGATTCTTCTTTATATTTTCTATAGACAGATTTATACTTAAGTGATTTTACATCTGCATTTCTATTAGTCAAGGAAATCAGGCCACAGGAATAGAGGAAATAGTTGTTCCTTTGGTCTAGTCGTTAGAGAGCCGGACTCTTATCTGGAAATACCGGGTTTGATTCTGCACTCCTCCATGAAGCCAGCTGGGTGACCTTGGGCTAGTCACAGCTCCCTTCTGAGTTCTCATAGCCCCACCCACCTCACAGGGTGTTCTGTTGTTGGGAGAAGAATAGGAAGCTTTGTCAGCCACTTTGAGTCCCCTTAAATGGGTGAGAAAAGTGGGGTAGAAAAGCCAACTCTTCTTCTCCTTCATCCACCTCCTCCTCCTCCTCCTCCTTTGCTTAGACAATTAACTGATAAGAAGTTGCCTCCTACTTTGAGGATAGGTGAAAGGGAAGATGACGACAGCTGTTCTTCATTTATTTGCTAATTTGCTGGGTTAAGGCCAAGACTCTGGCAAGAAATGGTCAAAAAGGTCCTTCACAGATCAAGACAGGTTCTTTTACAATCACCACTATGTAAAGAGTTGGAAATGTTGTTTGAAGAAGGACAATATCAAGATGAATGAAAGACAGGGTAGGTTGCTTATTATAGTAAGAATGAGTGAAACGTGGTCTGTATTTCCCTGGATACACCCATCTGTAATAATGTCAATAAGAAGAAAACCTTTTTCCATTTTCTGTGTACTTACAAAGGAACATTTACTTTAAAAGAATCAATGTATTCTACTTCTAGCTAATTCAATAAGTCTCCTTTCCCCTAACAGATCAGACATTAATCTATCCCTCACCAATGTTCAGACTATTATCATCACGCTAAAATGTTTCAAAGGGATATCAAGGACTTAATGAGTCCTTTTAATTTCCATGCACCATCTGGTTTTGCTGAAGGAAGGAAGGAAGGAAGGAAGGAAGGAAGGAAGGAAGGAAGGAAGGAAGGAAGGAAGGAAGGAAGGAAGGAAGGAAGGAAGGAAGGAAGGAAATGCCTCGCTATTATCAACGTACGAAGTTAAAACCTCTGTATTAAAAATCTTACCATATTTCCTAAGAGTTACACTCAAGGACAAATCTGAATCATTGTGAGTTAAAAGCATGCCAGGAGAGACAAGCACCATCCAAATCCATCCCAGAAAGGCAAAGACAAATCACTCCTTCTAATGCACCTGTGAGCAGATGGAACCATGTGAGAGCTTGCATCTCCCAAGAGCAATTGTGTGCAGCAATCCTTTCATAATGAATAATAGCACTCAACTGAAGGGTACCAACCAAAAAGACTAGTTTTATAGGAGAAAAAGGGGAGGGTTGAAAATATACTACAGAGAACTCCCTTGCTGTGCACCATTTCAGTATTAAGCACATTTGGGCCACATCTCCATCACACTATAGAGGTGGACTTCCTGCATCAGTGGAGTAGTGTTTTTCTGCAAGTCCTTCTTGTTGATGCAGCTGGGGACCATTGCTGCTGGATGCCCTAGGGCTGGAGGAAGGGCATCTGAATTAGTCATGGAGTGGGGTTTTCCCATTCTGACAAGGTCCTTTCCACAGCATTTCCATGGTCCATGGTGTATATTTCTCCAATGTAAAAAAGACTGGGAGAGAAAAACAGATACCGTACTTGGGCATCAGCCTTAAGAACAGATTGGACCACAGAAGCTTTGTCAGCAGTTTCACAGTCTGGAGAAGCAGCTCATGACTTTTAGCTTTTGTCCTCATGTAGCAGCAAGCCAAGCAAACAGTTCAGTTTCAATGAATGATAATATCATTGTCAAGTGAGAAAATAATGTTGGGTATATGATCCAGGTATCGTTTAGGGATACTCTTTTAAAAGTATTCAACAGAATTTTGTCTTCAGAAGTGGGGAACCAAACTTCAAATCCTTACTTAATTTTGAGGATGACTAACTTTGGAGAATATTGTTTATCTTCTAGTCTTTAATGTATTTCCATCACCCTGTGAGATTCAAGGTTATAGTGACATATCACAGGGTCTTTTGTGTGGTGGCTTCCAGGCCTTGGAACAGACTCACAGCTAAGTTACACCAGATGGAAACAGCCTCTTCCAGTGCAGATGCTCTGCCTGGGAGAAAGCCCCCAGGTCAAAGTATCTGAAATATAGTTCTGTCATAGCACAGTCATAGCCCAGTTTGTAGACATCAAGTATGGCAGAAGCTGCACAGCAGGCTGAGGACACTACTAGCATAGCATTGTTTGTATTAAGCCCTCTTGATAAAATGGTGCCATGCTAATATTGCAGGTGGGGAGCTTTCAATCCCATCTGCAAGGTTGATGGGGGGGGGGGATGTCATTGAACCCAGCTAATGGGCCCATAGGCCATTTGTGGACACAATAGGGCCACTGGCAAGGCAACCAGGTAGGTCCATCTGAGTAATGGTAATGCACTGGCAGCAGGAACTATTGACTGTGTGGGAGAGATATCAGGGCTTTTCTTATTTCTCTGCCTCTCAGACAATCTGGTAAGTGCTTACGGTGGCATGGTGGCTGGAGAGGTTTGGGTCCATGCAGATAATGCACTTGTTCAGTGCAGGGGCATTTGGATCCCTGCAGTCTCATGACACATTCATGGCGCCATACGAATATTGCCAGATAGCACAAATCAGCAGCAAATAACATTCTTTCCATAGAAAAAGTCTCTGTTTCTGTTCCCGGCATCTCCAAAGAGGGACGGGAAATGCTCCTATCTAAAACCCTGAAGGGCTGCTAGGAATCACTGTGGATAATTCTGAACTTGATGGAACAATGGCTTGCCTTGGTATCAGGCAGTTTCCTTTCTGGAATAAGACCAACTTCAGATAAGAAGACCCCATGTCAAAAATATGACAAATTGCTGGGCATGTGGTTCCCACTACACATTTGAAAGTAACTGGTTTCAACTCAGACTGCATCTCATGTTTCAGGCTCAGGACACTATGAAAAAGCACACCCAGATCTCACATTAGGAAATCCATTGAAGTATTGCAAATACACTTTAAAGGCCCATTAATCTTTAAGCTTTCTGATGTTTTCTTGAGTTTCACACTGACTTTCACCAAGGAGCCGGCTGACTTTGATGACCCTGGGAGAACGTCTCAGACCTTATGGGTGTGATGAATGAATCTGTGTCTGAAATCTATTGGCAGGCTTTCCCGCACTTGTGGCTGGAGCTGACATAGAAAGATTGCAGCATGTACTTCAGAAGCCAGGTGCAGAAAGGATTCTGTTGGCATCACATTCTCACTGGATTCTTCTCCCAGCATGACAGAGGATGTATTGGATTATATTTTTAATGGTCACTAATACCCAGTATGAATGAGTTAGAAGAATTGGGTTCTCTCTTTTTGCCAGGTCAGCATTCTCTCTCTATTCCTTTCCTTGACCCATCCTTTGATTTTTTTTCCTTCTTCATACTTTCATATTCTTCTGTAGGCACAGCAAGACTGGTAGTTACTTCAGCTGGCCTAGAGAATTGTATCAAATAGGTTCAGAAATTACTACCTGACTCTTGAGGGCTTTTTGCATTTATGTTCCACAGAACACAGTGTCCCCTGGAAGTTAAGAACAGGGGCAGTGGCCAACATTCACATTATGAACACCAGGCCCATCCCAAACCTACTTGGAACTTATCTTTTGGCCACCAAATGTGGCTGCAGAGTCAGATGCCACATCCAAATTATCACAGCAACATCTGGGCACATGCTAGCCATTGCCACAGCCATTGTCACAGTGATCCACCCTGCCTAGGCAGGGTCATCAACACTTCAAGCACAGGTGTTCCAGTTCAGGACTGCACCAGCACTTCAAGTGCAAATGGCTCCCTCCAAAGTTGATCTTTATCTCACTGGGAATGTGTTAGTCTGCCACTCCAGTGAGTGAAGTGCAAGAAGGCCCTATAAGTGCCACATGCTGATATCTCTAAGTTGTTTTTGAGGTGCCTTTCTTCTGCATGTGTATGCAGCCTGAGATTCCCTTTGGTGCTTATAAAGTACTAATTTTAAAAAAAAACTTGGCAAAGTAATTGGAAAGTCCATGTTCCAATTAATTAGGATCTTAACTGCTATCAGATCCTCATGTTTTATCCTTGGGTCTTACCCAGTTCCCTTCAGGCAAAGCTGAGTTTATTCTGTAGTGCTGAGGAGAGGTTTCTTTAATGATTCTCCACTTCTTTCCATCGTTCTGCTTTGGCTGTTCCCAACTATTCACATCTCTCATGGGCTTCATGAGTACAGTGTATTTACATTGCCATCCTCCATTGCAGGGTCTCAGTTTTTGCTCCAGGTCCTGCTGATTCAGTGATCAAATCCTCACCTCTGCTTCAAATAACACAGCAACATCTTTCTTGAATACCCATATCGTGTATAGAAGTTAGCAACAGTTCAAACCACAGGTTGCTCTCAATTTATGTTCTCTCAATAAAAAAGCCAAAAGTATAGCAAAAGATCCCAAGACAAATGATCTTTCTGAACAGTGGGATATTGCTATGAAGGTTTATCAATGCTGAGCCTGAGTCATACAGTTTAATGAATGCTTTCTACCTTTGCAAAAGAAAAAGAAAGAAGAATGCCATGGGCAGCTTTAAAATGATACAAGCACGGTTATTATATTGGATTTTTTAATCATCCTACCAGAAACTGCTTCTAAAGTTTGTGTCTAGTTTTTAGTGTCTCCTCTTTGTCTTGTGGTGTTGGATGAATCCACATTTTCAAAAGTAGCTTAGAGATGGATGGTAGCACCTGGAAACTACGGCTCTTTCTGCACTGGTCCTTATTCTGGATCATATCTCAAAATAGGAGCCTGACATCCACAGGCTAGTCTCAAACAAGATCAGGTCCTAGTGGGACCTGACACAGGGACTTTTCACACTTGCCTAGCCTGGGAAAATGTCCCAGGAAGGTGAAGTTGTAAGTATAGCTTGGGCATCTGTGCTATAGGATGCCCAAACCATTCAAAACTTAGCAGGCTAAATGTGAGTTCCCACCATTACAGCAGTGATTGCACTGCCATGGCAACAATGCCAACGTGCCTATGTGGTGTCACTGCTGCAGGAACCATGCAATGAGGAATGTAACTTCAACTTTGCTGGCCAATGAGACAAGGTGCACTCAGAAGAGGTGCAAATGGAGTATGTGGGAGTAACCCAGCTCTATACCTATCCTGGCTGCTGGATACCCCAACACTCACGTAGTCATTTCTAATATAGAAGCAGCTCTGCAAAGTACAGATGCAGTGTGCCAGAGTGTCCCCCAAGATTCACAGGTCAGGTAAGTGCCAACTTGCTCATAATCTGCACCAGAATGCAGATGACAGGCCCCTGTTCCTGCATGTAACCTGGAATATGGCCCAGTGCAGGAATGGCTACATCCCACCACTGATACGCACGAATGTATTTTGAAAATGTATTTTGGTTTTTTGTTTGTTTTTTAATATTTTTTACTGAAATTTTTCATTAACAACCTAAAATAACAGAACAGAACACCATAAGCTATTCTAATAGTGTCCATACATCTTCTTTCCCCTCCTCTCCCCATTGCTCAGGGCACACAGCAGCAGGGGCAACTAAAGCCCCTTTGCTTTAAACATTCACATTCAGCTGCCTTCCTCCCTCCCTTTCCCTTTCTAAAGATCAGAATGTTTAGAATTGTGCAAAATTGCAACTTTGTTATTCCAACCATCAAGGTGTGAAGTGGTTCCATCGCTACAGTGTAGCGATCGCTGTTAAGTGGATTTTTACATTGAAATCACTGTCTTTGGAAGCAAGCTATTGGGAGAGGGAAACCCTAAACATGGATTCTCATCCCTTAAAACGGTACTGTCCACACAGTAAAAAATGTAAAAGGTTTCAAGCGCACGATCCGGAGTGAGGCCTGTTGAAATCAGGATTGAGATTCACCATGCTTTGGGGTGGTTTAACATGGGGAAAGGGTGTTAAGCCAAACTGCCATGCAGACTCCAAGGACTGAAAACGTTTTGAATTCGAGATAAGGTTGCCGTAAAGACACGGCCAGAGAGTGATTTTGGCTTTTTTGTGTTCCTCTCACTGCAGTCCAAAATTCCAGGCACATTTTTTTGTTTGGGAAGAAACCTCAAAGAGGTGGGATCTTTCCTTCTTTACCTTGTTCAATGCCAGTTGGGTCACTTGGTCTGGAACACAGCTTGGTGACTTCCTTGTTCTTCAAACATCTTTTCTTCTCAATATCTGCTTCATCCACACTCTATCCTCCTCTTTCTGTTTTTCAGATAACCTTATAGTCTTCACAGAACCTATTTTCATTAGACTCCTTCATCATACATAGTTCTTAAAGGAATAACATTCTTATATCATATTAACATTACCTAAACCATGATTTCTACTATTCACATATTTTTCTATTATTACCCTCTATATTTCTGCCCAAAGCAATCTCCTGACCTAAATTGCTATTATATTAATATTTTCTAGACTATAATCTATTCACATAACAATATTTCTGTTATTACCTTACTATAATTAATAACTTCATATATCTGCTATATTGCTCTTGAGAAAGAAGAAAAAAGAAAACATAAAACATAAAGACCAATCCCAAGTTTACCATACACTTTTAGAACTTATCTCTTATAACATTTTATCTTTAATAATCCATTCTATATTCTTTTCTAGTTTATAAAAATTTTCTGAATCACATATCTTATTTAGCCTTATATTACTGTTAACATTCTATCAGCAAACCAATTTTACTCTTATTATTATTATCAATATTTGTGGGTTTTTTGCTCTGTCATTATGACCCACCTTTCCTCCCAAGTTTCTCATAATATTTTTTTTTCTATGTAGTGCCTATTGCAATAGGCATTACAACGAGAATGTATTTTGAAAGAGTATTTTCTGGCTTTTAACGTGAATTAAGGTACTACTATTACCTCTAAGTAGGGATGTGCACAAATATTCATAACATTCAAAATTTGGCCAAATTTGGACAAATTCAGACATATTCAGACATTCGAATTCAAATAAAATGTTACGATATTTGTATTCTATCATTCAAATGAATGCAAATGTTTCCGGACATTTGTACGAATAGTTTGGACATTCATTAAGCTGGGGAAACACACTAAATTTTAGTGCTGGGAGAAGTAATTTTAAAAGTGTAGTGAAGGCACATTCATTGAGGAATGAGCAACAAAGTTTAAACAGACAGCCTGAGCAGGTAAGGAGCGGGTGAAACCTCCCTAATTAGCATAACAGGAGGGGGAAGAGAGCAGTGAACCAATCAAGTGTCGAGTTACGTCTGGTGAGGGGATATAAAACCCACCTGCCAGAAGAGAGACTTGTCCGTGCTTCGGGGTTCGGGGGGGGGG
>MTQE01001134.1:33671215-33688652 GCA_014337955.1 Aspidoscelis marmoratus | reverse complement strand
GCATTCATGCCAGGAGAAATAGGGCAGGGCAGCCCCAAAAAGCGGCTTTTTAAAAAGTAGCCACTTGAGTCCCCCCTTGAATCACGTATGCCACGTACAATCCTCAGAATCCGGATCGAATGCGATTAAGCTGAAAGTAATGGGAACAGGCAAATTCGTGTTTGCATCCGGTTCTATTATTTCAGTTTAAGGAAACTGGATTAAGCTTATAATGGGGATGTGGCCCAAGTGTATTAATCAAGCCTGCACTCCACACCTTCACCCACTCCAGCCACTACTGGCAATATATGTGGTTAATGAAGATCAAAGTAAGCCTTTCACCTGGAATCTTCCTCCTTTCCTGTTGCCCTTGTAGACTCATTACACAAGCTATTACCTGCTGCAGAGTCTGCAGCAAAAGCTCTTTCACCTTTTAAGGCAAGAGAGACAGCACAAATAGCTGACATGCTGTAGCAGGGCACCATAAGATTGCTAACCTAGATACAAAGAGTTCAACCCAATAGATTGTTTCTGGAATCTAATATTGTTCTCCAAGTTCATTGTGAACTGCTTTTACAAATACTGTACTACAAACATTCCTTTTTAGAACAAAAGCCAAAGGTCAAAGCTATAATCATTAAATTGGGTGAGGCACAGGTGAAATTGCATAAATGAATTGTAACAAGAGTTGACAGATCTGCATTCCTAGAGTACTAAATTTCATTGCTGGAACTGCAAATGGAATCCTAGACTGAATTAAAGGAATGCAGTGCCATCCAAGTTTGATTGCAGGATTACAAAGATTAAACCACACACACACACACACATGGGATGAAAAGAAAAATGAAAACACAGTCCTATTGCATGAATCTTGTTTTCTGTAATAACTCTGAATCTTAGGTGTTCCTTTAGAACCAAAAGAGTGCTAAATGCCTATTTAAGGACCACTGTAAAATAATTATGCATTAGCAATAGTGCCACAGATTGTTCTATACAGCCCAAACATATTCAGATGCAATTTGCAATTTGCTCATTAGGGCTGCCTCCAGACTAGCAGAATAAATCCACAGTTAAATATAAAAGCACAGCATATATACTGTGCACCGACAAGTGGGCATCCCAACTTCAAAAGCAGCTCCATAGCTTCCTCATCAGAGCTGCAAGAGCTGAGTTGGTGCATGCCATCACGCGGGTTGAGGCAGCCAATGAAATTTGAGCTGCCCTTGTCTTGCTGTTCTTATTGTTCTGCCTTCACTGGAGGGAAATTTTGGATTTTGTTTATACTGTGCAGTGAGTGTCCTTGATCCAGCATTAAGGTAAATGCACAGTCTTGACCAGACAACGCAATGCTCCAATGATCCATCAGTTGTCGTGTCTGGTGCCTCAATCAGGACTGTGCATTCCACTGCGCACTATAAACATTTCTGGGCTATAGTCACAACTTATCTTTAATCAGAATTGAGGCTGTTCTCTTTCCTCAGAGATCAGATGCCAAAGTGCATTTCCCATTTCTTCTGGGGGCTTTCCATCCTCAACTGAGACTATCCTGCATTTGGATTATCCCAGCACTGAGTCTTTTCCAAAAATAGAAATAGATCCAAGAGAAGGTCTTCTAGGGTGCTTCCACACTTACCTCGGTAAATCCTGATCTACCTCTCCCGGATTTAGTAAATCCGGTTTCCAGTAGATCTGGATTTACTAAATTGGGATGGAGGGTAGATCCGGATTTACAAGGGTAGATCCATATCTAATAGATACGGATCTACCAACCCCCTGTCCTTCTGCACATGTGGCGGAAGGACAACTTAGATCCTAATTTGAGGCGGGTGCTGTGCGGATGCACAGCACCCGCATCCAAGGGCCCTCCCCTGGCCCGCCATGATTGGCTTTGTGAGCAAGGGGACTCCACTCTCGCAGCTTGCCACTTCTGGAGCCAGGGGGAACTTCTCCAAACCCCTTCGTAGCCCACCCAGGGGGGAGCGTGAGCGATCCCTTTCTTACCTCTTTGTAGTCACCCTGATTCTGGCCGCAGGGTCCCAGGAGGCTGTGCACCTGCATGCTGCGCACCTCCTGACTGGCCGGGGCAGCTTCTGGCAGCACCTGCCGTCAGGAGGCTCTCTGCACAGGCGCGCTGCCCTGGCCAGTCAGGAGGCACACAGCACGCAGGCGCACAGCCTCCTGGGGACTCTCAGCCAGAACTGGGGCAACTACGAAGAGGTAAGGAGGGGATCACTCGTGCTCTTCCCCAGGTGGGCTAGGGAGGAGTTTGGAGAAGCTCCCCCTGGCTCCAGAAGCGGCGATCCACCGCTTCTGGGGCAAGGGTGAGCCGCAAAGTAGGAGTCCCCCATGGCGGGCCAGGGGAGGGCCCTGAGTAGGCACGGTTTCACTGTGCGGACGCATTCTAAACGGATGCATTTTCACAGTGAAACACCCATTAAGACTACCTTGAATATAGTCTTAACTTAGACCCCGTTAAGCACACATTAGAGACAGATAAGTGCGGAAGCGGCCACCCCATCTGTCTCTAATGGGTACCGCTGTGCGGATGTGGTCTACCCATTCCATCCTTAATGGGTGCCGCTGTGAGGATGCAGTTTCCCACATGTGTGCTTAATGAGTGTTGCTGTGCGGATGCTAATCAGCCAAAGCGTCCTAAAAGGGTGCCGCTGTGCGGTTGTAGCTGTCCACGTGTGTCCTTAATGGGTGTTTAAGGGCATGTGCGGAAGCACCCCTAGTATCTTGATCTGGACATTTGGTGGAAGGAACACCTGTCAGAGAAAAGAGGACCAGGCAGGCATGAGAGGAAGATTCAAGGTATATACTTTCTGTAATCATTCCAGATTCCCTAAGCAGATGAAGCAGGTGAAGTAAAATCCCAGGAACTAAGACCAGTAGCAGCAGCAATGGTGGCAGCTGTAGAATCACCAAGTGTGACAGAAGAAGCACTGTTCCCTCATCACAGAAGGAGGATCCAGTGATGAGGCAACCCATGGGACACTCTTTGTTGCAGCCTTTTCTAAGGGGACCCCTTGGTGATTGTAACGATGGCTCAAATGCCCAGGGATGCCCAGGTGCTCTTGCTTCAGTTTTTGGGCTACTGCTTCCATTTTCTGCCACTTTAAGGGATGCAATAGAACCTCTGTAAACTTCTGCTCTGTTTGGCTATGCCACACCCAGAGCTGCTTCACCTTGCTCCCCCCTCCCCAAGATAGGTATGGACAGGGTGAAAATGACATGAGTTCTTGGTTTATTTTAAGATGGACTATCATGTTGTGTTGTGACTCCAGCCTGGTAAATGGTGGGACCTCTAGGCAGCAGCAGCCACCCCTCCCAGGGTTATAGCAAGCGTCAAAGAAAGCAAGATAAGCCTTTTGTACTACATAGACTGAGATCCAGAACTTGCAGAGAAGCAGTACTAAATTAAAACCAAGCTCAGCAGCAAGTCCCTTCTCTGCTGCTTCCTGATCCCCTAGAAAAAAATCAGACTCATTCAGAGGCAACTAAACTCCCAGTCCCTCCATGGGGGCTTTTTGAAATATTATCCAGTTGATGAATCAGATACTTTTGTGAGGGCTATCATAATTTAGCTAAAATTGGTTTAGCACTAAGAATTCAACTTCTGTATTTCATTTAAACCCTCTTTATACCCCATCCCTTTAATATGAGGACTGGATATTTCTTTGGGTGTTTTCATACTTGCTGGTACACCAGGACAGTACAATAACTATATTAGCGACCTCACTTTTGCACACTGATGCAGTTTAAGTAAGGGCCTAGGCCCTGCTAGTATGTTCCATCTGCATAGAACAGAGCATGGGCCAGACCAGGACACCAAAAATGGCAGCATAGTTCAGTCTGTTGGTAGACCTTTAAAGAGGTCCATCAGCATACAAGCGGCTAGTATACCAGACCACATAGGCATGTAGATGATACACTACCATGATCCAGTATATCATGGGACTCATTATGCTGATGTAACAAGGTATACTGGTGCAATGTCCCCACCATGCCAGTTCTGCAACTGGTGCAAGCTTTGGAACCAGAATGGGGGCTGGAAGAGAACATATAATCCCAATGCAAATGACCTTGTTCTTGTCCTAGCTTAGTCCAATCTACTTGGTCTGATCTACTAAAGGTAAATGCAAAAAGGCCCTTTGTACTAGTTTAGGTACAGCCAGGCAACTCAAATACCTCTAAGGATTTTGCATGTAGTGCTGAATGGATGTTTACAATCTCTAGCTGAGAAGACTTGTGCTTGCATTCATAGTCTGGGTTTTTAATAGAATAATACACCCTTTTAATGATGACTTTGGACACAATCCAGCCAGCATTAACCATGACTAACTTCCACTGAAGTTAATGGGCCACAGATTAGTCATTATGACTAAGCCTTCTTCCCCCCGCCCCCTCCCATGGAATTTATTTGCAACAAACTAGTCCTGAACTATGCCCATCTAATGCCAACTTTCCTAACTATGATAAAATCCAAATCACCGTATTCCCTTACATTCATCCTGTGTTCTATTCTTACCCTCCCTTTTATCAAACGAGGCCAAGGATCTCACCTTTCTCCTGTTTCCCCTTCCAGCTATACAGCTGAAGGCTTCCTCATGGTGTGATATTTGCTTCATACAAGTTTCTTTTCTTTTGCTTCTATTAATTGCACTGAAGAAAAGAAATAAGTTCAAAGCATGTAACCTTGATATTCATTGTCTTCCAGTCAAGTTGCAATTTGCTTCAGGTCTACGATTTTATGACTGAAAGGATCTATGATTCTCCAGCAGATACCAGGCAAGTGGGGGGAACCTACAACTGTTTTCCACAGCCCCCACCTTCCTTTCACACATTTTGTAAATTGAGCTGCCCCCCCCTTTGTCATTAACACTTATGTTAGCTGCGAATCCTCTTTTATTCAAGCCCCATGGTCTTTTAAATGGATTTAAGGCACAGATCTTAAAAATGCATAAGGTGTGTAGGCATCACAGGATTTGACTATGGATATTTTATGAAGAACTGGTTGCATGCCGTGTTTGCAAGACAAAAAAAAAAAAGATCCACTGCTGGGCCAGAATGCATATTAGCATGTTCTGCATGCAAGGTTTATGAAAGCTTCTAGAGGCACATTGGGTGGGGAGGACAGCTAAGGGCATGAGAAAGTCCTCTTATTCCAGCAAGTGGGTCAGGAGACACCATATTACCATATGTGCAGTCCTAAAGAGCTGCAATTCAATCGCTCAGAGAAAACAGAGACGGAAGGAAAAAAAACAGATTTAGGAAATCAAAGCTTCCTCCTTTTCTTACTGTGTTTCAGATGGGGCTTGTATACAAGTGCATAGACTTAACTCTTTAGTGTACACACTACAGGCATGAAAGATCAATCAAATGGACAGGCTCGCTCTGCACTAGTTTTTTTTAAATTAACTTTTTAAAAAGTCAACTAACTGAACTGAGAAAGTAGAAGCAAGACGGCCCCAATCCTTGCATTTACTTATTAAAAAGTGTTCAGGAACTTTGAGCACTGCCTGTATAACTAAGGCTGCATCCAGACATGGTTTACTTCTCCTGCTGTATTTGGATATTTCAGAATAAAGCATGGACACTCCAGAATATATTTGGGAATATCCAAATATTGAGGAATAAATGGCTCTTTCTGCACTGGGCCTTATTCCATATTATATTCCAGAATAGGGACCTGCAATCCACATGCGGTTGAGACCCACAGAAGGTCTCGCTTGGGGGCTGCTGTATCCTGCACTACTATGCGGATAACGTGCTCCTCTTCTGAGTTATAATCCAGAATAAGGGCCGATGCAGAAAGGGCCAGTAAGTGATGCCTTGATGTAGTGGTGTAGTCTAAGATTTTAAAAATAAATGGCATACCTACCATTTGTAGAATATAAAACTTCATATAATTGCTGTATTGAGAATTGTGTGTGGTGAGGTTCTTTATATTCTGTTGCATCCAGAGGCCTTTTCAGACTACATCCGGAACGGATGTAGTGCACGTGGGCTAAATCACTTCGGGACACTTCAGCCATTCACACACAGGTAGGCAGGAATGCGTTTACACGCATTCCAGTGTGCCTGTGTGCAAATGGCTGACACGTCCCAAAGTGAGTTAGCCGGGAAAGGCCGGCCAGGGGCAGGGACGCCTCCTGCAAGGCTGCCTGCCATTGCGTGCGAGCACCCAGGGGCGGGCAGCCCTGTCAGGCCACTTGCCCTACTTTGTGCCGGCCGTACAGGGCTCAACCAAGCCCTGTGCAGCTGGCACAAAGCCACCCGGGCACCCACCCACCCAACACAGGGGCCGGCACCCAGCGCCCGGGGCAGCTGCCTATGGGGCACGACCCCTTGGCAGATCAGAGCCTAAGCCCCACAGAGCCCCACCCCCACCCCTCCCCCCTGATCCAGGCAGGAGAAGCTTTTACTCCGCTTCCAAAGCGGAAGCGAGAGTAAAGTGGCGCCTTCTCTGGCCTGCATCTGCCAGCAGAAGGGCGGGGGGGCGCCCTCCCCCTGCTCCAGGTGGGCATCCCCGGTGCCTACCAGGAGCAGGAGTGACCCTCCCCCATGGGTGCATCCCCTCCCCCTAGCCTCCTCTAGACCCCATTGCCTGTTTCCTATGGAAACTTTTTACTTTTTAATAAGTAAATGCAAGGATTGGGGATATTTAATCCCTTTAATCCAGATTTTCTGGCAGAAGACCCCATTGCAGACCCCATTAATGGGGTCTACAGAAAATCTGGATTAAAGGGCAGAAAGTACCCATTTGATCCGGATTTCCCCCACGGCAGTGGAAACAATCGGGTCCCAAATGTGTGCCGTGGTGGAAATGGGATCATCCGGCTCACACCCAAATAGGTCCTTAATGGGTGCAAAAATGGAAAAGACTGGATGCCGCTCCCGGGAATCAGTGGTCTGGTCACATCAGAGGTCAGCAATCGATCATGGAT
Source organism: Aspidoscelis marmoratus (assembly GCA_014337955.1). Lineage (NCBI taxonomy): Eukaryota > Metazoa > Chordata > Lepidosauria > Squamata > Teiidae > Aspidoscelis > Aspidoscelis marmoratus. The sequence continues at coordinate 33,681,723 of MTQE01001134.1, read as the reverse complement.
GCCAACACAAACCCACCTGCACGGACAGTGCCTCCCCTGCCCACCGACCGCAGAAAACTGGAAGAAGAGCTAATGGTCACACTGCTGGGTGCTTCAGGTAAACTTCTGGTCAATGTTGGCAATGGTGTGGAGCACGATTTAGTGCTCCACACCTAATCAATAATTAGTGAACTTCTGGGGAGGCAGGACATGTGGAGGCTGTAACAGCTTGCTCCATGTGTGGATACTCTTTACAAGAAGTTCACTAATTGTTCACTACCTGCCTAAGTACAAATATGCCTCAGGTCTCCTTTCTGCATGCTGGTGCAGTTTAAGGGAGGCTCTGTCTCCTTCTAATACACTCCATCTGCACAGAATGGAGGATAAACTCAGCCAAGATACCTAAAATGGCATTCTAGCCCAGTCTATCAGTAGACCGCTTTTTTGAGATCTACCAGCAGACTAGGGAGAGTGATATACTGAACCACAGAGGCATGTCACAATAAGGCTTGGCACTGAAATAAGTCCCCAGAAGCCCTGAAGGTCAAAAACTTCCATTCCTGGCATTCAGAACCCTTGGAAGCTCTCCATGCTAACTTTAGAGCTGGTATGGGGGCTGGCACAGAAAAGGCTACCCCAGTATGGATGGCCTTGTTCTGCACCAAGAACAATCTGTTTCACTTAAGACAGATGTTTATCCCAGACCAAAGAGTCACATTCTGGTTCAGTTTACTACAAGTAGGCACAAAACCAGCTTCCAATATTCTTAATTCTGGCCAGTAGAATCACAGTGATTCAATATCACAACAGGTTCAAGCCCCAGTATTTCCCCAGAACATGCTGAGTTTCTTTATTATTGGGTAGTGGTGTACTGGTAACAGGCTACTGGATTTCAAACTAGACCCAACTGGCACCAACCCATTTCAAGCTGGAAATACCATGTAGTGAATTTTGAAGCTCATTCATAGACTGTTCAACCCCTATTATGCATCTCATTTCTGTTTTGAGAATATTTATTGGTGATCTTCAACTGCTATCTGCTTATTGATGTTGACAGTGCCAGAAATAATGATTAAAAATCTATAGATCATACATCCCCACAAAAACCCACAGCATTTCTAAATTGTCATGCTAAATTACCTTTAAGCTCAGAGACCTTTAAAGGTAATGAAAGCCATTTCTGCTCACTGATAATAAATAAAAGCTGCAGTTTCTGTTTATATTGTGACTTTTTATGAATCCAGAGGCTTTTGTTAATAAATACTGAAATGATAATGCACAAAGCATGCTGCAAAAGAAAACGTATGTCACAGAAAAGCACCGCCAATTTATTATTTCATATATGGAAGAAGACATAGAGTTTTTTCCTCCCCATAATTACTTTATTGTGTAAAAATATGTAGACCAGTGGATGACCAATAAGATTGCGAAGAAGTTTGCTTTGGAGCTCCCAAGATCAACCACTTCTCTGCTATTGGATTGCAAAAATTAGAAGCTGCTGCCATTGTCTATTGACTGTCCTTCAGGGCCTCAGAAAGTGTTTCTTCTCATCACCTGGTAACTGGAGGTGCTAAAAGTGAGTTTTTGGCCCTTTCTACACTTAAGTCAGGATCAGTGGGTCTGGAATAGCCTGGCCCATTGATCCTGATCACAAGAGACCTGGGCAGGATCATGCTGTCTGCACTGCCAGCACTGATCCAGATTACCCCATAATGCGGTGCCATGGCCTTGAAGTGTGTGCAAACTTTGAGACCAGAGACACAGGCCCCTAAAGACCAGGAATCAAAGTTCCTAGCCTTGGGAGCCTCTGAAGGTGGCATTCCAGGGCTTGATTTGTCACACCATTGAAAGTGTTTTCCAATAGTCCCAAACACAGAGGTATGCCTTTGCACTGTACACCTCCTTGTTCAGGATTAGGCCCCACTGATCTACCCATTGGTCACAATTAATCATGATTACTAGTGATCTCAATCAGGGCCTCTATGATCAGGATCATGTTACGTGTAAAACAGATAGCATATTCCAGGGGTGTGTGTGGCCTCCAAGATTCGGACTTAAGGGAAGATGATGTGGCCTACAGCCTTTCTGTGTGGGCCCCTACTCCTGATTAATGGCCTGTGCAGAAAGGACCTTTGACTGAAATATGGGACCTTTCTGCACTGGTTCTTATGGATTATATCCTGGAATAGGGGCTTGCTTTCCACATGCTGGTATAATTATAGTCACCCCCCTGCCATAGTTTATACTACCAAGTGGACAGCAGCTCCTGTTTTGAGGAATGATCCAGAATAAGGCCCAGTGTAGAAAGGGGCATCGTCATCCCTTGTGTACTTTTTATTTATTGTATGCAGTTCACATGTCTTTGCTCAAACTGCTGCATGGATAAGGTTCCATTTCCCCCCACCCTTTCCTTTTTTGTCTCATAAAATGCAGTTGGTTTTCCAAATTGTTGAATTCATTAGTGTTCTGAAACAACATTGAACATGGCTGTAGAAAATCTCTTATGAACCATAAGCCCCATCTACATGGAACTTTTTTGTTTCTCTATTGTCCCTCTATTGCAGCAGACTTTAAAAATGCCATTCAATTCAGAATTAAGCGTCCACATGAGGCTCAGCAAAATGCATGTTTAAAACGCACCTACCATCCCCATGGAAGCATGTTTTCTTTGCCCGCATCTTTTTCTCCCCGCCCCCTCTCTGGTTGATAGGGTGCTGGCAGGAATGGGGAGGGACTGCACTCTGCGCAGCCACAACCAGGAAGACAACCCCTGACAAGTCCAAAAGAAAAATAGCCATGGGTATTCACAAGTTCTCTGTCTGTCTCCCCGCCTGCAAAACCCACCAGAAACATTTATCACTTTGGGATCCAGAGCTTGCTTCCAAAGATAGTGATTTCACTGTAAAAATCCACCCTGTACAGCAGCAGTTTCACTGTAGCAATCCACCCACTTCACACCTGATAACATTGCAATTCTGGCTCTTTAAAGGTTCTGACCTTTAAGAAAGGGAAAGGAAGGAAGGTGCTGCAGTTCTGAGAGATGTGTGAATGTTTAAGGCTGTGTGTGCAGACGGCAGTGGTGGCAGAGCCAGGGTGCTTTTTTCGGAGATCTTGTGAATAACTTAATGAATTGCTTCCACAAGATCTCCATCTGCCTACTGTTTTCTTGCATTCAGTGTAGAATTTGAATAGTGGCTGTGGATGAGAGGCAAAGAGAGAGAGAGAGATGATTTTATTTGAAGATAAAACAAGTGAGAAGGCTGAAAAAAAGAGGAAAGATGGGACCACGGCCAGCAATCCCCGCCCCCAAATACCTCTTTTGCCATGGAGCATCTCCATGCACAATGTTGCTAGGAATACCCACGGCTTCCAAAAAGTGCATTGGTAGTCTTGTTTAAAAGGGGGGGGTCTTTCTTTTGTGCATTTTCCTCCTTTGTGGCGCTGGAAGCCCGGAGAAAAGCTCTGCATGCAGACGCTCTGGGGCAAAAGAAGTTTTTTTAATGGGCTTTTTGTTGCATGAAGATGGGGCCATAGTTGAATACTGCTTGCCAGGCAGTTAGTGATGAGTGAAACAGCTCTTTTTTTTTTTTTCCAAGCCCACACTGTTCTGTCTATTTACATCTTATAATTATGCTTTGAATTTAATGCACGGACTAAAATCATTCTCAGATGGGGATAAGAATCCCTATAAAAATCTGAGAAACTTTATTATGCATTTCTGTGAGAATTTCACAGAGCTTTGACCTACACCAGCTTGTTCTTGTCTTGTTAGATGTTCCTGAGATATCATTTCAAGGCTGTTCCTGCAATGCTTATTCATGAAATGCCCTCATCTGACCTTTTGAAACTCCCCAATGTACATTTATCTGGTCGCCATCTTTGTTTGCCTTTGGAACATGTTTGGAAGTACCTATGGGCAAGTTATCTAGAAGTGCAAACAGGAAAGCTGAAAGCAGATCAGTACAACTAAACTGTGTTCTTTCACTCTCTCCACAGTTATGCAAACACTGGCAGAAAGGAGGCGGAACAGCAAGGACAACCCAAGTGAGGGGCAAATGTGGACCAGTGAGGAGAGAGATGACTAGGGTTATTACAGATTAGTGTACTTCTAAGCAGCAGGATAGCACAGCTATCAGGTTACTAAAGAGAAAGAAAATGGCTTGGACTGTATGGTAACTTTTTCATAGTCCTTATCAACCCCATTGTATGACTCCAGTGGCTGATTCAGTCCTTGGTGTGAAAATGGCACCAGGGAGGGTGCCAACAAGACGCCATTTTAAAGCAGACTCTTAAGCATTGTCAGTTGTGGACCACTCCATCCATACATTGTTCAGAGGACTGGGCCAACCCAAATGGTATACAGAGTCCAGCACCTCGTCACAGGGCTCCTAGAAATGGACCATTAGCAGCAAAGTACAGTCACCCCTCAGCTCACAACAATGAAGGAAGGGAATGAATATTGGGACAGGATGGGGCCACAGAGGAGTGGTGCACACTGCTGTCCATCACTCCAGTCTTGTCCGGGATCATACTGTCTGAATCCAAGACTGGCCTCCACATTGTGCGTGAAGCAACATGGTGCAGAAGCTGCTTCAGTGTCCAGTATTGATCTGGTGGAAGGAAATATAACAGGCAAAGGTGAATATGGAGGGGATTCAGGAGGAAAGCATATTTGATGGCCAGGTCTTTATAAGGTAAAAGGGAGAATAGCTGTAGTATCCAAGGGAAGCTTTCTGATAGTGACTGTCTTTACAAACTCAGGCTGTGTCTTCACGGCAACTTTATCTCAGATTCAAAACATTTTCAATCCTCGGAGTCCACACAGCAGTTTGGTTAACACGCTTTCCCCATGTTAAACCACCCCAAAGCGTGGTGAATCTCAATCCTGATTTCAACAGGTCTCATTCCGGATCGTACGCTTGAAACATTTTACATTTTTTACTGTGTGGACAGCACCAATTTAAGGGATGAGAATCCATGTTTAGGGTTTCCCTCTCCCAATAGCTTGCTTCCAAAGACAGTGATTTCAGTGTTAAAAATCCACCCTTAACAGCAGCGCTACACTGTAGCGATGGAACCACTTCAACCTGATAACAATGTTGCAATTTTGCGCAATTCCAAAACATACGATCCTCAGAATCCGGATCGAACGTGATTAAGTTAAAAGTAATGGGAACAGGCAAATTCGCGTTTGCATCCGGTTCTATTATTTCGGTTTAGGGAAAGCGAAATAAGCTTGCTGTGGGGATTCGCCCTCAGAAGCTTCTCGTGCTGGTAACAATAACAGCCAGTCTTCTTCACTGTTTTGATAAAGCAAGGAAGTAGCAGGAATTGCTCTGCAAAAAATTGTCTTGACTTCCTGAATTCTAAACCAGGCAAAGGGATCCACATTGGGATCCACATAGAGAGCCAGGAGGAGAATGTAACATGTAGACCCTGATGGTGCTCTTTGACTCTTGTGGTGGAATGGCAGCCCGATAGGTGTGTGGACTTATTCATGATGCCATTTATGCACTGTGCTGATCCTTGACAAAAGGGTGTTTCAGAGCTCTGTGCCCAAAATGCCTTTGCCCAATACTTTTAAAAATTGAACACCATTGGTGTCTATGCCGTGTTTAAAGTCAGTAAAGTATTTTTTTCAAAAAATAATAATCCCTTCTGTGTTCTGTCCATATAACAGAACTGAGTCCAGAATATTTTCCCCATCTTTGCAGCCAAGCACACCACTGCACACAATGTACTTATGGGACTTTGATAAGAAAATGCAAGCTTTCCTCCTCCTGCTCCTCCTCCTCTCAGCTTCCAGAGTCTGCATAGTGTTTCATCAGAGTGCTTTTGAGCTGCCTTTTGTTTGTTTGTTTTTCACTAGCACACTTTGTTTTTGCCTTATGTTCTTCAGCAGAGACAAGAAGATACATGATCCACCCACAGTATCGCCTGTCTTTCCTACTCACTTGGCTCTTCATGGCAGTGGGAGAAGGAAACTTTCAGTGAATTCTCCCCTCCTTCTTTCCAATCCTCCACCTATTCTACCCATGACAATTTCAGTCAAGCCCTGAAAAAACCAGAGAAGTCTTTCCCTGCAGATCAGCCCTGAAGGAAGAGGGGGGGGGAAACTCTTCTTCATCACTCGACCAGAGGGTAATTCCAGCTGTTACCATTGTATTTAGGCATATTTGTTGCCCCAGAGATATGTGCATCATTGCCACAGAGTGGGATCTAATAGGTGTACAGTATTTCTGCCTAAGGGAGCATACATCCTTAAATTCTAACTGGCAGACCCTGTGAAAAGGAACATAGTTCTTCCTTCCCTGAAAAGTTATGCCTTCACAACACATAAAGGCTATGTGTCTATGCCCCTTTCTGCACAGGTCCTTATTCTGAATTATATTCTAAAGCTGGATCTTCCAGGGGCCATCATAAGGCCCCACTTCCCATCCAAATGCATAAGAACATAAGAACATAAGAACATAAGAGAAGCCTTGCTGGATCAGGCCACAGCCCATCTAGTCCAGCATCCCGTCGCACACAGTGGCCCACCAAATGCTCATGGGCATCTCAAGCAGAGACAAGGACAAACCTTCTCCTGCTCTCGAGTCCCAGCAGATGGCCCTAGAAGCGCCCCATTTCCTCCCCCCCCTCAGCCTGAAAGATGCACCTAGGCATTCGTTCTAGTAGCCATTGATACATCTGTCATCCATAAATTTGTCCAACCCTACCTTAAAGCCATCCAGACTGGTAGCTGTCACCACCTCTTCCGGCAGCACATTCCATAGGCCGATGACCCTCTGTGTGAAGAAATACTTCCCCCTGTCAGACCTTACGCTCCTACCCATCAGCTTCATAGAGTGCCCCCTGGTTCTAGTGTTGTGCGATAGAGAAAAGAAATTTTCTCTATCCACCTTTTCTATGCCGTGCATAATTTTATATACTTGAATCAGGTCCCCTCTCAAACGCCGTCTCTCCAGACTGAAGAGGCCTAGACGTTGCAGCCTGGTTTCGTAAGGGAGGTGTTCCAGACCCTTAATCATTCTGGTTGCCCTTCTCTGCACCTTCTCTAGTTCCACAATATCCTTTTTGAGGTGTGGTGACCAGAATTGTACACAGTATTCCAAAGAATAAAAAAGACCCTTTTTCCAAAGCCTCCTAAAAGACTGGATCTCTGTTTTGCTAATTGTTTCACCCTCCTTTATTACTGTTATTCCTGCTCCTGCACAGATGCTGCATATTAGCATCAAGATCAAAAATGTAGGAGGCCTCCCTCCTCCACACTCCATATGCCTTGCTTGTTTTGATTCTTCCTCACCCCCACCCCAGCATGTTATCCGATTATTGGTGTCCCTTTCAGAAACTCTGGTGTTGATCTGCAGGCACTAAGACTTTCTCAAGTATTAAGAGGAAGGCTAGAAAGAGGTTGGAACCAAGCTCATAAATACCTACTTAAGTACTCAGACAGGACAATTAAAAACTCAACAGCTGGGAATAAAAGTGCTTAGACATGTTAGGTTTCCCAGCTCTTAATTTTAGCTTGCAACTCCTTATTCAGGCCTCAGCATTGGCCTAACCTGAACAGCAAACAGCCTCCAATTTCTGAGGGCTTTTATAAAATGTTATTACAAAGTTGGCTACCGTCCAGTTTTGGAATTGAAGTGCTTCCCCCCCCACCACCACCTCACCTCGTCTAATTTAAACCTGTGTTTCTCCTTTCTGAAAAGCATCTATTCTCTCTCTTTACTTAGAATGTACTTTTACTCACTTGAAGTTTACATTTTATCTCAACAGATGCCCCTTGTCTTGAGGTCAAATGGTCTTCATAAAGGATGTCCTCTCCTTCAAACACAAGTCTCTCAATGCATCATGAACATCTCAACATAGACACAGAGAGCACAGCAACACTTAGAGAGTTGTACATATTTTTGTCTCATCGTTGGATCCTTAGCATCTGCCTGGAAAGAAGCAATGGTGAACCCCATTCTAGGGATGTGCACAATTTTTTTTCTTACCATTCGGTTCTCATTGAAGAAAACTGGACTGAAATTCACACTTGAGCAAGTGGAGCTACTTTGAATCTGCTATGCTTCGATTCCCTCCACAACTGTTGCGCTTTTGCATCTGATGCCAATCCAATGCCAATCTGATGCAAATCAGCTCCAAAGCTTCAAACAAAGCAACAAAAGTTTTCAGTTTGCATGCAAAGCTCAGTCTTCGGATGTAGCCAATCGAATGCTAAGTTTCAAACATTCACAATTTGTATTAATTGCAAAAGTGATGAATGTTATTCGGCCATCCCTTTCCCATTCATGTTGTCAAGAAAACTGGATGGATATGTTCGTGCAATCACCAGGGCTGGTTTCACACATGCAAGTAAACCACACCAAGAAGGAGCCTCCCTTTTGCATGCTAGTATGACTTAAGGGAGGCCTCTCCTAGTATGTTCTGTCTCCACAGGATGGAGCCTAGACTGGACTAGCGTATCCAAAATGGTGCCTCTTTTTTGAGGTCTACTGACATATAAAAGGGTGGATGCCATGCCTCCAAGATCCGGTATACCATAGAACTCCAAAGAGTTCTAAAGACTACAAACTTTCGTTTCTGGCCTTTGGAAAATTCAGAGGTACCAAACATGAGCTTCAGAGAACTAGCATGGCATAGAATAGACTGTCCCAATGCGGCCTGCCTTGTTCTGATCCAAGAGCAATCCATCCTAACCAGGATTCAGGATCAAACTTGAAGGAGCCTTTCCTTTTAGCTCTTAGCAAACATGGAGTTTTTATTTTTTAGGTAATATTGGGTTTTAATATTTTAGATGTTTTATTTTTATTGCTACCTGCCCTGGGCCCATGTGGTGAAGTGGGAGATATAATTTTAAAAAATAAATAAATCATAAATACATATTATTGAACAACAACAGAAATTTTCATTGGCCGTGTCCCCATGCAAGTTTGGTGCACTTCCAAGCGTGGGATCGATAAGGTTTGTCCCCAAGGGTTTTGGATTTGATCTGCGAAAAGCATACCAAATCCCCCCCCCACCCCAAAACCATGCCAGAGGGTGCTAAATTTGATACCTGAAAAAAACAAGTCTCAGCATGGTTTGGGGAACCGGCATACATTGCTCAGCAAGCCGGGAATGCACATGGGGACAATTGCGGGCTAACGGGGAGAAGGTTTGCACTCACATCATTGGGAGGTGGAGTGTGCTTGCTCTCCCTGCCCTGTCCATTCGAGATCGAAGCCGCTGACTTTTTAAAATGCTGATCACAAAGGCAGGCTGGTGAACAGCTTGGTTTTTTAATTTTCTGCCATTTCTACAGAGGTAATTCCAACCCCATTTCAAGAATGTCAAGGCAGGCTGCTTAATGGCTTGATCTTTGTACCTTTTACAACCCCCGTTTCCCTGATCTGTAAGGTGATCGTAAATAAAGGCTTGATTTTCAGTTTATGGGCATTCTCTTGGTCCCTGGTGGAGTGGAGGTGCACAAAACTGCTCAAGCGGCTACTGCCACTAAACCTCATTGCGGCTTTCAGCATTTAAAAAAAAATTTTAAAGTTATTTTTATGAATGAAGCTTTATTTTTACTTGTTTCCATGCCTCCCACCCCAGTCCTGGCTGTCAGTTCTGCTAAGGGAGGGAGGATGCAGCACAGGGGTGAGCTGACGTCAATCCAGCTTGCAATGAGGAGAGAGGGGTGGAAAGGAGGGGGCACTGCTCCCCCATCATCTGCGTACCTGTCCCGCATTGCTGTGAATGTCATGAGGATGCCTGAGATGCATTCCCGGTTCCATTCCTGGCCCATGCGTGCCCAAACAGCACCCAAAGTGTGCCAGACAGCTTGCATGGGGACACAGCCATTATCATTATTCCTATCATTGGTGCCATCATCATCATCACACAGCCTAATAGTTAGGATTGGTCCAGTACTCTGACAATTGGATTCTTCTCAAGGACCCTATTGGGTCAGAATCTGTGCTGTTCCCAATAATGTCACCTTCTTTAACTGATGGCTCTTACCAATGTCTAAGGTGTTATGAGGTTTCTCGGGTTGTTTTAGAACTTTACCAAAGGGAGTTCTCCCTATCCCAAGCTTGCTTGCTTGCTCGCTCGCTCGCTCGTTCATTCCTGCCTTATGCCTGAAAATCATAAGGCAGGTTACAGCTGCATGTGGAACAAATTCAGGTCATCTCAGCAAGATAACTTGGCTTCCTCTCCTAATACTTTCTTAGTGCTTAAGCCTTTTTCTATAAAGGGCTTTCTGGGGTCTGCCTGAAAATGATAAAAAAAATACATACAAAGGAGACAAAATTCAGTTTTCACCTTGCATTCTAAAGATTTTTGCACCTCTTTTACCTCACAGTCTGGTGTGTGGTGCCTCGTGTTTATTTGAAGTATTTATTGCATTTATTGCAAAGTATAAATGCATTGTATAATATGTATTTAATTGCAGTTAAGGTTGGAGAAACAGGTAAGCAGTGGGGGAGAAAGTAACCCACAGGAGCAGCCAATTAGAAGCAGCACATGCTGAGCAGAGA
>MTQE01001134.1:33600414-33632458 GCA_014337955.1 Aspidoscelis marmoratus | reverse complement strand
TGCTACCTTGGCTTTGAGGGAAGAAACACGTTCCCTGAGAGCCCGGAGCTTATTGCACCGAGCACAGACCCAGGACTTGCACCCAATGGGCAGATAATCATACATTTGACACTCAGTGCAAAACACTGGGAAGCCCCCCTCCCCCTGCTGGCATTCTACATTCATTTTATTAATGGACTTGTTTTATTCTTTAAAAATTTAACTTGAAAAGTATTAAATAATTTTTCTTCAAGATAAACTTTTCCAAATTAATAGTTTGTTATGATATAGTATGTTTATATCATGAACTCCCCCAAAGAGTCCCCCAAAACTCTTTCCAAAACTTACCACAGCACAGCAGTAATTTTTCCAGATTTATAAATCAAATTCCAAGTTATTTCTGTTCAGTGTTAGGAGAAGCACCTTCTCTCCCTGAGTGTTTTTTTCAAACTCTTGACACTCTTGACACTCAGCCCCAAAGTGGGACCAGGGTACTAGTCACTAAGTGCACTCAAATACCCTATAATGCTGTTTGACTCACATGCACCATTTCCTAAATGAGAAGAAAGAACATGGGATCCAGATGACGACTACTCACCTCCTTGCACTGATCTCTCTTGGGCCCAAAGGTAGGGGACTGGCATTAATTCTGTGTGGCCAGGACCACTGTGCCTTAGAACTGCAAATTCTTCTATGGAGTTTTTTACAATGCTCATTATTTTCATGTTTCTGCTGTTCTGTTACAATGAGGACAAAACTGAGCAGAATCTCACTTGTCATGTTGATCCCAATGGACAAAAGAAAAAAAAGAAAGAAAGTAATGTTTGATAGGATTCAGGTTAGTTTGCTGCCATTATGTATGTGAGCTTTCTTATATCGTCAAACTGCAGAAGGTAGATGGATTTCAGAAAAAGCGTATGAGGGCTGCTGGGTGTAAGGCCTGCTCTTTCTCTTTGCACTCCCATTCCATTTTGCCGGTCCAGAGCTTACACCAATCGAGACTGAAGCAAAAGATATCATTATTTACCCTGTAGCCACTCCTGTCAAAGTTTTCAAAAAGGAGGAAGGAAAATGCCTCCCTTTTGAATGACAAGAGGGAAGGATTACGTTTAATGTCTCCTACGTGTAGAAGGCAGGAATTGAGCCAAGCTGAAAATAGAAGGCAGCTCCATATCGGTGCTGTATTTTTAGTTTGAGCATGTTACTCCACACCCTGTCTGGCCCATATATGGCAATCTGTGCTAATTTCCTGTTTTGATTTCTCAATACTGGTGGTGCCACATTAGTTTCAGTTTCTGAGGCAACACAAGACAGAGCCAATCTGGGCAGAACAGAGCTGCTGGAAACATTTCCAAAAGATAACAGATTAGTTCCCTTTCTACACCTTCAGTGGCAAGAGATCATCTACAAAATTTGACCTATTGCTCAGTGGTGGACTGACTTCCCAGGTCTGCTCTGTTAATAAATCCCTTTGCTTTGCCAGTCAAAGCCAGCTATGGGAGACATATTTTGTTTTTCTGTACTTTTAAGTTTGTACTGTTATTGAGTTTTTCTATTTTTAATTGTTTTACTATGTTACCAGCCCTGCTGGTTCACTTCCAGCCTAATTTGAGCAGGAATGTACATGCTGGAACTCCATTTTGAACCTAGAGTCATCCTTGGAACTATGGCCAATGAAAATCCACTGGATAACCTCAACCAATCACTTCTTATTGGCCTAATCTACCTTAGAGGGTTGTTGTAAATCTAAAAATGGTGAGAATAATGTGCTCTGTTTTTAACTCTTTGGAATTAGGGAGGCAGATTTTGCAAATAAAATTTCTTTCAGTTTACTTTTGAACGGGTCTTTATTTCAGCATTTGGGTGTTTCACACAATCTGTGGAGAATGATTACTCATCCATTTCAGTTTTCTTGGTTTTAACCCATAAAAGTAATCAACATTTGACCTTTGCAATCCTTAGCTTCACCAGGTAGATGAAGTTACCATACGAGAAAGAAGACAGGGCTCCTATAGCTTTAGAAGATGTAGAGAAGACAGAATGTAAACAGGCGCTTCTTATAATTTCTTCTTTTGTACAACTATTAGACAGGCAGGAATCTTGCTTCTTTTTCTTATGGTAACCACACTAGTGGAAACCAAGTGTTGGTTAGCAGCTGAATAACGTGAATCAAAAAAATAAATGGTCGAACTGGAAAAGATTGGGGTCTCTGTATTCTTAGGGGGGTTAAAATGATGCAGTTTTGAAAAAAGAACATCCTGCCTGCGTACTTTTTTATTTTATTTTGCCTCACTAACTCCCCGCAACCCATTCCCCACAGTAATTGTTGTATCCTACCAACTGCCTGAATTTGTGTTTTCATCCAATCCTCCATCTGTGTGCAGAGACTAGAATGATGTTCTGCTCTCTTCAAGACAAGGAGCAGTTACTCCAACTGCTACTATTAAGCTTTTATTGCTAATTAACAGTAAGCATTTCAATACAGCAATCTGGGTGAAACATTTGCCTGTCACAAGGTCATAACTAACAGAGCTCCACAATTTCTAATCCTCAGTAAGCCTCCCTCCCATCTGCTCTGTCATCTAATTTCTTTTTGAAATGCTCTTCTTACCCACTTGGTCTTAACTCTCTGACCTTGTTCTCGTGCCTTTGCATGCACTGATTTATTATTGACTGGCTTAGATAGCTGACTCCCACTAGACTGTTTACTTGGCTCCCTTGAGCCAGCTGTGCCAGTTGTTGCCAACTCATCTAAGTTCTCATGGAATGCTCAGCCATGACTGGAAGTTCAGGCTAAAAACTCTGGGCCATCGGTATAGCCTAGGTTCAAATGCATCTGTTTGGAATTGTCTAGGCAGACAATCCCAGGTCACTCAATGTCAGGAATGGTGAGGTGCAGGAACATTCCTGTTCCTGTCCAGCAACAGCAAGTATGCAAATGGATGCCTGCCTTGCATGCTCCAAGCCTTGCTTCTGGATGTCAGATGCTTCTTGTATGTACAAGATGTCACGTACGGTGTGCAAAGGAAAAGCCAGGATGAGGCTGGTCCAGATGCAAGACCTGGAAATGTTACATTTGCACCACTCCTGGACCATTCCCAAAGCCATGGGATAGCCTGTGGACAGCTTTCAACTGTCCACAGCAGGTAAGCCTTGAGAACAGCTCAGGAAGCCTCTGGGACAGCTGGGACAGATTGTGGTGCAAAAAATGTGTTTCTGCTGTCCACCTGGAACTGTCCATAAATAGAAGCTGAAGCTCTGGAGCACTGCTCTGAAGCCCTGTTCACAACAAATAATGGAACATTTGGTGTACGTTGCAGAATAAAAGTTATTCTGGAGAACAGTCTGAGTGAGAGCCTGACGCCTCTCCAAGTAAACCATCAGCCTGTGTGAGAGGCAGTGTTGGATGGCCCAAAATTACATTTACCTCCTGGGTGGGAGCCAGGGGTGCATTCCCAAAGCCACTAAAGTCCAGATTGGATTTGGATTTGGACTTGGGATTGAGCGATCCCATTAAATTCCCAAGCTGTCTGAATCCAGGAAAGGTTGTTCCCATGCCTTTCCTTTTCCCTGGATTTTCTGCAGAAACCCCTGCAGAAATCCAGAGAAAATAACCACCTCATTACTGAGGACTTTTCTGGTCCGGTCCAAACTTTAGTCCCAGCCTGGGGTGAGTGAAACGAGCAAGGATGGGTGGATGTGGGGAACGGAATGCAACAGCATCGGACAGTTGTTGCAGGTTGTTGCAGAAGGAGGGGGAAGAGGAGGCCAGGATGAGTGGGGGTTCGGGGAGGCTGCGGACAGGGGCAGTGGCAGCGAACAGCTGTTGCAGGATTGGAGGAGGAGGTCAGGGTGAGTGGGGTGTGGGGGGCAGCAGACAGTTATTGCAGGATTGGAGGAGGAGGAAGCTGGGGTGGCAGTGGCAGTGGTGGTGGACGGTGGTGGCGGTGGGTGCAGGTATCCTTGTGTGCACCTGCAGCTTGGTTGTGGGAACAGCCCGATGTGCACTTGGTGCTGTTCCTGGCCTCCAACCCTAACCACATCACAACCCGGATTACTCTGGTCAGGAGGTTACAGTAGGTGGGAACTCAGCCTTGATGTCCCACTGCTGGGCTACCATCTATCTTGAGTGAGCAGAGCTTAGGCCTTTTATTCCAGAGGGGGTACTTTGTCCTGCCAGGGAGAGAGGGATTATATTTTATTGTATGTTTTATACCATCATATGTCTTTGTAGGTGTGTGACCCACACTGGGGCTTTCAGGTGAAGGGTGGGAGGGAAGGAGGGAGGGTGGGAGGGAGGGAGGGACAGACAGATAGATGGACAGATGGACGGACGGACGGACGGACGGACGGACGGACGGAAGGAAGGAAGGAAGGAAGGAAGGAAGGAAGGAAGGAAGGAAGGAAGGAAGGAAGGAAGGAAGAAAGAAAGAAAGAAAGAAAGAAAGAAAGAAAGAAAGAAAGAAAGAAAGAAAGAAAGAATCAGAAACTCCATGGGCAAAAATTTCATGAATAGTTCTAATCTCTGGTGAGCAGATTCACTTTGAAAAGCTCCTTGCTGTAATATAATATATAATATCAAGGATAATGGTCTGCTCCATACAGGTGCAATGAGGTCTTTTTTAATGATCATTTTCTAGGGTTTTACATGGACCATCTGTTCTGAATGGTGCTGCATGAAAATAACATGCTAGTAATTCAAACACATGTGTAGGACTCCCCCGCTCCCAGTAGAGGTAAAAGTTGAGTTCACTAGAGCCAAGTGACACTTAAGATTGCAGGAATAACAGCCTCCAAAGTGAAGGGGCTAGTGTGATAATTGGGGAGAGATAAACTGAAATGTTTGGCTGAAAAAAGCAATACCAGGAAATGACACAGACATCACAAGATAAAGAATTCTCACTTTGCAGGTTGTGGAATTTTTATTCTTATTTATTAAAGGCCAGACTTTTGTTAGTATCCTCCAGGAGTATAGTAAGTTGCTTTTTTAATGCTTGTTTATTTTTGTGTTACCTCACCCATATGCATGAGAAGTTGTGGTTTATACTGTAAACAGCCACTGGGCTTTGAGCGGGTAGACAAGTTGCTTGCCAAAGAGGTGTCTCCAATGCTTTAACCTCTGAGTGCTGCAGCAACATCATTAGATGCGGATGATCTGTTCATGATCAGATCTTCTCCAGGTAGTTGCAAAGCTGTGAGCACAAAGGAAGCATGGAATCCAGGCAACCCAGAGTTAAAGAGTCATCTCATTCTTTCTCTGTGTCAGGCTGTGTTCAGACATAACAAAAGGGGTCAGTGTGTGGCCTTCATGTTCTCAAGCTACATCCACCTTTTTCAGCACAGGCTGTTTAGGAGAAGGGGGAGGTGTGTGTGTGTGTGTGTGTGTGTGTGTGTGTGTGTGTGTGTGTGTGTGTGTGTGTGTGTGTGTGTGTGTGTGTGTGTGACCACAACTCAGTATGTATTAAGGAATGCACCCTGACTCTTCCTAGCAGCTCACAGACAGAGCAGGGCTAGGCAATAATTGGAAGCTGTGCTTTGGTACGTCGAACTGCATGTCAAGACACAGTAAACAAAAAATGGGGCTTGGGAAGATCAAAGGAAGGCTTCAAATATCTCCTCCGTCCCTGTAGTCCCACCCTGAAGGCTCCACTCACTCTCCCCTAAAACACCTGAACAGCTGGATGACTTCACGAGGCTGTATCCTAGTGACAGAATAAGGAGAACAGGTAATGCTTATGCTAGTGTCATGTGAAAAGAAAAGAATATGTGGAGTTCGTGGCATAGTGATTGGAACAAAGTAGAGATGTGCCTAACTAATTCAGTCATTTCACAGTTCTCAGCAAACTAGGTGATTCACATGCAAACCTAGATCACCCTGTCGTTTGAAAAGAATGGTTCAAAGCAAACCCAAACCAAGAAGAAGAAGAAGGGTTGGCTTTTCTACCCCACTTTTCTTACCCATTTAAGGTGACTCAAAGTGGCTGACAAAGCTTTTCTATTCTTCTCTCCACAACAGAACACCCTGTGAGGTAGGTGGGGCTGTGAGAGCTCTAAAGGTCACCCACCTGGCTTCATGGGGGAGGGTGGAATCGAGCCCAATATTCCCAGATAAGAGTCTGGCTCCCTAATCACTAGACCAAACTGGAACACCAAGGGGTATTCTAACTCACTAAGAGAACAGGAGCAAACCAGAGGTGATTTGCCATGGTGGTTTTCTATGCTTTGCTTGGTTCACATGCAAACTGAATAAACTTGTAGTTTAAAAAATAGTTCAAAGTGAACCCAAACCAAAGGCAGTTGATTCAATTTGAACCAAACACTAATTTTCAGTTTGTGCCCATCTCTAAAACAGAGCTATCAAGGCTGAGGCATGTTGAATATTTAGTTACATTTCAATTCTGTCCTATAGCCTAAGGTCTCAGAATGAGTTACAATAGACAGGAATATAAATGAACAATTAAAATTCAGTCAACACCTACATAGTGCCTTTATGATGTTGTGAATGCATATGAGGATGCAGGGAGCACATCACCTTGGTGTCTTATGATACACTGGGTGAATAAGCAAGTGCAACATCCACACAAACTACTCAAGGGCTCTGAGTGCTTGAATGGTAGAATGGGAGAAAGTACTATACCAGCACTGAGTTGAACTGTCAGTGGTTCTACTGCCACCACACACCCCAGCCTGTACTGTCTTCAAGCTCAAGACCAGAACCACTGTAACACAGTACCTCCCCACTCCCACTTCCTGGAGGTAGTCCAAAAGGATACCATGGTGAGGTCCTCCTGGGCATCCCATGACCTTCAGTAGTGAGGCTGGTGGGCACCTGGGAGAGAACCTTTTTGGTGATGGCCCCAGACTATGGAACAGTCTCCCCCTCAAGGTGTGTCATGCTGCTTCCTTACGTATATTTAGGAATGTGGCGAAAACGCACCTCTTTACTCTGGCCTTTGGCTGAGATTATGATATTTTCCCTCCTAGTACAGATACCGCCATTTTAAACATGTTGTGTACTGTTTTAGATTTGTTGAATTTTTAAAGGGCTTTTAATGTATATTCTGTTTTTAATCTGTTGTTTTAACAGTCGTTACTCTCCCAGAGACCTTTGGGTATGGGGTGAGATAGAATTGTAAATAAATAAATAAATGGTTAATGGTGTCAAAGGCCAGTAAGAGATCAAATGCACTCTCTTCCACAGAAAGTCATCCACTATGGTGACCAAGGCTGATTGTATCCCAAAATTAGATCTGAATACAAACTGAAATGGATCTAGATAGTTTCTTCCAAGAGTATCTGTAGCTACACAGTTACCTAGGGATGTGCATGAATATTCGTAACATTCAAAATTTGTATGAATTCATCCAAATTCAGACATTCAAATTCAATGTTGAGACATTCAAACATTGACATGCATATTCAAATTGAATGCTTCAGAACATTTGTATGAAGCTTTGCTACATTCATGAACCTGGGGAGGTGGGAAGGTGGCTGTGCCAGTCCCATCTGCAACAGATCCAGAGTGATTTGAAGAGGAAGAGGCGCAGCAGCTGTTGGAAGAGCCACCATTGTCTGTTCACCCAATGGCAGTAAGCCGGAAGGTGGAAAGTGCTGTCATAGTGGTTCTTACAATTCTGTGCAAAAAAAGTGACTTTGGTGACATTTCCCACCTCCCTAAGGCAGGATAACAATGATGGGTATAGGCAGGTACAGTCTCCCCATTCCTAAAGCTTTCCCATGGTGGCATTTTTTACACCAGGCAGATCTCGCTTTTAATAGGCTTTGTTGTAAGAAATGGCCAGAAATGAGAAATGGTTAGGGATGTGCACAAATGTTTGTTGTTGTTATTGTTGTCATATTTGATTTGTATTGAATAGAATGCAAGAAAATTCATATTTGTTCAAATAGATCCCCTTCGAATGTAGTAGGATTTGAATTTGATACAAACATTCAATCCCATACGAATGCATATGAATCCCATACAAAACCCAACCCATATGAATCCAATATGAAGCTTCATATGAATGTATTGAAACATTTTATTGAAATTTGAATGTCAATCTTCGAATGTGCCGACATTCAATTCAAATTCAAATGTTCAAATTCATACAAATTCATACACATTTCAAATGTTATAAATATTCATGCACATCCCTACTTAATGTACTACTTCAGAAAGGCACCATGGGTTAAAACAAAAATGATCCATGGCCCCATCTCCAGTCTGAATGTTGTTATCAGCCTTTGGCTGAGGAGATAATGGACATTGCTGGTATCAAATGAAGATACTGTAGAGGAAAATGTTGGAGACCCAATTTATGCATGTGAGTGACTCTCAGAAGTATAGTGTGAAACATACTAAAAAAACAAACAAAGAAAAAGGTTTTCTTTAGGTTAGACTTAAAATGGCCCAGACATCTGTTTCTAAATATCACCCCCCTGTTCTTGAACAGTCCCAGGAGTGGCATGCTTTGAAATTTTTATCTGGCACATGATAGCACCTTTGACATGGCCAATTCTCATGGACTTAATCTCATATTCCAATATGATCACAGTATAATCATATTCATCCTTCTTACTTCCCCTGTGGTCTTTTATATATGACCAGAGTCCATCTCCCATCTGAAGATGAAAAACAGGTCTCCTATTGTATTTAATTGGTTTTCCATTGTTTAGGGTTGTTCACCAATAATTTCAATATTTAATTTTGAATAAAATACCTTTCAGAGGAAAAGTTTAAATACTTAAATTTGGATATACAATGTGAAAGCAAGACTCACTGTAGAAGACCTTGAAGTTAGGAAAGATTAAAAGAAAAGGAGAAAGAGGACAACAGAAGCTAAAATGGATAGATAATATTAAGGTGGTGATGACTATGAACTTACCTGGGGCCTTTCCACACTTTGCCCAGTAGTGCACTTTGGGCTAGCTTCTGGGTAGCACCATCTGCACTTTCAGGAGCCATTTCCACACCAGAAATGGCTCTTGACATCCCAGAAGCTACCCCAACATGCACTAGCACTGGTGCAGACAATCCTGCACAACACATGTCCAAAAAAGTTATCTTGCCTGGCTACTGGAGAGGCCATTTGCACCTCTTCTGGATGCCAGGGGTCATCTGATGTGCTGCCCAAGTGCGTTGGCATGTCAGGTGACCTGGGAAGCTAGCGTGAATGCATATTGTGTCACCATTGTCCCATTGTTGGTGCACATGCTCTGGTGCTGGGATGCAAAGAGAAGATGGTGGAGCCCGGACACGCATCCAGACTCAGGTAAGTATCCGGGCTTTGGGGGGGGATGCTAGTACATGCCAGGAGAAGTTTGCTATTCCCATCCAATGGATGGGATGGGAGGTGTGAGCTTCCCTTAGGACTCGAAAGAGGAGCTGAAGGTAGATAGCTATAACATCCTAAAATTTATAAGGATCTTAAAGAGCCAAATTTGGCTAAGGCTCAGAACAGCTAGTTTCCATGAGGAGTAATGGAAACTGGCATCACTTAAGGTGCCTTTGCTGCATAATGATGCACCCTAAGTGATGGAATAGCATCAGTACTATTCAGTCTTTTTATGAACTGGTAGGTAAGAAAACACATCCTAGTGCACTGTCAGACACAGCATTTTAATTAGTTTACAGGATGTCCCAGCAAGATATTGGCTTTCTGTATACCAAGACTATTTTGCATTTGGATTTAGTGAGTTCTAGCCCATTTCAGATTGTTGTCCTGTTTTAATTCAAAAGGTGAGAACATGCAAGTAAACTATTTGAGGAGGGAGCCATAACTTTTTGGGCATGCTTCCCATATCCTCTCATCCAATGGTAGATTTTGTTGTGGGCACTGTGCTCAGGAGAGTGAGAATGTCACTATTGGGGCTGGAAGAGAGAACAAAAGAGTAAACATAGTGGAAATTACACTTTGTCTGCCTCCTCCTTTCTCTCCCACCCCAGCAAGGAGGACAGTATATCCTCCATTTTCCTTTCCCAACCATCCCTGTAGCGAAAATGACAATGTATCCTCCATTTTCCTTCAGAAATGCACAAAGGCAATGTTTTCTTTCATTAAAATGGGACTTTTGTGCAACTTTAAACTCCTAAGCAAAGGAGAGGGGCAGCAAGGGGCTGTCCTACAGGCTGAAACCCCACCCACTTCATGACGTATTTGCCCAGTCAGAGAGAGAGTGTGGGCACCGTGGCTGACAATGGGCAAGGAGGAAAAGATGCGCTTTCCCCAGTGAGAACCTCAGAATCAGATTGACGCGATTTAAAGTGAAAGTAAACTAAACCACTTTCGCATTTGCATCAAGTTATTTTATTCCATTTTAATAAGCGTTGTAAATAGCTTTTTTTATTGAATGGGAATATGGCCAAGGAGGGGAATTTGGGAAGGGGTGGAGAGAGAAAGGTATGGTTTCCCCATGCCGAGCATGGGAAAAATGAGGAGTAACAACGAGGAAGTGTCAGTTGAGCCCATGAGGGAACACATACTCAGTTCTTGTTCACTCCCAATACAAATTAGCTCTATGACCACCTCCCTAGAGAGTTGTAATTCAAATTATGAAGACCTGGTTGGAATTTCATATTTCTGAACTTTGACTTGATTCCTGAGTTTGATGCTATCTTTTGAACAAGCCTCATCAAAACACTGTCATTCTGTTATTAGTAGCATGTAAGACACTGAATTATTTTGCAGTTTCAGGATCAGAACCATGGAGCTGGGGAGACAAAGCAATAGCAAAAGCCTGCCCCCAACCACATGGGGTCCTCTTTTGCATGCTGGTTGAGGTATATGAAAGCAGACCTCTCAGTTTCATTGTTGCTGTGTGTTTTCCTCCTCATGGGTTTGATCTTTAGATGTCTACGCTAGCTGTGAGTCACAGAACATGATTCTGCTTCCCTCCTCCTTGCCCCTCCTGCAGTTATATCTGCTAGCCTGTTTCATTGCTTATAGGAAATATTTTTTTAAAGTCATTTTGAATCTGTGAAGCAGATATGAGTCCTCCAGACCAGTTTAATTCACTACAGAAATGGTTTGAATGCCTCTGAAGCCAAGCAATCTGCCTCACATTCATGCTTGTGTGCAAATCTCTGAAGTACACACAGCTAATGTGTAAATTTCTAGTTCTTGCTAAATGACAAATCTATCTATCCTTCCTTGCCACCTGCTGAAGCTCATAGGAGTAGTACAATTTAGCTATCACCAGCCGAAACTGAGTCTCTGTTTGTAGCCCCCATTTAAGCTACTTTCCAGCCCATAGTATAATGCATAAGTGTTACGTTTTGGAGCTTTCTAAAATTTCTTCACCTCTTTCCCACATCTGGAGTATGACCTTCTGAAAGAAAGTAATTCAAGCTTACTTTTGGGTTTTGAACATACGTTTATATTCAGAGACATTATAGGCCCTTCTATATATGTAGAACTATTATAAAACAAAAATGAACAGCCCTCTGTTATGTATAGTAAAATTATTTAAAATGCCTGAGAGCTGTAATGTAAGCAGGTGCCCTGTTCACACACTATACAGGCAAAGCATCAGGGGTCTGGTATTTAAAAGAACAGTTTCAAAATATGGCAGGCATATTTAGGCATTTTATAGGACGTATTAAATATTCAGAGGAGGACAACTATTTCCTTTGATGTCTGATTCCTGTCCAGTGATGCAGTTATTATTTTAAATACAGTAATGGTGTTTATAAGACTGTGATCACGCCTTCACTTTAATCCTTCTTCAGTTCTTCTTGAGGTTCCACCGCTCATACCTTTTCAGTCCAGGTTGTGTTATTTGTAGACTTTTCTCCCTTCAATCGTATTTTCCTCATCAGGCAAGTTCCGACTGGGCAAAAAAAGTCAGTGAGGGCTTCTTTCTGCCATCCCGGCTGTCAAGTTTTAATTCAGGTTTGCAAGGAAAAATTCCCTCCTCCCCTCAGCAGGACCAGGGGGTCAGTGAAGATCCGGATTAAGGGAAGTACCCAATGGGTTTCGGAGCCTTTGCTAATTTCCAAAGGCAACTTAAGAATGACTTTGAAATGACTTTCGGGGGACTTTGAAGCCTGTGCTAATCTCCAAAGGCAACTTCAGAATGCCTTTGGAATGACTTCGGAGGGACTTCTGAGTTTTGATTTTGGGACACCCCCCCCCCATGGGTGCCTCTTCCCCAAGCCTCCTCTAGACCCCATTGCCCAATTGCAGTGGAAACAGGCTCCCTATAGTCCAGATTTTATGGCTGAAACCCCCATTGTGGACCGCTTTAATGGGGTCTACACGAAATCCGGATTATAGGTCCTGAAGGACCTATATGATCCAGATATCCCTAGCTGTGATGGAAACAGATGTGTCCCTAATGGGGTCCATAGTGGAAATGGGGTCATCCGGTTCTCAGCCAAATGGGTCCTTAATGGGTGCTAAAACTGGTACTTAGTGCCAGTGGAAAATCACCCCAGAGCTCACTTCCTTGTGTAGAGCTCATAGTAGGAAAAAGTAGCTCTGGTGCACCAAAAACAAAAAGTTTTACACCTACTCTGGGGTATGGCTTACTTTTTGCCTTCTTCATTCTTGCTGTGCTCCCAGTAAGGCTTTATGTTCATCCACCAAATTTAGGCCCTGGTGCACGATTGTCCATGACCTGTTTCAGTGAGACAAACAGGAGGCCTTCAGTTGCACCACAGCACTACCTCCTCCACCACACTGTCCTGATCTGTGGGCCACTGCCATTTGGAATTCAGTCCCTCCCCTCTTTCTAAGATCAAATCCTACTGAACTCTATGGGGCTTGCTTTTGAGTAGGTGTGTATAGGACTGTGTGCAGCTTTTACCTCTATCAATTCAATAAATATCTTCCCCTTTAGGATATTCTTTGCCATTAGTACTTATTTAAGATTCTTGTTAAGAATGCACCGCCCACCAGTGAATGAAGGCTCCTTTGCAGTTGGAACTTTGTTTAGACATTAAGGGCATGTCTCCATGGGAGCTAATTGCTTTGCTATTGATGCAATTTTTAAAAATCTGGGTTGTAACTCGCAATAAAGCGTCTCCATGAGGTTTGAGGCAACGCGTATTAAAATCGCACTTTCCTGTCCCCATGAAACCCGCTTTTTGTAAGCCCACATTTTTTCCCCCCCCCCCCCCACTGGAGCAATGAGAGGCTCTGTTCAGCTGTCAAATTCAGCTGCCGGCATCCACGTAAAGAACGGCAGCTGCTTTAATCCAAAAGCAAACCAGCCACCTCCTCTCTCTTTCACAGTGTGTGTGTATCTGTCTCTTTCCCTGCCTTCCCCCTCTTTCTCTTGATTTCTTCCCCCGTGGGTTTTCTCTTCTGTTTCTATGCCTCCTGTAAGCTTCACATGTGTGTGTGTCTGTCTCTTTCCCTGCCTTACCTCCCTTGCTTCTCCCACCCTATAAACTTCATTCATGTGTGTGTGTCTTTCCCTGGCTTCCCTGGCTTCTGCTTCTCTTGCCCTGTAAACTTCACTCGTGTGTGTGTGTCTTTCCATCCCCTTGTTTCTCCGCCCCCGTAAATGTCACTCATTTTCTCCATGTGGTTTTCTTCCCCCCCCCCCCATGCCTGAGCCTGCAATCGCTCAGGCAAGGGCTTCCTTAAAAGCAGCTGCTTTCACTCTTCTCACTATTTTAGTGGGTGCTCTCTCTCTTCCTCTCCTAATAATGCAGCCTCTGGTGATCACTGCTTTGCTTGTGCGCTGAATCAGCTGTCCTTCCATGATTTGAGGAAGCTGAATCTGACAGCTACAGGGCTGCAAGTAGTGAGTCGCTTTTAGTTCTGCTTATAAGCATCTCCATGCTCCCAGGAAAACCAGCGGTTTTCCCCTAACTTCGGATGTAGTACTGTTTAAAAGGGGATGTAGTACTGTTTAAAATCCATGGTTCTGCCATGGATTTTCCTCCTTTATGCCTGATGTAGCCCAGAATAAAGCTGTGCATGGAGACGCTCCAAGGCAAAACAAGCTTAAATCTGGATTTTTTTATTTTTATTTTTTTGGCATGGAGACGGGGCCTAAGGCTGCATTCACACCTACATTGTAATCCAGCTTTGTTGACAACTCATCAACAAATTATCAAGCTGTATTTTGGCATTATGTAACTCAGAAAAAACTACCTTTGAAATAAATAAAGAGGAAAGAAAATGAATACTCACTTTGCTGGTGTGTTTTCTCACTTTGAAAGTGGACTGAAACTGGATTAAAACTTAGGTGTGAACACAACCTATTTGAATTGTTAACCCAAAATATAAATTCAGATTCATTTTCTCTTTTTGTACTTCATTTGTCTGGAAACTGAAATCAGCCTTGCAATAAAATAAGGTATCATGTGGTTCTGGGTGTCTTTTGTTAAAATAAGATGTACAAGTGCAAAGTGTGAGATACTTGTAGTGGCTTCCGATTTCCTGAAAACATGTTATTCATAATAACAGAGTTAGTAGAAAGAGAGGAAGTATTAAATCTTGGACTCATATCAATTCAGCTGAAAATACCAGCCAAAGACATCCTTTTTGAGTATTTCCCACATCCAGGTAGCCCCAGCAGAGCAATAAAAGGAAAGATCTATGGGAAAGTGCTTGACAAAAAGCAAATTATTCTCCAGACTGAAAGTATCCAGTCAGCCGAAGGCACCCTAAACATTTATTTCAAATGAGCAAAAGAAACATTGCTATAAGCATGAATCCCACAAGAACCACTGGTTCTTATTTATGAATGGGAGTTACTATTTTTTTTTTTATTTTACATCCCTAAGTTTTCAGGTGGTGATAATGGCACTGTGATTTTAGTGTGGGGACATACACTTACACATGGATGCACACTTACACAAGTCTGTATCTGTATGGAGAAGGGATGCAGCCAGGTGAAAAGTCAACTTCCGGGAAGGGCACATGAGGAGTTCAGTGTCCAAGCACCACACACTTTGCCCACCCAAAGCCTTGATACTGTAGAATGAAAGACTACTTCCAGATGTGAGGTAAACCTTGCTATCCTCTTGGCACTAGATTTGGGAACACCAGACATCATACCTGAGGGATTCATGTTGTAGAGCAAACTGCAGCACACAGTAAGCACGCGGCAGTAGTATTATAGGAAATCCAGAAATGATTTCAGATTTCCTATAGTAACCTTGTTGACCTGTGCATCTGTTGGGCAGCATACACGATTGGCCCACTGGAGACTTACCAGAGCCAGCCAGACATGTGAAGAAGAAAGGAGTGGGCATTTGGGCTGGCTTCCAACAGTCTTCAGAAAGCCAATCATGTATGCTGTTCAGCAGACACATTGGTATGTGAGAGTCTGCTGCTCACATCTGGATTCTGGAAATGAACACAAATAACTGAAAAGGTGAACTGGGAGTGGGTGTGTACCATAAAGAGATGCTAAGAAGTATACACACATCCAACAACTGGCTGACTGACTGACTGGTTATTCAATCAATCAAACAAGCCTTCTCTTTTCAGTTATATACACAAAAGGGCTGAGATGCAATGCTTTGTGTTGAAAGATACACTAGCAAAACAAGGGGAAATAAGAGAGATATTGCTCCACTTGTAGGATGCGGGGAAAGGAGCCTTCCCAGAAAAGACAAAAGAGAAGTTTAAAAAATAGATATAGGAAATTCAAATTAATTAGAGGAAGTTGTTGTCTCCAAAATTGTCCTAAAAGTGATTTTGATCCCAGACTATAGAGCCAACCAAAGGCAGTGCCTTCATACTCAAAGCACTTTCTTTGAAAGATCCCGTCTGTCTTTGTCTAAATGTGGCCCTCGATAGCCCTGACATGCTCTTGGCCATTTCACTGAAACTCAACAACAACAACAATAACAGAACACTGGTGACTGAAAGCAAGCCACTTTCGCATTCTTTCATAGTTTTCTCAGAAGCCCTTAAGGTGAGGGAACATTCCATACTAAGTTCTTGACCTGAAAACAAGGAACAAAGAGCTATCAACAGTTGTAACAAAAACTCGTCTTGAATCCCTAAAATTTTTGGTCTGGGAAGAAATGTTTGTGCATCTGTATCTGGACCCAGAACACTCATCAAAGGCAGGGTCTTTTTTTCCTTCAAGGCAAAGAAACTTGACTAAGCAAAACCAAAATGAAGCCAGAGGCTTTGAAACTCAGGGTAAAGACCTCTTCCCATCTTTGAATTTGCCTGGGGATCAAACGTTCCAAATGTGCGGTTCTTATCATACTGATAAGGCCCTTGTATTTTGTTAGTGGCTAACTGGCTTTGGGAATTACGTATTATTCTCCCCCAAATCAACAACCTTACAAGGCCACAGTGAGCCAGATATTTCACATGCTGTTCAGAATTAGAAATCTACAGATTTAATCATTTTTAGATTAAATAGAGCATCCATATCTTCCCCAATGAACATACACACACACATTTAGTGGACCACTGCAATGAAAGTTCTCGCCCACACGCACAAGATTAAGTTAAGAATAAAAGAAGCATTCCCTTGTAGTGAACTGCAGCTCTACCTAGCTCAGCAATCTGCCTGTGGAAAGTCTGTGCACAAGATATCAATAAAATAATACTCTCCATGCTTCCAATTGCTTTAAGGTGGCATTCAGACACACACACTTTCCAAGGAATAGTTTAAATATGTTTTAAGCATCCTCTCTTATGCTAAGGAAGGTGCATCAAATTAAGCAGAGAGTGCAAACCTATTCTATTGAGGTCAGTAACAAATTACTCTCAAGCAAATGTCTATAAGATTATAATCTAATACGAATGTGCAGTGGATTGGGCTTCTTTCTGTAGGAGGAGGAGGAGGAAAGTTGATTTTTCTACCCCATTTAAGCGGACTCAAAGCAGCTGGCAAAGCTTTCTGTTCTTCTCCCCACAACAGAACACCCTGTGAGGTAGGTGGGGCTGTGAGACTTCAGAAGAGAGCTTTGACTAGCCCAAGGTCACCCAGGTGGCTTTATAGAGGAGGGCAAAATCAAACCCTTTATTCCCAGATAAGAGTCTGACTTTTCTGTAGTCTATATCATTATTCTACTCCCTGGTCATAGGCTGCTTCCATATTTACCAATGGAGTGGTCAATGTAGGAGATCAGGGCTTGTGTTCTGAACACCAATGTGGAGCAGAACAGCCCTATCCCCCACCTAATGTCTAATAGACCTCAATGAATATATATTCTGGACTACAGAGGTGTGCAGATGGTACACATGCTAGAATACCATGGGGGACATGTTTTGACAGGACACCAGGAAGCGGCATCAGAAGTTGATGTATCCCCAAAATGGCTTCTCCCATAAATTACAAAGGCCAGGAACTTTCAGAGTCTGGATGCCAGTTTCAAGAGCTGGATCCAAACTTCAAAGCTGCCAGCTAGTGCTGAACGTGCACAGGCCTCCTGCCATGTAGAGGGCTCGTAGCTCATACTAGGGCTAGTCTGATCAATCATAAGCCAGACTACCTGACGTGTGATTGCATGACATAGGATAGCCCATACTATGCATAAATAGCTATAGACTGTACTGATGCATCAAAGCATGGAGTGATCTACCATCCTTATTGCACCAAGTCTCTCTCTACCTAGCTCAACAATTGAGCCCATTTGGCTGATTTGGATAGCAGGATGCCTGAGACGCGGAAAAAGAGAAACGATTGTGCACAAGCAAATTTGCATTCAAAAATTTGGTCAGTCCAGATGTTCAAATGTCTGGACATTCAAACAAAACAAACTATGCTCTTGGCTTGCCAATACAAAAATTGGATTTTTGCACTTTCACAGTATTCCGCTGATGAAAATAGGCCTTTTCAGTAAAAAAGGCTTTGAATGCAAAAGTTCAAATATTCAAACAAATGAATTTTTGGATGCTTCAATTACCTCATGCATCTCCAATTCATCCCAATAATTTAATAACTTCTTCCTTTAAGTTCATTTTGGATTAGACTGCTGGACAGATTGGACGCTTTCAGTGTTAGCTTCCTGCTTGTGGAATTCTCTCCCCAGGAAAGCCCATATACTTGAGATCTAACTTCTTTTAAAAGTAATGGAGACCTATCTTTCCCCCAGGACTTATAATGGAATAATCCAATAATTAATACTCAGGCTCTCCTCTCCACAGGAGTAGAGACAGTTTTTAAATGGTTTGTGGTATTTTATAGAGATTTTGCCAAAGTGGTGCTTTTTTAAATATCCTTTTATTATTTCTGTGTGTGTGTTTCAAACTGCAAGTCTTCTTGAGTAATTGAAAATGGTCAGCAATAACCATTTATATAAGGAAATTTTATTTTTAAAAAGTCATGCAAGCATTTTTTAAAAATAGTAAACTGCAGCAGAAATAAATCAACCAAATGGTAGAATAAGAATATGATAAATGTGTGAGAAGTGAGATGCATTAATTAGACAGAACATATTTAATATTCAGAGGTGCCTGGTGTGGGGTAGCAAGGCAGGATATTATATCTTTGGGCTGTGATTTCTTCTGCAATACATCAAAGCCTCATTCACTAGTATCAAGCCTAGCATTGAATGGTTCCCTCATCCTTCCATTGCATTCTTAACGCAAAAGCCAGTGCTAACATCACAGTCTAATTCTCATTTTTTCCTAAATTAATCCTAATGTGTCTATGGAATGCATCGCATAGTGGGGTTTTTCCTAGGAGCTGGGCAAAGCCAGAGGAAAATCACACTATGGCTGTATCCGGACATCAGTGATTTATTCCAGTATTCTTAAATAGTTCAGAATAAGCATGGATTTATTCATGTTTTATTCTGGATTATCCAAATGCGGCGGAATAAGTGATGTCTGGATGCAGCCTATGTGAATGTCCCCAGAGCAAGAGCAGCAAGATGCGAATGACAGAAATTTTGAATGTCACCTCCTCAAACATATCCAATTTTTTCTGCTTCTACTGAAGGTGCATGGGTTTGCAACTCTGAGATTAAATTTGAGATAATACATTTTGCTGGGGAGCAGCCTGGTTCACTATTGCTGGGGCCACATCTAAGGTTTAATCCAGCTTCAGTCCACTTTCAGCAAAATGACTAGCAATTTTCTTTCCAAATTATCTACTCCAAAGATGAATTTTATGAGTTATTTAACACTGGAAAAAAAAACAGCTTGTAACACTGCTGATGTATTATCTCACTCTGAAAGTGGACTGAAGCTGGATTAAGCCTTAAGTGTTAGGCTGATAAGTCTACTAGAGTTATTTATATATAAATAATGTTTCAGTTATTGCCTCAGTCGGTGACATTGATCAAGGAACTCCAGCTACTTTCTGAATATCTGTTTTGGGTTTGAAACCAGTACTTCCCACTACCACTATCTGAGATTGGTTCTGGAGATTGGAGCAGAACCAATGCCAGGCACTGCCTCTCACTCCTAAATTCCATAACCTCTCCAAAAGGACACTGTGGTCAATGGTATCAAAAGCCACTGAGAGATCCAGAAGAACCAACAGGGTAGCATTTCCCCGGTCCCTATCCCAAAGGAGGTCATCAACCAGGGCGACCAAGGTGGTTTCCATGCTGTAGCCAGATCTGAAGCCAGATTGAAATGGGTGTAGATAATCAGCTTCTTCCAAGCATTCCTGCAGTTGAACAGCGACAGCCCTCTCTAGCACCTTGCCTAAGAAATGTATATTGGCCACCGGGCGATAGTTGCTTACACCTTCTGGATCCAGGGAAGTCTTCTTTAGGAGGGGCCGTACCACAGCCTGTTTAGGGGCTAGTGGAACCACCCCATCCCTCAGAGAGCCATTCACCACTTCCTGGATCCACCCAGTTATACCTTGCTGTCTAGCTTTTATCAGCCGGGGGGGGGGGGGACAAGAGTCTAGAGAGCACGTCGTCGGCCGCACCCCAGCAAGTAGCTTGTCCACATCCTCAGGCCACAATAATTGAAACTGATCCAGCAAAACTGAACCAGACAGTTCTCTGGATGTCTCCCCTGGACTATATCCAATCGTGACATCCAATCCCCTATGGATCTGAGCGACTTTGTCCTCAAAGTGCTTTGCAAAATTGTCACAGCAGATATTGCGTGACCCTGGCTCATAGTTTCTTTAGCCCAGTTTTATAAGGTCACTTACTACTCTAAAATGTTCTGCTGGACAGCTACTCGAGGACGCAATGGCAGTGGAGTTAGCAAAGACTCACAAAGGGAAAGATAAAAGGCAATTAAGTTATCTTTCCTTTTGAGCAGCTACTTTAAAACTCCCTAATTTTTCCCAGGTCAGGTAAATCTCCTAGGACATCCGATTTAGAGTAATATATATTCATTCTTTCCCAGTCTCTAATCTGTGAAGTACCGCCCTAGGCTTATACTTTATGCCCTCGGTCTGTCTATTTAAACCCCTGCATTCTTCTACAATCACATGGGAAATGCCTGATTGTTAAAGCAATAAATGTATGGATGGCTATGCAGTGATGCACCTCATTCTTTTGCTCAGCAGCGGCTGACTTGTGGCCCATGAAATCACAAGTAATTCCAGGTCCCATCAGACCCAGGCTGTGATCAGAATCAGAAAAGAAGAAAAAAGTACCTCTGAGACAGCTTAGAGAAGGCTTTGAGATGGGATTGTTCACACACCAGTCTGCCCCTCCCCCTCTCCTAAACACTGCCCTCATCCAGATTAGCAGATTAAATCCGCAGTTATTAAAAATGTGCAGCTTCCCTGCTGCGAAGCAGGGATTCAGTGTTCAGACTCCAGCAGCCCCCCATAGCTCCTGAACAGGAAGCTCTGAGAGTTTCCGTTGGCATGTGCATCACATGGGATGAGGAAGCCAATCACAGTTGAGCTGTCATCCCTGTTCTCACTGGCAATTCTCACCATCCTGTCCGGACTGACAGGTAGCTTCAAATTTACTTGACGCTGCAGAGCAAGTGTTCTCCAGCATTAAAGAGATTCACAATAGCATAGCATAGTATTGGCCATCATGAGCGACAGCTCGATCTTGGCTGCACATTCCAATGTTCAGCATCAAGAAGTCTGGATGCACCCATTATGTGCTAGAAAAGCATCGGGAACATGAACGCCACACACTGCCTTTTTTGTTGTATCTGAACAAAACAGGCAACATGTTTAAGTGCTCAGGGATGATGGTGTTTCTAACCACATCTGCTTTGATGTTTATCTCCTAGTCAGATCCATTTCCAGGGTAACATGTAGCCAAAAAAAAAGAGAGAGAGATAGTACCATATGGTCCTGGTGTTTTCATCCCATCTTTAATCCACTTTCTCCAATCCATTTTGAATGTTTAGAGGGGGGAGGGCAGACTGGCAGGTGAACAATGACATCTCTAAGTTGCCTCTGGGGTGCTTTTTTAAGCTGTGTGTGAATGCAGCCTGAAGTAAAGAGTTACAAGTAAAACACGTATAAGGTGTGTGGGGAAGAAAAAAAAAAGAGGAAAATTGAGTAACTCCCATATGCTGGCTCCTAAAAGTAGTCCCTTTCCCTTTGATATGTTTGCCAGCATCAAATGAAGCTTAAGTTTACAGTATGTGGTAAAAATAATACCTTTTCTTCTTCAAAAGACAAGACTCAGAGCACAAGACCATATTTAAGGAGTGTCCTTTTATCTGGTGAAACCAACATAAATCTGTGTGCATTTCCACCCAGATGGAAGCTTTGTTGGTCTAATCCTGTATATTTGGTTTCTATCACAGGCCAAATATTTGCTATGCAACTTGTATTCTGATATCCTTTGGAGCTGTTTTGCAATCCTAAAGATTTCCATATGTACTTTCCAAACTGATTGGCTAAGCAGTATTTCTTTTATTGTTCTGTGGGAACAAAAAACATACTGTCGATAACATTCCTAACAAAGACCATTAATGACAGAGAAGATAATAGAAGGAAGCCATTAAACCATTCCCCTCAGCCTCAAAGATGAGGCTCCATTGTGCAAGCCAAACTTCTCTGTTGCTGTTACAAAGAAGTACAGTTCAAGGATGGCAACAAAGTATCAGAATAAATTGCTGCAATTCAGGCGCAGGTTTGTTTGTTTAGAAAAAAAAAAGTTTGTTTCACCTGTCATCTTCTAGCTTTATGTCACGCATCACAGTCGAAACTGTGGGTCTTTCTGCATTGGCCGCTGAAAAACAGATCTAAGAAGATCTGTTTTTCGGTGAACTGTCCTCCTGAGGATCCATCCCAAATAGGCCCACACGTCCGCACACGTGCAGGGAAGATGGATCCGGCAGGACAGATCGTCTGGGTGCTGTCCAGATGCCACAGCACCCATTCGAAAAGTCCACCAGATTCACGCGCCGCCGACACTGTCCCCGGAGCCATGGGACTTCAGCAGGCAGCTGCCAGTCACCGCATGTTTCCGGCAGTGTACAGCACGCAGGAGAGGGCGGAAGGAGGCAAACCGGCCTGCTTCCGCCCTCCCCAACATGAAGCATCCTGCTTCCACACAGATCCAGGCAAAGGGACAGACTGAAGGCCTAACTTTTTAGATCTTCAGTTTAATCTGGTTTTCGGCGGCAAGACCCATTTTAGAAACGGATCTTGCTCACCGAAATGCGGAAGCGGCCGCCTGGACGGGGTCTCCAAAAGGTCTCCAGTGCAGAAGCCTCCAAAGTAAGTGTCTTAAATGGGTGTTAACTGGGTGGAAACATCCTGTCATTTAGATGAAGATTCAAGATTCAGACCTTCAAACCTGGGTACACACAAGTGGGACACGTCAAGTGCAAGGTGTGATCAACAGGAAATGGACTGTGGTATTTTTGTTATCACAAAGTGGTTTTTGACATTTCCTCCAAACATAAAGGTCACTAGTGCTATTCCCAAGCAGCCACACCCACAGAAGTAACTGAATTCCTTGATATGTTGTACCTAAGCATGCATGATGCAACCACTCAAGCAGATTAAGGAATGATTAAGGGCTCATTCTCCTTGCAGCCTAAAGCATGGGAAAGAATAATCTGATCTTCTTTCTCTTTCTTCAGAAGTAAACAATCATTAGAAAGGACTAATTTACAGGGAAAGCAATGACTTTCTATTTATCTATAGCTATATGCCGGTAAATCATTACGGGAGTTGTCATTAAAAAGGGGGACTTTTAGAATTCTGGTGAAGATTCTATCATAATAGGCAAAGTCATATAATGAAATTAATTTAGAATCACACACCCCATAAATGCTAGTCACTATAGGTGACTTGGGCTGTGTTCAGACAGGCCATTAAAAAAAAGATATGGCCCAGGCCAATCCTGTTCAGATATTGGAGCATGCCATCCAATCAGTTAATCACTGTGTGGGCAAACAGAATCCTATGGGCACCTGAACTGGCATAGAACAAGTGTCCAGAGAGTGAGAAATCTCACAGTCTTCCCTTCTGAACCTTTCTGTGTCTCTGCGACAGAGTGTGGGTGATAGGTATATCTGTTTGTATGAAGCATGCATCATAGTGGCATATGCTTAAGTTATCACTATATTAAGGCCATCTGACCTTCACAGTATGAAAAGCTACCGTTTCCCTGAACCAACAATGGTTGATATATTTGTCTAGTACTTCAGCCCAGCAGTGGTCCTCAAATTGGGATTGTCAGAGTGGTAACAAAGAGGCAAAATCCTAGTTGGAAGTCTCCCTTTGCTGTCAGGGAGACTTCCAATCAGAGACCCATCTTGCTTCTGAAATATGCAAAGTTGTTGTTAGAAATAATCGATTCTTTACTGACTCCTAGTTGGCTGCATGGGCACCTCTATGGGCACCTCTAAGCAGTTTCCCTGGCAGAGATACAGAACTGGTTTGCTGTTGCTACTTTGGGGGAGACGCTGGAGATCAAATCGGCAAAACCCTACTCTCCAGGGATGTATTCCTGCAGTCAGCAAACCCTTGGTTTTAAGGATGGTCAATTTCTTTCCCTGTTCCAAAAAACAATGTTTTCCAGGTTGCAAATTCAGGCTAGCTGAATTTAAACAGGTGCCCAAATTCATTTTCAATGAAGTTTGAACAAACACAGCACTTTGGTTAGATATATACAGGCATTCTCTTTATTTATATTCTATTTACTTATATTCTACCTTAACCCAGAAAACTGTCATAGTAGTTTACAGTTTATAACCTTAGCTAAGTTCCTGCCCTCAGGCTTACAATCTAAAGAGATAAGACCCAAAAGGAAAGGAGGGAAGAGAAGCACTCTGACAATAACAGAGCCCTTGTAACAGCCAAAGACTTTTAGGGTGTTTCTGCACTGGCTGCAGAAACCCCATTAAGAACACATATAGGACACATACAGGACTTACCTTCTGCATTGGAGGCGATCTGCCGGTGGCCACTTCCGCACTCCAGCGCGTGAGACCTGTTCTTAATGAGATCTCGCCACTGAAAGATCCGGCCTCCAGCAAGACCTCAAAATTTAGGTCTTCCATCTGGCCTCTCACCTCGATCTGTTTGGAAGCAGGATGCTTCCACACACAGAGAGGCAAGGGGCTGGATGTGTCGGTGGCCGCCATCTTGGAAAGGGCGGAAGCAAGCTGGTCTGCCTACAAAGCCCCTCCCCCATGCACCGCACACTGGCAGAAACACACGGTGACTGGCAGCTGCATGCTCCAAGTCCCGCAGCTCTGGGGGCGGCATTGGCGGTGTGGGAAGCCAGATGCCCTTTGGAATGAGTGCTGTGGCCTCCGCACAGCACCCAGAGGATCCGGCCAGCAGAATCCGTCCTCACTGCACGTGTGAGGACACATGGGGCCTCCTCGGATCTGTCCCTATTTTGGATGGATCCTCGGGAGGACGGATCGCTGGGAAACGGATTTTCTTAAATCAGTTTCTCGGCAGCCAATGTGGAAACACCCATAGGCTCTTTCTGTACTGGGCCTTATCCTAGATTATATCCCAGAATAGGGACCTGCTGCCCACCTGCTGGTGCCAACTATGGAATGCCCCAACCATGCCCTACTGTAGTCTGCAGCAGCATGTGGACTGCAGGGGCATTTTCACACCTCCCTTCCCATCCACTGAATGGGAAAGGAGCACGGTGACCCAACGTTAACTAGCATTTGCCCTTACAAGTGCTAGGTAATGACAGCCCAAGCCCCACATAATTGGTCACTCACCTGGGACCAATCCCAGGGTCGGTCCTCTTCTCAGCACTGCCATTTTGGCTGCAGTGCCATCTCCTTGACAACACTGATGCTCTGCACACACACGGTCACATCTATGGTTGTCAGAGGTGCCAGCACACTGGGGCAGCACCTCAAACAACCCTGGAGCACTGGAAGAAGAGTGAATGTCACTGCCCAGATGCTTAACGTAAGTATCTGGCAAATGCTGGTCAACATGTGGAGCATGATTTCATGCTACATGCCTAATCAACAACTAGTGAACTTCTGGTGACAGCAGGCATGTTTGGAGGCTGTAACAGCCTACTCCACATGCAGATACTTTTCATCAGGGGTTCCACTAATTCTTCACTAGAGGCCAAAGTGCAAATAGGCCTCTGGACTTTATTCAGGGACATAATCTTGTATAAGGCTCAGTGCAGAAAGGAATTTAGTTTCCTTTTCTCTTCCAACGGGCAGGAGGGAGGGATCAATGTTTCTTCATGGTAAGAATTGTGTCCAAAGTGGTAAGTATATGTGCCTTCATACCATAAGTTTTGTCTGTGGTGAAATACATCGTGCTAAAGATATCCTTTTCAACTGAGAAGGAAAACCTCATACGTTCAGTTACATAACTTTTTTCATTGATGTTCCCAGTTAATTGGATAAACCAGGAAGGTTGGTAATCTCTTCCCAGTGATATATTCTGACTGTATTATAATTTGCTCATATATCTTCTGGGAAATTGGAGAACAGATTTTACACCAGCAGAATTTTCTTCTCTGCAGCTAGGAGTAGAATTTAAGTAGAGAGGACATCCCATAGATATAGCATCCCATAGTTGATGACAAAAAAGGACATAGAGGCTCGATAGGAAAATGTCTGTGCTTCAGTTTCCAACAGTTTCAGAGCAAGATGTGGACTTCATATCCAGATCCCTGCTTTAGTGCTGAATCCATATGAAATAGTCTTTTAAACCATGGGCCATTCTGCACTAGGCCTTATTCTGGAACATATCTGAGAACAGGGGACTGCAAAGTAGTGCAGACTATGCCAGACCCCAGATGAGGCCTGCCATAGTCTGTCGTAGCATATGGGCAACAGACTTCTGTTCTGAGTTATACTCCAGAACAAGGCCAAGTGCAGAAAAGGCTCATGTCTCTGAAGCACGTCTTGAGTTGTTTGTAAGAAACTTCCAGAAGCAGAGGTAATCAGTCCAACCTCCTTTTTAACAAGATTATTTAACCATCTAGCGTAATTATTTGCACATGTGCACTACTTGCTCCGTTTCCTTCTTTTCCAAACTAGTTTTCCCATGGCACGGGTCTTGTCAACAAGGAAATTATGGACAGTGAGGTTCACACCTTGTCATGTCACTGGTATCACACTGCTATCATGGCACCCTGACAGCCACTATAAAGTGGCTTTATAGTGCTTGCACACTATAAAGCCAAGGTTTTCTTTCACAGCAGAATAGACAGCTTCAGTACAGTCCCTATGGATCATGCTAGCTGTCTCCATGGACCATGGTATCTACTTGGCAGAGAAGTCCCTGGAGAACACACTGAATGTACAACCCTGGAAGTGCAAAATATACAGCAAGGAGTGTACCAACAGGAGAGGATTATACAGTGGTCTTCCATGCAATCTTGGGTCTTGAGCCACACCAAGTGGTCCCAGAAGTGTACCATTTATAGTACAAGGCTGAAATCCTCCAAGCCTGCAACTTCAGAGGCTGGGGAATAGGGATGTGCACAAATGGGTTTTTTGGCATTCGATTTGTAACAAATTGAATGTTAGAAAATCCGTATTCATTTGAATAGAATGCCTTCAAATATGGCAGGATTCTCTTCAATACGAATGTATTTGTGCAAATTTGTACCAATGTCTGTTGCGTATCCTATATGAATGAATATGTATCCCGTAAGTATCCGATATGAATGCATACATATCTGATATGTATCCGCAACATATCTGCACTCTGAAAACATCAAATCTGATCTGAATCCACTTTTAATCTACTCTTGGACCATGTCAAATGCAATCTGGATCTGTTGCAGCTGTGACTGGTGCCCCGCTTTCCCACCTCCCCAGTTTAACAAATGCCCAAACTATTTGTATGAATGCCCAAAACATTTGTATTTATACAAATGTTAAGGCGCACATGTCATAGCATTTGATTCATGTACAAATGTCCAAATTTGGACAAATAACGAATGTTAACGAATATTCGTGCACATCTCTACTGTGGAACATTTTCCTAACCTCCAAAGAAGGCCAGGATGCAGACAAGCCTA
This sequence comes from Aspidoscelis marmoratus, assembly GCA_014337955.1. Classification (NCBI taxonomy): domain Eukaryota; kingdom Metazoa; phylum Chordata; class Lepidosauria; order Squamata; family Teiidae; genus Aspidoscelis; species Aspidoscelis marmoratus. The sequence continues at coordinate 33,605,175 of MTQE01001134.1, read as the reverse complement.
GGTGGATATCCTGTTTACTCTGCTCTTGGCCCAGACTGAGTGATGTTAGCCAAGAACAGCCAGCTTCCACATCATGCACCACTCAGTTGTCCTGTTGCCATGCCACTGGCATAATACTAGAGTTATGACCAGATATGGCCCTGGCCAAAGACTGGGGGGGGGGGGCTCAGAAAATTCAGGAAAGGGTTCATTTTCTTGTGAAGCTTTTTTTAAAACAAACTTTTTGTTCCCATTTTTGGAAACAGCTTTGATCTTGAGGTGTGACTGGGAATAGAATTCATGCACGGTTCAGAAAAGTGGCAGAGCTGCTTTTTCAAAATGTGCAGGTTTAAAGCAGGTTCATGGAGCTTCCTTGCCTGAAGATTTGTGGTGCACAGCTTTGCAGAATATGCCAGAAAATTCATTTCTTTTTCTTGTAATACATTGCAAAAGTTTATAATTTAGATGTGTCCTGTGATTTAAACCAGTCCAACTTGAACTTAATGTGTGGCCATTCCAGATAAGGCCATGTGAAGCTGTCTTATATAAAGTTCATCTAGATTAGCACGGGCTACAGACTGGCAGCTGTTCTACAGGGCCTCAGGAGAGGGTGTCTTAGGTTTACCTGGAGAACCTGGTGTTAACTCTGTGTCCTCCTGCATGAAAGGAAGATGTTGAACTTTGGCTCTTTATCTGCCTGGAAACAGCACTGCATCCTGTGTCACTCTGGGCTGCACTTAGGAAGTACTCCCATAACATTATTTGTCCATTTCCATCCTGCATCCCTTGAACCAAACCCAGCTCTTTCGTTGGTGCTTTTCATACTCAACATCTTGTCCCAGATCAAGCCACAAATTTCAAGCTGGGATGATTTGCCTCTGGAGCAGCACGGGGCTGTTCTCAATCAGATGCTCCAGTTTTCTACTATTGCCGCTGGAGATCCCTCAGAGGTAGTAACAAGGCTCTGAACACCAGGAATGAAAGATCCTGGCCTTCAGAGTTTCCAGCCTGTCAATTTTGCGGTGAACCCATTTCTGGTGGAGTTTCCTGGAGTGCTGCCAAAAAGCAGATTCCCATACTATATTGGATCATGGGAGCATGGTGAATGCATTGAGGCCTACAGCTACAACAGGGTAGGACACCATTTTTGGCACACCAGCCTGGCCATGCTTTGTCCAACACAGATAAAGCATGGCAGGGTGGGGCATGGCCTAGTCCACAATAGTATGCAGTCTGCAGCCCCTTATTCTGAAATTTTGTCAAGAATAAAGGACAGTGCAAAAATGCCCAAAGACCACATTGAGCATTCACCAAGACCAATATACCAGAAGTCCAGTGTTCCTCTTTACTATCTCTCTCCTTTCACCCACCTCCTCCAAGTAGGCACATATACAAGACTGAGTAGAAGCAGCATCTGCCATCATAGGCCTTCAGTCTCCCTTTGGGTAATATTGTAAAGACTTGATTCATTTGTAGTCAGGTCAATGGCTGATTTCTCTCAGTACTTTACACACATGGTAGCAAATGTACAGAAAGATATACCAACCATTCTGCATTTGTTGGGAGTCTTTTGGATTTGTTGTTCAGTTCCCAGGCTCCTGCAAGGTTAACCTAGGAGGTGGAAAGACACACACATGAACACACAAAAATCTTCTGTGCTTCAACCACATACACAGATCTGTGCTTTCCTTGCCACTGATTCTACCTATGCTCTGTATGCCTGCACTGTGGAAGCAAAGAAAATGGACAATGACGTAGCATCAGCAAAGTTTATGACATAAATGGGACCTTGAGTAAGATTCCCACATAAAGGAGATAAATCCTTGAAGAGGTTCCCTACAAAATGGTTCTCAAACTGTGATCCTTCAGTTGTTCTTGAACAACAATTCCTAGAATTCCACTCTTTTTTATTTGTTTATTTGCTTATTTATTTGTTTATTATTTGAATTTCTATCCCACCCCATACCTGAAGGTCTCTGAGCATGTAACAACCTTTAAAACAACAGATTAAAAACAGAATATACATTTAAAACACTTTTAAAATTCCAACAAAACTAAAACAATACACTCCATATTTAAAATGATAGTATCTGTACTGGGGCGAAAAGCCAAAGGCCAGGGCAAAGAGGTGCGTTTTCACTGCCTTCATAAATATATACAAGGAAGGGATGTGACACCTCAAGGGGGAGGCTATTCCATAGTCTGGGGGCCATCACCGAAAAGGCCCTCTCCTGGGTGCCCACCCACCTCAGTACTGAAGGCAGTGGAACAACCAGGAGGGCTTCACTGCTAGATCTTAAGACAAGGGCAGGCTGGTATGGGAGAAGGCCTTCCTTTAGATATTTGGGACCCAAGTCATTTAGGGCCCCAAGTCTTAGCCTTCCTTGCTGGTCCAGTAGAGTGGGATACTTGGAACATGATGAGGAACATGCTGAGGTCCACAGTTTGAAGCCACTGCTTAAAGTAGCACACAACAGGAACTATGCCTGACTTTTGCTTTTCCTTCCTTAAGCAAACAATATTGAGAAATAATCATCCAGATTGGCTTCAGAAGGAGTTGGCAATGTTATGTACACAAGTGGCACATAAGGATTTTTTTTAACAACAAAAAAAGCAAGTTCTGGAGTTTCTAATAATTTAGGAGCCAATTCTAAAGCAAATTTCACTTCCCAATCTGTCATAAAAGTAGTATTACAGTTTTAATTCTCCATACCCTCCAGTGACTAAGGCCATGTGTTTGGAACAGATAGAGCTCTCTTTAAGCCCCCCGAATGCAGAAGAATCCATTTGTAGACCTATCAGAGTAGAAGAAATATATACAGCAAGCAAACTTGGAAACAAAGAGAACTTTGTGAAGTGGAAGAGAGGAAACTTTGAAGGGTAACAAGTCGTGTGCTTTTATTTTGCTTCAGCATTAACACAAATTTTAGATCTCTACGAAAGGGAATCCAGCTAACATGATCTGGAATGGCAGCCTCAAGGGATAAATGAAATCAGCATCTGAGAGGTTAACAAAGCTTTCTAAAGAGGAAGCAGGATTGTCTCCCAGCTCCAGCCCTGGAAAATATTAAAACAATAAAAATAAGAAGCGGCAGAGTATGTTTTTGTAAAGAAGCAAATTTCCTGCCTGCTGTGGCTCTGATAAATTTCAGTCAGGGATGACAAGGGGGGGGGGGAGAGAGAGAGAGAAATGAGACTTCCTGCAAAACCAGACAGGCTACAATTAATTGAGGACATCTTCATCAGCCGAACAGCTGGTTCAAGGGCCTAATCACCAGCAAAGGCAGAGCAATAAACTGAACAGGAAATAGAGAAACATCTGAATTGAACTTTCAGGATCTGAATGTGGAAAAGAAAAAGTAAAACATGACAGAGCCCGGTCTTTCCTGACGGCAGACAAATGCCAGAGGAAGTGCCAGTGGGCTGAGCAATAAAGCAGCTTCCGAATGCTACTGGTCCTTTTGCCAGCTGCTGGACCCTAGCCAGTTGTGGGTGGGTGCCTGAACAGAGCTGTTGCTGCTGCTGGATGGTCTTTGCAGTTGAGCATGAATCACACCCAAGCAAAGGATTCCTTCTGTCTCCATAGAACCAGACTAAATCAGAGGTCTGTTGGGACTTTTTCTAGGCTGCGTGGTATAGAGCATGCAGAAAATATTTCTAAGAGCAGTCATAGAAATTTCAAGAGTGCTACAGCTAATGTGATTTGGTAGCAATGGCTATAAGCGTGTATGTTTATGGAAGCACGTTTCATCCTTTCAAGGAAGGTGGAAATGTCTCTGGAATAATCCATCCTGGGAAATGGATATTATTTCTGTTGTCTTTTAGTAAGCGATTTTCAGTGGATGGCTGGCCACAGTGTCAAGCTGGAACTTCGTCTCTGATTTCCAATCCCTGTTCTGCTGTGAAAGCACACTCAGGCCCACTTCCCATTGGCATTTTAAAATGGTTTAAAAATGGTTTGGATTCTCTTCATCCCCATTCCCAATCAGTTTCAGGGGTGTTTTGAGGATTATTTGGCTAAAAAATGGAATAAATAAACACCTGGTTTTTTCAGGTGTTTTTTTTCCGTTTTTGCTTTTAAAATGCTTCTTCCTTATTGCTGTGGGAATGCTACAGCAGTATTTGGGCAAATACGTCATGAAACGGATGGGCTTTTACCCTGCGCAGGGACCAGCCCCTTGCCAGATTTGTTAAAGCTCCAGATCCATATTCAGCAGGAAAGTTACAATTCAGCCTGATAAGATGTAGCAATTCACCCACTCCACACTTCACACTGATAACAAAGTTTCATTTTTCACTTTCTTTCTCCTTGCCAGGAAACACACACTGGAGGTGCCTCTTTTGCCTTGCTGAGCCCCGGGAAGGAGAGAAGCACCTCCCCGCCATGCCCCACCAGTGACTGAGCATGTGTGTATGTAGCCAGCCAGGCAAGCAGGCACACAGCTCTCTCTTTGCTGCCCCCTTTTCACTTTTCTGTGTTTGCAGAAAAGTAAAAAAGCACCAGTTCTGAGTTTACACGTGTGTGTGTATACCAGCCAGTGCTGCTGGCAATGGGGAGGGGAGAGCGAAGGGGAGGACGGGGTGTGTTTGTGTGTATGTGTGTATGCGCAGGACGAGCAGGAGCACACACTGAAGGCACCTTTTTGGCCTTGCTGAGCCCTGGGAAGGAGAGAAGCCCCACCAGTGACTGAGTGCGCACATGTGCAGCCAGCCGGGCGAGCGGACACACAGCTCTCTCTCTGCTGCCCTTTTTTCACTTTTCTGCATTTGCAGAAAAGTGAA
>MTQE01001134.1:33589038-33600404 GCA_014337955.1 Aspidoscelis marmoratus | reverse complement strand
ACTGGCAGGACGTCTTTTGCAAAAGCATGAGGAGAGGGGAGAGGAGAGGAGGGGGGAGCTGCAATTCCCCACCCTCCTCCATGTCATTGCAGGATCCAATCAGCAGGCAGGGGGTGGGGCCCTGGCTGGCAAGAGGGGGGAAGAAAAGATTCCCTTTCCCTAATGCGATTCTGAACCATTTTGGGTGGGGACAGCAGAGGAGTTGATAGCAATTTAAAGTAATTTAGAGACACTGAAGTGAGGACTGCCAGAATCTGTGTCTGAACTGCTTTTTTGTTTGTTTGTTTGTTTCATTTTTAAACCGTTTTAAGAGGCATGAGTGGAAACAGGATTCACACAGCATGCTTATGGCACCTTGAATGTGCAGTGTCTGCAGTGTGAATGTCTGCACCACACAACCTCTTTATTGTGCATTCCATTTGGAGGTACAGAACAATGTCTACACAAATGCCATACTCTATCCCCACCACACCCCAATAAGTGGACTGGTGGCAGCCATCGATATTCTCTGCAGGGACACTCCATCTGCCCTGGAAGAGACTGATTCCATCAGGTCCCTCCCCCAATAATAATCCTAGAATGTTTAAATATTTGATTTGAAATATTTTGTTGTTCTTGTGTAAACCACTCTGGGATCTAATGTGAAGAGTGGTATATAACTGTAACTAATAAGCGCTGTTATGGCACTTTGGTTGACAACTGTTTGAAGAGTTCTCTGAGGGGACTTACTGGTTTGGCTGTGATTTTGACACAGAAGAGGGAGATTATCTCTTTCTTCCTCCCCTGAGTCAAAGTACCTGTAAATACAAGGATGTTAAAGGTGCTTCCTTTAACATGCTTGGATACTTTTGCCAAGTTAACTTTTTACTATGAAAAAATAAACTATACAACACATTCCCTCCTATTTTAAGGAGAACTTTGCTGAAATATACATAGGTACAATTTGAAAATAATATAATATTTTTGAATATTTTTAATTTTGATGAATGCAATTCTGTCTAATACTAAAATTGTTTTTTTAAAAAAAAGCATCATTTTAAATAGATTTAATAAGTGAAATACAATTTAAATTTACTATTTTATTAGCAACCCAAAGAATTTTGACATTTAAATATTTCAAACGTTTGTTATTAATTGCTACCCCAAAATTTCTGATTTAGTCCTATTAACTTTTAGGCAAAAAAAAATTGACATTCTTTTAATCATCAATATTTCACATGGGATCCCCTAAAAACAAAATAATATAATCAACTTACAAAAGTCACTTTTAAAGTAATTTCACCTACCTATTTTATAACCATATATATTTCTGTTATTCTTATTGTTAATCACTAGAGGCTTCATGAAGAGAGCAAATGATGGGGATAGTGGATATCCCTCTCTTATACCTTTATAAATTGTAGACATGTCAGATAGCATTTTATTTATACTTACCTATGCCATTGTAGAAGTATATAGTATTAAAACACAATATCAGTATTAAAAAACTATATTTGTATACTATATTAAAATTTTCCAATAATGATAATAAATAATGTTTTACAGAATCAAAAGGTTTTCAAGTATCTGGTTCAAAAAGCTAATGAACTTCTACTCCTCATGCTATGATGAACTACATAATACTACTCATACATGATCAGTTATATTTTTTCCTGTCACAAAACAATGTTGATAATTCAAAATTATATATGTTCAGTTGTTAATTTATTACATACTGTCCTCTCCAGCTAAGTATTTTTTCCAAATTATTTTATTCATTTTGGTAAATATGTGTCATAATAGATTTTATGTTTTCTAAGTCTGTATAGTATTTGTCATATTCATCTTTAGATAAATCCATGGAGGACACGTGTATCAATGGCTACTAGAATGGATGCCTATGTACCATCTACATGTTGAAGAGATGGGCAAGATGCCTCTAAACACCTTTTGGGAGGAATCAAGGTTTTGCCTTTGTCTTGAGAATGTCCAGAAGCAAGTAGTGGGTTATTGTGTGAAATAGGATGCTGGATTAGATGGACTCTGACCTGATCCAGCAGGGGTCCTCTATAACATGTATAAGAATATTTTAAAGAGTTTTATCTTGTTTTGTAAGCCACCCAGAGAATCATAATTATTGGGAGCTAAGGAAATATAAACACAAGTGCACATGGAAGAGATTGATCCTCAACTGAAGTGCCTTTTCTAGCCCAAGAGTAGGGTGTACAGCCATGTGTTTGGGTGGCATGTTGGAGGCTATGTTAATTAAAGGGCCAGGGAATAAAAGTTCGCTGGCACTGCCATTCATGTGTGGGGACATTTTTGCCAATCTCCAAAAATAGCTCTGGAAGTCAGCTATCAAAACTGCCATCGAAACCTGGTGTGAGGCTTAGGTTGGTCCTACTGCCACTGTCTCTTTGCATAGCAGTGGTGAGATCAAACCTGGCCCATACCAGGTTTGCAGAGCAGACTGAGACCATACTCCACCCCAGGGGTGGACTGACTGCTAATGGCATGCATCCTGTGTGCTCCAGGCCCACTTTTAGCACACAGTGGTATGCAGTGGTAATGTGCCAGGGCCTATTTGGAATAGCCCCTTTGGGCCATGCAAATTTGGTTATGAATTCCCAAACACATAACAATAATGAAATGTAATATGTGTCCTACCTGCCACTACCTGTATTGAGGGCAAAAAGAAGAGTTGGCTTTTCTGCTCTGCTTTTCTCACCCATTTAAGGGGACTCAAAGTGGCTGACAAAGCTTTATGTTCTTCTCCCCACAACAGAACACCCTGTGAGATAGGTGGGGCTGTGAGAGCTCAGAAGGGAGCTGTGACTAGCTCAAGGTCACCCAGCTGGCTTTATGGAGGAGTGAAGAATCAAACCCAGTATTCCCAGATTAGAGTATGGCTCCCTAACCACAAGACCAAACTAGTCTTGTGGTTAGGGAGAGGACAAACCTCAAAGAGGGTTACCATATGGGAAAGAGGACAGATTTTCTATCTTCCCAGAAGACTGTAATTGCACATCACTTCCATATCTGCCAAGAAAGTTGAATGGATGCCCATGAAGTCACCAGGAATCAGCCCAAACCTGGTAGGACCTAACAATAAAAAACAGTACCAATTTTTGATCCTAGCACTTGTACTCTTAGAAATTGTGCATGCATGTGTATTGGGGGATGGGAAATCCTACATTTAACTTTTGTAGGTCTGCTTGTGAATTATGAGAGATTACAAATTACTCATCTGCTCTATCCAGCCCAGATTTTTTTTAAAAAAAAAAATCAAAATGGGTCAAAAGTGAAAGGCAGGAAAGGAATACCTTTGGCATTAGTCACAAGAAGATGACTGTATAAGAACAAAAAGGTTCCAGAGGAAGTTTTGCTTCCAGTGACTTGCAGAATTGAATAACTTTGATGCATTTAGCCTAACAGGTGTTTAATCTCCAATCACTGTTTTTGGTTTTGGTGGCATGTGGTTAAACCACATCCTTCTGAGGCATCAGACAGTTTACTATTCTTCAAAATGATTTGATCGAAGTTGATTGTGCATGCTGGTTAGTCACTTGCACATAGAAAAGATTACATACAAAGGTCTGGTTTTCATGAATTCAATACCAAGATAGGCAAAAAAGAAACTCTGATTCTAAATTTCGATGTGCTTTGGTTCTCCAGTATTTTTCTGGTGAGAATTGAGATGATAGAAGATAGCAAGGTAAACAATAACATTCCTTTGTAGTTGTGGTTTTAACAGAACAACTCATATCCTTCTTTTAAAAAGAACATTATCTTTATATCCTAATAAAAACCTTCTTTTTTTAAAAAAAAAAGTTGGTCATTGTCCATTTGATGTTTCAAAATTCCATACGCAGTATGAACAAAGCCACAGAGTTGCATGCAGGGCTACGGATGCTGTCCTTTCTTTCTTTCTTTCTTTCTTTCTTTCTTTCTTTCTTTCTTTCTTTCTTTCTTTCTTGGACCACCAAATCAAACCTTAGCCTTGCTGACTGGCTTAGCAATTTGTTCCTCATATCATATGGCAGGTTTCTGAAGCTTCAGATGTATAGTGGCATTTGCTTCTTGTCTTAAAAGGCTGGAATAGAGGTGGCGAGGAGGGGGGGACAAGAGTTAAACATGAGGATCCAATTGTCTGATAAACAGAAACATCTGCTGGAGTCATGAACAGTTGATTAGTGGAGTTCATTTCCAGGGTACAGCTTTCAGTGGAACTCTCCTGTTTCTGAATGCTGCATGTGTCAGCAATTCCCAAATGGTGGGTCAAGGCTCACAGCTGGCTCATGGGAGGTTTGTGGTTGAATCGCCAGGTTGTTGGTGGTGTAAGGTCAGTGGAAGGGCTTCAGCAAGGTAACTGTAGCTGCTGTGTTGTGCATCATGGGACACACACTCTTGCTTTCTTGGAACAAGGCTTCATTTCTCAGCTGCAAGTTGAGTTGATAGTCTCCATCCACTGAAAGAGCTTCCTGAATTATGACCCTTCCTTTGTCTTTAGTAGACAGGAGAATCATAGTTATAATATGGCCCAGGAAGAGATTGGGGAGGACCACCATAGGATAGCAGGATGCAACTACAAACATCACTTGTAACCAACCAAATTAGCTTCCACCATACAGCATCCTGGCAACAAATTCAGGCAGGTAAAAGAGAAGGGTTGTTGTTGTTGTTTTGCGTGTGTGCTGTCCAATCATGCCTCCACCCAAATGGTGCCTGCTATAGCTTTTTCCTTATAACCTTACTTAACCTCAAGCTAAGGTACTGTATATTAATTTATGTATACTGCTAAAAAAAAATGAAGGAAACACTTCAGGGATATCTATCTGTCCAGTTAGAAAGCGGAAGTGATTGTGAATCAATTTCACCTTCTTTGGTGCAAATAAAATGGCAACAGGTGCACTGGAGGGCAACAGCAAGACAAGCCACAAATAAGGAATGGTTTTGCAGGTGGTGGCCATAGACAGTACTCTCTCCTTATCAGTCCTGACTGATTATTCTTTAGTTTTGTGTTTTGCTAGTGTCATTGTCACTATATGAGCAGTACCTGCAGCCCATTCAAGTTGCACAGGTAGTCCAGGTCCCCCAGGATGTAACATCCATACATGTCATTGCAAGAAGGTATGATGTGTCTCCTAGCGCAATCTCAAGAGCATGGAGCAGATTCCAGGACATGGGCCATTACACAAGAAGAGCTGGACAGGGTCATAGAAGGACATCAGAGCCAGTATCTGCTTCTTTGTATCTGGAGGAACAGGGAGAGTTCTGCAAGAACCTTACAAAATAATCTCCATTAGGTCACTGGTATATATATTTCTGACCAACTGTCGGAAACAGATTCCATGAGGGTGGCCTAATGGGCTGAAGTCCTGTAGTGGGACCTGTGCTCACAGCCCAGCACCATGCAGCTTGATTAGCATTTGCCAGAGAATGCCAGAATTGGCACGTCTGCCACTGGTGCCTCATTCTCTTCACAGATGAGATTAGGTTCACACTAAGTACATGTGAGAGCTGGAAATGTGAGGCAAGGGGGAAGGCAGGGAGTGGATTAGGTTTAGTTGGAAAGTGCCATCCATCTCTGCTTTTCCTCTTGCCACATGCTTCCAGCTTCCTTGTTGTTGTTGTCATCGTCATTTTCATAATTGCTTAGGTTAAACCTGAGGTTTCCATGGATGTGCAATTTTGCACCTTCTAATGTGTGTGGAGGAAGCTACATTTCCAGCCAGGATGTTCCAGGCAGGGTCAAGGGCAAAAGTAGCATTTGTTGTGGGTTCTCTTCTATGTTTAGTAGTAGGGCCTCCATCATTGGGTCCAGTTCAGGAACATGTGCAGAGAAGCACAGATAGAAAAGGTAGTTTTCAAAAGGAAACAGGAGGAATCATGTCCATTTTGCTTCATAGATGGCATCCTTGCAGAGTAGAAGAAAATAAGGATGGGATGGAGCAGCCAAGGAAATATATCCCACAGGAAATGTGGACAGGATATGCTCATATGGACAGCTGTGCAAATGGAGAGAGAGTAAAAGAAAGGGACCACAAGAAAGAGGAAGCCCAGTGCTCTTATCACCATGAAAAGCATCTGGGAGAAGGCTGGCCTGTCCCTTGACTGAAAAGCCCAAAACTGAGTGACAGAAGTGCATCCTATCCCAGAGGGCAGAAGGACGGGAAGGAAGGGGAGACTGCCAGGTTTTGACAAATAAATATAAATAAACTGAGTAACAACTATATTTGAAGGGTATGATCAAGCCAATAATGAACCAAAATTCCATTGTGGGGTAAGGCGGACTGAAAAGTTATGGTGCAACGGAGCCCCAACTGAATTAAGGTCAGAAGAAAGGGGAGTGACTGACAAGTGCCTTGACCAACAGTAATGAAGGATGGAGAGAAAGAGAAAGTAGGCAGCACAGAAATTATTTCTCACTTCCTGCCACCACCAGACCAAATGCAGCAATGAGACAAGGAAATTAAAATGGGAAATAAAGGTTCCCATTTAAACAAACAGCAAACGTGTGAACATTAGAGGTTCAAAGGAGTTTGGGGTTGGGAGGTCACTTTTCTGTGAAAGCTAACTCAGGCCACATTCCCACCTACCGCAAATTCAGGGCTAACCCAGATTACTCTGATCCAGGTTTGCTCCGGGTTCTGCTGCAGGTTGCACACCTGTGAGTGGTGCGGCAAGCTGCCGCCACTGCCACTCTTCTCCTCATCCTAAGCCAAGTGGAGGACAGCTGGCAGCCGAGAAAGCGAGTGAGGGGGTGCTGCATCCGAGGGGTGGCCTCCCCTCCATGCACCCCCTCACTCATTTACCCAGCTGCTGGCTGTCTTCCTTCGCTCAGCTTTAACCCTAGTCAGCTTTTTCTTTCCCCCTGTTGAAACACGGGGAGGGAAAAGGAAGGAAGGCAACCAAGGATGTTGGGAGGAGGAGGCTTGCAGCAGCTGCCTTCCTTCTTTTTCCCTCCCCCTGTTTCAACAGGGGGAAAGAAAAGGCTGGCTCAGTTTAAAGCCGAGTGAAGGAGGATAGCCAGCTGCCGGGCTCACTTACCTGGCTGCTGGCTGTCCTCCTTTGCTCTGCTTTAATCAGAGTCAGCCAGAAAACCCCTGTTTAAACAGGGGTTTTCTTTCCCTGCATTTTCCCTGGAAAACTGGGTAAAGAAAACTGGCATGGGGACAGGGCTGGAAAATCCGGAGTGGATTCGGAGCATTGAGGGATTTAATGGGAACCCCCAATGCCGAATCTGAATCCACCCCAGATTTTAGCTCCTATGGGGACATGCTCTCAATGTTTTGGATCTTGCTGAGATTTAATCATGTTAGATCAGTAGTCTAATACCTCTGGGCATTCTGAATTCAGCAGGTATGCTTGCAATCTATAGTTTTTCTGGTCCAAATCTGATATTGGACAGCTAACTAATTTGACAGCCTGTTATTATTATTTAGCATTTTAATCCCACTTTTCTGTCAATAAGGAAAACAAAACATCAAATAAAAGAAAATCAGACAAAGAAGCAATGACACACAGTGCATTAATTAAACAATCCATGCAATTGGCCCAAGTACAAAAGACACAAAAATATTGAAAGTATTGAGCAATAGAATACTGGCTACAGCAGTAGCAAGCACTTTCAGATGACCTTGAGAAATTTAAGTTAAAAAGAAAAACACTAAAAATGATCAAGAAGGGGGGGGGAGCAGCAGAACACTGATTGAATCCTCTGACAACCTGTGTGACCAGGCTTATTTTAGAGAAAAGGTCCTTCAGTGCTCAGGCCATTGCCTAGTTTTACATGGGTTAACCAGTCTCAAACTGCACAATAGTTGTTGTTTCATTTTCATATGTATAGGTCCATTGGTGAATGAACTAAATGTCCTGTTTGGATTAAAATGATATAACAAACAAATTACAAGGTTGTAGATAAGAATCAGAAGCAGCAACATGAGAAATTGCTTGTGATGTCAATAGACAGAAGATAGCAAAGTGCTACAGTCTGCTTTGGATTCCTGGGGTGGGAGGATGGCAGTGAAAACAAGCTAAAATTTATTTATTTATTTATATCCCGCCCCATACCCAAAGGTCTCTGGGCAGGTAACAACTGTTAAAACAACAGATCAAAAACAGAATATACATTAAAAGCACTTTTAAAAAATTGCAAGGCTTTTGCCTTTCCTTTACAGTTGATCTAGCTAATATGCAACCTGTAACCTGCTGTCCCAAATAAGCTGGATGCCTTATACAACACACACAGCACATATTTTAAAACGACATTTTTCTGCTAACTATTGTGTTTTTCTTCCTAGCACTGTGAAATCTCTCTTGCTTAGTGATGTTCTGAGTTAAGTGAAGCCCTGATCTGTTTTCCAGTTAATTTGTGAGTCTGCAAAGGATACTCCCCCATTTCCATCACCAAATGTTTAAGTGATTGTTGGCAAAAATCCAAAGCCTTGTATGTTTTTATACCATAGTACTGAAGAGGAAGCTGGAGGAACACAAGGTTCCAGGAAAAGTCGAGTTTTGCTAGCATGTTTAGACCTCTCCAAAGGAATGAAGCTTTTTAAACTTCTAACAAGTATTTATGGGGTTTGGAGCTCTAATAAGCTGAACTTCCAATTTTAAATCAAAGACCTAGGACAGCCACAACTATTTCTAAAAGAGACAGGGTTCTAGCGAATCCATTGAGAAGGGTGGGGACTGCAAGTGATCAGAAGCAAAAGACATCTCTATATATGTAAATTCACACTGTTACACATGAAGGCATAGGAACATAAGAAGTGATCCACTGGATTAGATCCGTAATCCTTCTAATCCAGCAGTTTGTTCACACAGTGGCCAACTAATGAAACCCGTCAGTAGAACTCAATCTCATAAGAACATAAGGGGTCATCTGCTGGATTGAGCCACAGTCCATCTAGTGCACACTTTGCTTGCATGAACACTCTGCCACAACCCCTGCTAGCATGCACCATCCTCACTGGATGAAGAATAGCCAGGTCTAGGTGACCCAAGATGGACAATAACAGCATGAGTGACTTACTTGTGCAGCATTCAGCATGGGCCTGTTTCAAGCTATTCAGGCTTTGGGGGCTTCTTATTTCACATCGTGAAATAAGGCTATTGTTAGGGATGTGCACAAAACATTCAAAATTTGATCAAATTCAATCAAATTCAGACATTCAAATTCAAATTGAATACATTCAAATTTAACATTCAAATGAACTTTTGAATTTTTTGAATCATTTGTACAAATTATTTGGACTTACATATGTGTACAGATATGTACACATTACATACGTATCTGTACACATCTTATGTAGGGGACAAAAATGGGATGCATACGAATGTGTACAAACACGTATGGATGTATAAGGATGCATACGATTGTTGTCAACATTTGTATCTTCAAATACAAATTGAATATTCGTATGAATAAATACAAATGTATTTGATTTGAATTGAATCTGAGCACATTCAAATTTTAAACATTCAAATCAATTCGAATCTTTGGATAGTCGATTCAAATTGAATCGAATCCCAAAAATTGCATTCGTGCACACCCCTAGTCATTACGTAGTTTTATTAGAAGGGCGGTATACAAATAAACTGGATGGATGGATGGATGGATGGATGGATGGATGGATGGATGGATGGATGGATGGATGGATGGATGGATGGATGGATGGATGGATGGATGGATGGATGGATGGATGGATGGATGGATGGTGTAAAGTCGCCATGTACTCTGCCTCTGGGCCTGGAACGAGCGGTCCAGCCCAGCAAGCACTATGATCCTCTGTCATAAGAATACATCCTAGGGGCCTTTGAGCACTTATTTTGGCTTTTTCCAGGCCAGGCATTCTGGACCAATGAGGGTCATTGGCCTGGAACACGGAAAGGGATGGTCTGGACCAATGCCATCTGCGCAACTGAACTGGTTCAGACCAGCCCCCGCACAGTTCCCAAAGCTTGCACAATCCTGTAATGCTGAGGTATACCGGTGATCCAGATCAGACCCTCTTGATCTGGATAACACTCTATCAAATGCAAATGAAGCATACCTGTGGTGGACAGGGCCTCACAGACCCATACTAATGAGTGGATCAATGGGTGATTTCATACTTCCCTTTCCATCCCATGGATGGGAAAGGTGGGTGATGAAAGGAAGGAATTTAAGGAGGGAAGGCACAGAGAGCAATTTTACACTAGGGCTTTAATCAGGAATGTAAACACTTTAAAACAAACATAGAATAAAAACACTAATAATACTGAGAAACTCAGTGTAGCTTACATGCAAGTAGAATCCCTGGCACTCCAGCGGCTCATGTTCACCTTTCTACAGCTGCTGAATTAAATGAACCCAGTGGGATTCTTCCTATGTTCTTACAGCTTTTTCAGGTGTCAGAAAAGCTCAGCCTTCATCACCAGTCTGACCAGTGTCATATTTCCAAACAACTGAAGCAAGGAGAAGTGACAGCAGAGGTGAAATGGGTTCATTTCATAGTTATTGCACTAATGCAATTCTATGCAAGTTTACTCAGACATGAGGTCAATGGTGTCCACACCAAGTGCAGGACTGTAATCTAAAGAGCCATGGTGGCTCACATGATTCTTCTGTGACAAGTTGAAGATGTGGGGAAAACTCCAACTGACAGTCTCCTTTCAATCCCTTAAACTATAGCTTTTAATCCGCAGCAGGCCCACACAGCAGAAACATTAATCTGCAAAGAATCTGGCTCCCAATCCGTGGACTGCTGTTGCTATATACGCTAATCATGGGCTAAATTCACACACAGTTAAAGGTGGTAGTATCCACATACTAAAGCCTTAATACATGTTAAAGCCCAGAAAATGCACTTCCAATGGGCATTCTCTGGCCTTTGGTGTGGATTAGAAGTGGGATGGGAGCACTGATGTCTCCATGCTACTACTTCCAAGCTGTTTTTGAGTGGCTCTTTATAATGTATGTGAGTGAAGCCATGTTACTCTCCAATAGGGGCATGCATGAATATTCAAAGGTATTTGAAATTTGATAGAATATGCCTGAATTTCGACATTCAAATTCAGATTGAATGTCCATAAATTTGAATTTAAACATTCAAACAAATTTCAAATATCAGATCTATTAGCTCAAATTATCCGGACAATCACATGTGTACAGGTTGTACATGATGTGTACTTGCAGATACGCATCTTTCCCTCAACCGTACGCATTTGTACAGTTCCATATGGGATGAAAACAGGTTGCATACAGGATAACTACAGGATGCATACAAATATGTATGGATGTGTATGGGATGTGTAATGATGCATACAGGCACATACTAATGTCGACATTCATAAGTGCAAATTCAAATAAAAAATTCAAACAAATTTGGTTAAATTCAAAT
>MTQE01001134.1:33566657-33587188 GCA_014337955.1 Aspidoscelis marmoratus | reverse complement strand
TTACATAGGCAATTTTTACAATAAATACATTTAAATACATTACAGTCAACGTAAATAAACACGTTAAATAGGCATGAGCACCACAACAAGGGTGGGACTGAATAGAACAATCCCCAAAGGTAGTGTACCTACCTCTCTGCTGAGGCTTTGAAAATGTCTTGGGACAGTTCTGGGTTGGATTTGCACTAGTCCAACACAGACTAATTGCCTGTTTGCACTTACCAGACAGATGAAGGTCAAGCCTGATGGGAGCCATCCACAGTGAAAGGGCTTATAAAGCCCTGAACTGGACCCCCAACCCTGACATTGCCATGGAGACTGAGATGTGGTATGCAACTGTGCAGCAGCAGCAGCAGCAGCTGTACCACCTCACACACCTGGGGTGTCATAGTGCAAGAAGGTGCAAATGCTGCTGCTGTGCTGATGTTCTCAAGATCAATGAATGTAGACTCCATTCACACATAGCAAAACAAAAAAACAAAAAAAAACCGTTCAGAAAGTAGGGTGTGGCCCTCATGTTCTCATCTCTAATCCACCATTCTAGCCTAGTCTGTTCATGAGAAGGGGACTGGCTGGTGAACAATGCTTCAGAGATGCTTTATTTTACTGCGTGTTCATAGTACTTCTTGTTTTCAGTAATCTAAGGCAGTCAATTCACATGGTCACAAGAATCAGCTATTCTCTGCTTTCAACACAGCTGTTCTACCTCTACCTGTGGCCAATATCACAAATAGCTAATCTTGTTCCAAATCCCCACGCAGTCATGTTTTGCAGTGACTATTGGCATCTTTTTTTCTTTTCCCCTGCAAGATGTCTCTCCTCCTGTGTTTTCTTTTTTCTTAAAAAAAGAAAAGAAAAGAAAGAAACTCTTAAAGACACATGTCTTCCTCTCCGTGGGTGGGATTTGGATCCTGTAGGTTCTGTGCCAATACATCTCATCCAAGATGTCCTTGCTTCTTGTGTGTCTTAATTGGTTTTCTTAATAAACCTTCTGAGCATGCATGCACATAAGTACTCCTTTTTTCCCTTGTGTATTTCATTTGGGTTCTCTGCTAATGCATCTTTCTTCAACTAAGATACCCCACTCAAGTTCCCCTCTTTTGCAGTTTTGACAAAATTTTGACAAAGTGCTGAACACATCTTGTCAAATGCTTTGAAGTAATTTTCCATCCATAATGCATTTATTTAGTTGGCACCAAATATGAATCCTCATCTCCTCCCATGTGCATCACTTTAGCACCCCCTTCCCCGAAAAAAGTTGCTATGCTCAATTTTTGACACTGGTTAGGAACATAACTGGTTTCTACTCATGATAATTTTTTTTAAGTGTGTTTATGTCATGTTATGGTTAGAAATTACTAATGTTACATTATAGTCAAGGTCCCACTAGGTAATTTAACTGGGTTTTAAATTAGGGTATTTTTAAAACAGCTGTGAGGTCTGGTTTTTTTGAGTTCCCACTGTTACCTTATAATGCAGACTCACTCTCCATTCTTCAGTGCCCCGCAGGGGAAAAACCCCTTCCCCATGCAGTCAGCAATTGGACACCATCAAACCCTGATGCCCTCCTTATAGTTTTATCACATTCAGAGATTTGGGAAGCAGCAAGGCACATGAAAGGGCCTTTTGTGCATGGGCCCCAAGCTTTGGAAAACCCTTCCAAGTGAAGTACACCAGATACCAACACTATATAATTTCCAACACCTGATTAAAATATGCCTCTTTGCCTAGGTCTTTGTTATTTACTCCTTCCTAATGTCCTAACTAAGGGTGATGGATAGAATAACGTTTTATGTTTTAGTGAATGTGTGACCCACCAAAAAACTTTTGGCTGAAGAACAGGCTATAAATTTAATACATATGAATATTTAACAGTCTAGTTTGGGTTTAGTCACACTCTCACAACTGTTAACAAAAGGATTTTTTTTAAAAAAAGTATATATTTTTGACCAGAAGTACATTTCAGAGCTTCAAAGTATTTTGATTTGTTGCTTGAACTTGTTGCCACTGAATGAATATTCTGCATAAAAAAGAGGGGTAGAGATGTTCTTCCTTCATTGCCTCTCATTGAAAAGAGTGCTTTGTAGCAGACATGAAATAAGTATGCATAAAACTGCAAAAGTTAGAGAGACTGTGTGTAATTCCTGCAGGTATGTAGTGACTGTGGGATAGATAAAGGAAGAGAGTCCTTTTAAAAGTAAAAATACTGAGGCTATCCACTGCTGAGTGCATGAGGCAAGACACAGACAGGAAAATGCAAAAAGTGACATTTAGTGTGGCTTGTGGTAACACCACCCATGTAGGTAATGCTCACTCAGTCAGCTTTGGACAGCCCTACCTTTAGAACACAGCAGGAAGGAAATTGAATTGTTCTAATGAAAACCGCCACACATTCTGAGTTTATCAGATCTTGGGAGGGCTTTCTGGGAATCCTTCCTCATGTCCCGAGTCAAATTTAGAACGAGAGATGCTCTCATGCTACGTGCAATGGCTCAGCTAGCCTAAACTGTTGCAATCCTGTTGCAATCCCTGCCTCGCCGGAGACTAGAATGCTGCTAACCCAGCGTACATACTCCCACGCCCTTGTCTTTGGAAGGAAGCTTTGCTTTGCTTTCTTTTGTTTACCTTCAATCTGCAGAACATTCATAATGCAAGGTGAAATTCTCCTGATTTATTGACACAAGCACTGAAGTCTTGAGAAGGGCTTTTGTTTGCCTGACACACTGACAGATTTATGAAATGTTACTGCTGTTAGCCAAGGTGCGGAGGAAACAATGAAAGGACAGGCTAGGGGGCTGGAGACATGACTACGATGGCCATATCCCTGATGACACAGCAGTTTGGTACTAGTCTGTGGGGCCTGTACTTCTGACAGTTATTTACATGAGGGAATGAAAGGGACTTTCCCTTCACTGTCCTGGCGGCACTGGCAGAATATCAATTTAAAATGGACAACAAAGAGGGCAACAGCACAGAGGGAGGGAGTGGAAGAACAGTTTCTCAGGGGAAGAAGTTCTTTTCCTTTGATTCGTGTGTTGATTTAGGCCGCAACCAGTCAGGGTGAATATAGTGCTATGGTGGGGTCACCTCACGTATCATAGGCATAGCCCTGCTTTTTCTGTGTCTTTGTTGCTGAAAAAAACCAACACTGGTTGCAGTTTTTCCAGCTGTGGCACTTTTCAGAGAGCCACTTATTTTTCTGGACGGAGCACCAATCGTAGCTCTGTCGATCACGTGTGCATGGAGGCTGAAACAGTGACCACGCACGCGCAGAGGTGATGATACATCCTTGCAGGAATTCCAAAATGTGCAAAGACAGGCTTGTGGCCAGCACAGATGGAAAGCAATAGCCCGTGGCTATCACTTCCTCCCATTATACCCAGTTGCCATCTGGAGACAGATTTACAGTATTTATATGGCTGTACCATAACCATAGTTCTCTGGGTGGCTCACACTATATCAAACACAAATTTTAAAGCAGAATTAAAAAGATCTGGGAATGTATATGTCTAACAAGTCTGAAAGGATTCATTAGGTACTGAAGGATCCTAGTGAATATTTTCAGGGGAACCAGACCGGGGAAAGTTTCCAATAACTTGTGTGGCACCTTCAAGAAAGCCACTTCACTAGTAGACTCCCATACACACATCATT
This sequence comes from Aspidoscelis marmoratus, assembly GCA_014337955.1. Taxonomy (NCBI): domain Eukaryota; kingdom Metazoa; phylum Chordata; class Lepidosauria; order Squamata; family Teiidae; genus Aspidoscelis; species Aspidoscelis marmoratus. The sequence continues at coordinate 33,583,535 of MTQE01001134.1, read as the reverse complement.
TGACAAGGGAATTTGAAGTAGTTTTCAGGAAAAGAACTAAGATACATGGAGGATAAAGCTTCCTTTGTGTAGCCTATTCCAAACTGTATTGGGATTAAGAGGCAAAATCCAGCACTTTAAAAGCAGACTATTTGGTTGATAAAACTTTAGCCTAATGTGCTGAGTCTCAGACTGTGTTCATATATAAGAAAAGGGGCACCTCAGAGGTGCCTCAGAGACAAAGTGTGGCCATCATGTTCCCAACGCTTCTGTAATTCACCTTTTCTACCAAAAATGTTCAGAGGAGGGGGGAAGGGCAGACTGGTGTGTGAACAATCCCCTCTCAAAGCCTTCTCTGAGTCACCTCAGAGATGCTTGTTGTATGATGTGGGCCTTTTCGCACTTTCATTTCCCTGGGAAAGTATCCCAGAGAAGTAAAGATGGGTGATGGATCCAGCATCTGTACTATAGAGGCCGTTTCTCACTACAGCCGGACAGCTGTAGTGCACTTAGGCCAGTACAAGCAGGGACAGATTCCTCCATTCACACTTTGGCCAGTAAGGGAAGCATGGGAATGCATCCCTTACTGTTAAAAGTGTGAATGAGGTATCCATCCCGAAACGCACCAGCCTGAAAGGCTGTTATGGGGATGGACACCCTGCCCCAGGCCGCCTCTACTGGGTCGCTATCAACCTGCTGGCCAGCAGCCCCTTTTGGAAGTCGAGCAACATTGGGCCGGGCCTTTCCGATGTCCTGCTGGCTACTGATCTGGCTACCAGCAGCCAAAAGGTGTCCCCTGGTGGCCACCCCCACCCAGGGTTCTGTGCCACCCACCAGCCCCGCACGCCAGGACTTACCTCATTAGAGGGCCTGGATCGGTCTCCAGTCATGTGGCCTGCCAGAGCTATCCGCCACTCTGTGCACAGGCACGCACAACAGGAGACCACCACCACGCTGACCTGACATCTCAGCATCTGAAGGCCCCATTCGGTGCTGGTATGATCCAGACCAAGGACATCTACAGGTGGACCAGTTGAATGCATCAAAATCCTTTTTTAAATTCCATAAACTGATTGTCAGCACCACATCTTATCATAGTGAACTCCAAAGTTTGTCTGTGCTTTATCTAAAAGGGAGTTTCAAAGAAACACTAAGAGGCTTGATTGAAGAAAGGACAGAATTTCCCATTCTCCTCATCACAGTTTTCTTCAGTGTCCTTACTTGAACACCCTCTGATATTTTTGATGCCTCTTTCAAGGAAGGTGGTCCAGAAAAAGACATGGTACTCAAAGAAGAGTCTAACCAGTGCAAATTTTCCACATGATTGAGGAAAAGAATATACATCTAGGGTGCAGCTCAGAATTGCGGCGGATAGGGGGCTTCAGCTCCGTCACATTGCTGATTCACTGCAATATAGTTGTTTTTGAACAGATTCTAAGAAAAACAGGGCTTTATGTTATTGTATTTGTCATCATCTGCATAATTTCCTCCAAGGTTTTCAAATAAGTAACATACCCCCCTCTCTCTCTTACTCAGATAGATTCCCCTAACAAAATGACTTTGCCATTTTATAGCAACAGCAGTGTCCCACGCTTGATTAAACCAGAGGCCTTTTCACACTTAGGTTGGTAGTCAACAATTAGAGAACTTCTGGCAAAGGGCATCTGCTCTTGGAGGAGGCTGCTACAGCCTCCAAGCATGCCCGGCCTTCCCAGAAGTTCACTAACCCTAACCCTAAATCGTGCTCCACACCTTTACCAATGTTAATCCTAAGCTTACCTGGAGTGTCCAGGCAGCAGTCATTCTCACCTCTTCTGGTGCTCTGGGGTCGTCTGAGGTGCCACGTAAGTATGCTGGCACCTCAGACAATCATAGATGCGACTGTGACTGCACGTGCGCAGTCAGCATCCTCATGGTGCTTGCACTGATGCACGCACAGTTATGGAGGGTGCTACAGCCAAAATGGCTGCACTCAGAATAGGACTGACACCTGGATCGGTCTCAGATGAGTGTTTGATTATGCAGGCCTTAGGCTGTCATTATCTATCACTCGCAAATTAATGTTGGGTCATTGCGCTACTTTCCCATCCAACAGATGGGAAGGGAAGCGCAAAAACACCTTGGTTAACCCACTTAGGCATTCAAGTCCACAGCTAGGCATAATATATTTAAATATTGTTTTTTATTCCTGTATTATTGTTGCAAACTATCATGAAGGGGTTTGATTTTTTGCTTTTCAGAAGGAGAAGAATTAACAATAAGCTCAGTTAATACATGTGAAAAGACCCAATGAACCAGAGCTGTGAGTGGTGGATGTTAAAAAGGCAGTGCAGCTGAACTCTTGTGGGTGAACCACAATTTGGTCCATTTGTGCATTGGATTTCAGTTAGAGGAGCCTTGAATTGTGCTCTTCCCAATTTCTGGCATCCTCCTGAAGTACCAGTCTGTAACTTCTGGCCTAAGATCAGGCAGTGAGCTTCATCAGGTAATGAAGATCCCAAATCACAGATCTAGCACCTAAATAGGATAAAAGTTAGTAGTAGACAATTGATCCTACAGATCAGCTATCGTTATAGAGAAAGCAGAAACTTACTAGAGGTTGCAATTTTTGGGTTGCTATGCTGTGTCCCATAGTTCTGTTTTGAACCTAAGGTTTTAGGTATGGTTGGGATAACCATCTTCAGAGAATATAAGTGCCAAAAGAGTCAAACACAACTCTTTGCTGTGCTGTCACAGTGCATATGACTCTTCTAGCAGTCACATGTCTGAAGATGGATATCATAAGCATATCCTGAAAGCTTAGAATCAAAAATAGATCTATGGAACCTAACAACTCAAAAACTGCAACAAGTGAGATGAAAACCAGCCATGGAAGTCTCCATTCTTCCATTTTTAGAAGTAACTGTATCATAATTCTAGGAACATAGAAAACATTGGGCCTTTCCACACAGGCTCTGAAAACGCATTTAGAGCCAGATGTGGGAAGGATTAGGATGTGGCTTCCACAAAGGGAACGGAATTAGCATCCCTTTGAGAACACCACGTCCGGACATTGGTGTGCAAAACCAGTTGCCACCAAAATCCGACCCAGATGTAAGACCTGAAAAATCAGGTCTTACGTCTGGCTTTTCCCCTTAAACTCTTTCGGAAGCAAACGCTTCCGAAGCAGTGGGGAAAGAGCTGGATTGCCGGTGTATGCCCAGCTGTCAAACAGGGAGAGCACATGCCCACCGGCCTTCACCATTGGCGAGACCACTGGGAAATGGTGCAAGGGGCACAGCAAGCACACTTTAAAAGTTCTAAATAAATTAATAGATACCTGTGCATTTAAACACAGATAAACAGATAAGCTGTTGTTACACACTTCTTTAAATTCTGAAGTAGTTTGACTCGGAATGGAATGAAAAGTGCATTTTGTTTCAAAGCTGAGTTTTGTTTTTACGTCCAAAGCAGAATGACTAGCAACATTCCCATTTGGAACATTCTGTGGTGCAATAGCATCAGGACATATCATGGCTGTTGGCCTAGAATGCCTGCAAACGTGGGTAAAGACCCCCAATTTTCCTGGGCTATATTGGGATTGCCATTCATATCTGTGGCAATCCCACTGTAGTCCTGGGTTATGTGAGCAAAAACTGACTACGTTGCTTCTACAGAAAACCCAGCAATGACACTGAGTTTTCCACAACAGCGATTACTTACTTCTGCCTCTTGTGTTTCTTAATGGGATCTTTCCTCTTGCAAAATACTCATATGAAGCATAGAGAAGTGGGCAGGTGCATCCTGTATACAGGTATTTTGCAAGAGGAAGGGCTGTGTGAAGAAACACCAGAGAAAAGAGCTTGGCATTTTTCTGGGATTCCCTCCTGCCATCTGGCAGGGGAAGTGAGAAGATCCCAGAATTTCCTATCACTACAGCCATGATCACACCCATAGCTCAAGACTATCTCCAGCCCTCTTCTCATCACATTGCTCAGATTTTTTTTCTTCTTCTTCTCTGGGATCATCTTGGGGGCAGGCTGCCCCTCCTCAAGCTGACTTCTCCAGAGTCCACTTTTACAGAGGACTCAAACCATCTTGGGGAGCCAAGCCGTTTTCACTTGCCACGTGTAAGCAGGGAACTGGGCTAGAGGAGCTGACCTGAGCTGGGGCAGGTGGATCCAGCCTTACCTCCTGAACCTCTCTCCATTCCCTCCTCTGAAACTCCCCCTCCCACAACAGCTCTCTCAGATCCCCCCTTCTCCCTATATCTCTCCGCTACACACTCACCCCCTTTTGCATGGTTTCTGTTTCTCCATCTCTCCCTCAGCAACTCACACCCAGGACCACACATGCTGCACATGCTTGCCACCAAGTTAAACAGGCTTATGGCACAGCAAGGGATGGGGACAATTAGGCACTCTTAAAATATCCTTGCCCTTTTAATCTGTGGGTGATCACAGCATAGGCAAATTGGGGAGGAGAAGGAAGGGAGTCTCATTTCTTGAGCCTTTTAAGAAGACAGTGATCACACAGCAATCACTTGCCTTTTTCTCTTTGCACCCTGGCAGCCTTCCCCATATAGGGCAATCTTTCCATACCTTGCCCAATGCCCTCCCATCCTGCCCCCCAATTCCCCTTTGTTCTGATCGCAAGCTTGTGGACTCTGTCATTTTTTTAAAATATGAATATATTTTGTGCTAGACTGGTAATGCTTTTTTCTGGTTTAATGAAAAATAGAGAGGGATTTAAAAAATAAATCACCAGAAAATGCTGGCAGGGGAGTGAGGGGAAAAGTGAAGAAAAAGAATAAATCAGCAGTCCCCAGCCAGCAGTCTGCAAACTGGTGCCGAGCCATAGGGGTTTTTTTGCCAGTCAGCAGTGCCGCTGCTGCCCCACCACGCCACGTCACACCATGCCACACCATGCCCACGCCATGCCACGCCACACCACGCCCATGCCCCCATGCCCCCATGCCCCCTGCCACACCCCACCTCGCCCATGCCCACACCCTGGAAAACGAAGCCGGTCCCTGGTGCAAAAAAGGTTGGAGACTCCTGGTATAAATGATACAATTCTAAGGACAGTTTAGCTTCCATTTTCCTTCAGCAATGTGCAAGGGAAACAACGTTTTGTTGCAGAAAAAACTTTTACTTAGAAGTGAAAGTTCTTCAACAGCTTTAGGGGAAAGGGCAGATTATAGCCTCTCCTTTTTCAATTGGAATGGCTGTGGAGGTAGATGTGCATGCTGGCTGGGATCAGCTGCATCTGTTTGGGGGCACAGTCTCCTCACCCCAACAGTACCCTGTGTTAGCATCGAGTTTGCCCTCAGCACTACACAACTCCAAACACACCCCATTCTCACTGTTGATTGACAGAACTTTATCCTATCGGAATGCGGTGGAGAACTGAAGAGTCACATAAAGGAGATTTGGGGAGTTAGCATAAGAGGTGTGAGCATAGCAGCCCAAATTAAGGATGATCTGAGGACTTATTATCAGGGATTGGGTGTGAACAGGATTAGGACAGCTTCAGAGGTGTGATCACTGCCTACTTGGAGGCAAAGACTCATGAGAGTGATAGGCCACGCACCCACATGGTAAATAACCAGTTTAGAGACTGGTTCAAAGATTAAACATTACCAAAGTTTAAAATATTTCTTACCTTCTGTGGACTAAAGTGCCCCAAAGCAGACTAAACTGTACTGTCCGCTGATTAAATCAGCTCTCAGTACGATTCAGAGGATTAGATTGATTTATTTTGCACTCAGAACGGAACCATACTTTTGGGGGCATTCTCCTATTTCTTCTTACCCAGTTGTGAGCATTGTAGAGGGGAGGCTGAGACCATCGCTATCGGGTAGGACAGGAGAACAAAAGAGCAGACAGGGCAGAAGCTTGATCTGCCTCTTCTCTCCAGTTTCTGCAAGGAGAAACAATGTATCCTCTATTTCCTTTCTCCTTCCTCCCTGTACAAAGGGAAACAACTGTTCCATTTCATTAAAAGGGAAGTTTTACAGAAAAGCAGAAATCCACTTCAGCAGCTTTAAGGCAAACAGCACACAAAGCCTAGTATTTCTCTCCAGGAACACAGGTGGGGGAGCACAACTATTGTAATGAAGAGGAAATTGAGACTCTTCCCTCCCTCTCCCTTTGTGCTTCATACATGCACATGTTAACTTTCAACTGGATGAAGGAAAAAGGGAGACTGCGAGAGTCTTGTGCTCTAATGCAAGACAATGAGATTGGGTCCCCCTCCTCCTCTTTTTCGCCCAAGAGGGAGGAGAGAGAGAGAAGAGAGAAATGCCCCAGGAACTGCTTCTGTGTTGAAATGTATTTTCCTCAAAGCTGATCTCATTGCAGGATGGGTCACTTCTTACCTATGGGGGATGGAGGAATGAATGGATGAAATGTAAATACTAATATGGAATATGGAAGGAATATGTTTGGTTATGTGGACTTATTTATATTATTTCAATAAAGTTTTCATTTAAAAATAAAAAATAAAAACTTCTTAACCCTGGGTTGAAAGCTACGTGTGTGTGCGTGCATGTGTGTGTGTGAGAGAGAGAGGTCATTTCTCTCTCTCTCTCTCTCTCTCACACACACACACACACACACCAGTGGAATAGCATCTGCCAGGGTCTGCTAAATGGACACATTCTTTATAATAATGAAAAAGAGGTGAGACTGGACTTTAACGAAGCTTGGCCATTTGAGTTTCCTGTCCCAGTCATGTCATGGATTGAAGATTGGACTGGCATCCAATTGCTGATTGTATGGGGAGGGTAGGAGACAAGAACCATGCTGAGCACTTGAAGAAGGAAGAGCGGGAACAAGCAATACAGCAGCCAGTCTGTTTTGAGTCCATGTTATAATGCAACTGTGGGAACTCTGAGGAAATCATTTTCAGTGCTGATTCAAAAAAAAAAAATCAGATTAAAACTGAATTAAACTTCTGTGTGGAAACTTGCCCATAGTTCAAAGCTACCCTTTATTGTCTTTCTACAAAATACAGGTTTCAAAGACTGAGTGATAAGACTTTCATCAGGAGAAAATTAATGAAGATATGCAAGAGGAGCAGAACACTAAGTGGTAAATGGTAGTTGTCACCAAGGAGATCAAGAATGCATTTTCCATCTATTTCTTTTTCTACTGCATGTAATATGTTTTTAGAATTCAAGTGTAATTTAAGTTTTAGACTTGGTAAACAAAAATACATACATACATACATACATACATACATACATACATACATACATACATACATACATACATACATACATACATACACACACACACACACACACACACACACACACACACATACATACATACATACATACATACATACATACATACATACATACATACATACATACATACATACATACATACATACATATGTAGCCACTTTGCCTCAAATCGTCAAAGCTGATACAAACCTATTCTTCTGTTCATTCAAATGTTACACTCCTAGAATATAAGTAAAACCCAAAAAATTCACCACTAGGTTGCTTCTACCAGCATTGCAGTGGGTTTGCTGCATATCCATGTGGTATTCTCAATATAACACCAGTTCCCAACACTCAAAAAACCCCATCACAATGTTGTTCTGGGCACTGGATTATGTGGAATAGTTTCACTTGTGTACACATCTGGCAAGGCCTGTCTGGCATTCACTTACGAAATGTGTGAAAGGTGAGGAGGAGGAGGGGTGGTAGGGGGCACATGGCAAGCTCCCCAAAGTTCCGAGTGATTTAATGCCAAATGGATCACACTAGACGTTCAGGTAAACTGATCAAACATGAATCAATGCCAAGGAAATCCCAGCATCTCTAATAGGCCACAGTAAGGAGCAAGGGCATGTTCCATTTTATAAACTGCATTTCCCCATGCCATTTCGAAAAAGTGTTTTTTAGTCCAGGCTATGGGGCCCAAAATGGCATCCTGATCCACTCTACCAGTGCACTAGGAGATGGTATACTGGACCGCAGAGACATGAAGATAGCATGCCTCCATGGTCTGAAATATGTATGGCAACAAGACACACCACCAAAATGGAGCCGTTGGAAGCTTCAAAGGCCAGAAATGTAGCATTCTGAGGCTCCCTGTGCTGAGCTCTGAAGCCAGCACAGTAGCTGGTGCAGAACAGGCCATCCCAATGTGGGAATGAAAACAAATCTTACACTCGGGGAAGCCAGTGGGTTCACTGTGACAATAGTATTAGGAAACACCCTCGGGTTGCAGAAACATCCTCTGACTTCACAGAGATTTGTTTCCTTCCCTGTTTTGGCGACATATTCTCCTTCCTTCCTGGTTGCTAAGTATCCTACAGCTCTGACAGCTGCTGCAATAGTATGAGATGTCAGCTTGAACAGGATGCCAAATTTTGATCTTTTTATTTTTTTTATTTCTTCAAAGATAATTTACTAGAATTATTCAAGACCGTTTAAAGATAAACTGATCTTTCATCAAAGGAGCTACATATTTTGGTAAACAAGATAAGCCAGAACCTTTTAACAGAAAAGAGTTTTTTTCTTTGGGTTTTTTTTTGGGGGGGGGGCGTTAAGCAGATGATTTTTTAAAAAAATTGAGGGAAAAAAACAATGTAGCCCAAACCACATTGGCCATTATATAAAATTTAGGAGATATTTTTGTGTTACTCTAATCAGTGTTTTGTGTCCCTTTTTGTTTCTTCTTTGAAGGGTAATTCTTGTTTTTAGCTTTTTTTGCTAGTTTCACAAGGAAGCCAAGTGCCAGGAGGATATCTTTTCTTCCTTCCGAGCTTCCTTCCATTGGCAATTTTAAAAATTGGAACCCAGTCAAAAGTTTCATAACTGAAAGCATCATGGGTCTGCGCAACTTTCATTCCAGAACTATCTGAATGCTGGCAAAGGTGATACATATTTTGTTTTTGTTTGCTTCTCCAATGAAATTATTTCCATGAGACATAGGCTATGTCCAAACCAACACAGGGTACCACCTAGACTGCTATGTCTATATTACAGAGCAGTGTAGCAGGAGGCCACACCTTCCTGCTAGATTGCTGTGTCCACACAGGAGCAGGCTACAGTGCAAAAATGGCACTGTAGACCACTTTTAAACCATCCACACAGCAATCTAGCTGGAATACTGATTCAAAGTCTATACCAGTGACGGCCAACCTATGACACGCGTATCACAGGCGACACGCCAAGCCCTTTTGAGTGACACACATGGTCATCCTGGCACCTGGGCGTGTAATGCTTGCTTGTTCTTGAAGTGTACGAAATACCAACTTTCCATTGAAGATTTAGGAAATGAAATTCAGCAACAAAAGTCACTAATGTAAAGAATTATTTGTTGTTGCTTTTAATAAAATACATATATGAAAAACATAACTTTTTTACTAGAGCTACAAATATCACAAAATTATGGATATTTCTAGATGTGACACAGTACCCGAGTTAAGCTAGGTTTTCTTGCAAATTTTGACACACCGAGCTCAAAAGGTTCGTCATCACTGGTCTATACTGATACAAAGTCTGATACAAAGAACTCACATTCTGTGGACTGGTATACCATGTCTGATGCCCTTTTTCTAGACCCACGGAAGTGGCAACAGAAGTGCAGTGCTTCTGGGGGTCTGGGCAGAGCAGTCCCACTGGCAACTTTGGAGGTAAAGAACATCCACTCTTGGCCTCCAGTGTTGTGCCAGAATGGGCTGTGTGCACAGAGCTGATGGCCCTCAAAGTGTTCCACTGACAGTTCAGCCTATAATGGCTACTGGGCTTTTGTTAGTGACTCTATCGGCAAATCTCCACAGCAAGCTTATTTCGCTTTCCCTAAACCGAAATAATAGAACCAGATGCAAACGCGAATTTGCCTTTCCCATTACTTTTAACTTAATCGTATTCGATCCGGATTCTGAGGATCCTATGTGGAGTACGTGACTCAAGGGGGGACTCAAGTGGCTACTTTTTAAAAGCTGCTTTTTGGGGCTGCCCTGCCCTCTTCCTCCTTGCATGGACGCACCACCCATAAGGGACCCCTTCACGGAGCCTGGCTGGATGGCTGGGTGGCTGCCGCTTCCATGGATGGAGGAAAAATGGCAGAGGGCAGCCAGCCAGCGATTCTTTCCCCTCCTCTCCCCATTGTTCAGGGCACACAGCAGCAGTGGCAACTAAAGCCCCTTTGCTTTAAACATTCACATTCAGCTGCTTTCCTCCCTTTCCCTTTCTAAAGTCAGAACTCCAAAGAGCTAGAATTGCGCAAAATTGCAACATTGTTATTCCAACCATCAAGGTGTGAAGTGGTTCCAGCGCTACAGTGTAGCGATCCCTGTTAAGTGGATTTTTACACTAAAATCACTGTCTTTGGAAGCAAGCTATTGGGAGAGGGGAAACCCTAAACATGGATTCTCATCTCTTAGAATGGTACTGTCCACACAGTAAAAAATGTAAAACGTTTCAAGCGCACGATCCGGAGTGAGACCTGTTGAAATCAGGATTGAGATTCACCACGCTTTGAGGTGGTTTAACACGGGAAAAGCGTGTTAAGCCAAACTGCCGTGTGGACTCCAAGGACTGCAAACGTTTTGAATCCGACATAAGGTTGCCGTGAAGACACGGCCTATAACTGTAAAGGGCTTATTCAACTGACATACAAAAGGACAAGAGGAAGGTTAGGATGAAGAGAAAGCTGCATTTGCCCCAATATCTTCATAAAAGGTTTTATTGCTATTCAATTTCATCCAGTTGCCCCTGGAAGCAGGGAGTGAGTCAGACTGGTCAGAATTTTCCTTCCTTCTTTGTTTGGACTGCTGAAAAACGCAGACCAACATAAGAAATCAGGCAAAAATAATTTAAATATTTATAAATATATCCCTTCCATCAAAGTCTGAACAGATATAGAAGAAAATGGAGTGGAATAAATTCCCATCTTGTATTCTGTATTCAGTCTTGTGTGAGAGTGAATTTAGAATGTTCACAGTCAGGATGTAAAGCTCTCCTTAAACAGACTATTAGTGTCTAAAATCTGGTGTATATGAAGGCTGTTATGATGGGTTCCTCATTTTCATTAAGCATTACAAAAACTCTGGCACAGAAGTTGAAAAAAATACACTTGGGAAAACTGAAATGAACATTTATATAGCCAAAGTGAAAGGTATTTCTGTGGTTCCACTACTACCTGCAAGGATGGGTACTTAATGGGTACTTTGTGCTAGTGGAAAAAAACCCTCTGTCAGCTACTGCAGGGAGACCTGAGCAGTGGGGTGGACGGTGTACCAACAGAATCTCCATTCCTCCCCAAACCCCTCAGATGTATAGCTGCTGTGCTTTTGTGCAGAAAAGCAAAACTTATTTTCACATGCTTTTGTGCAAAAGTGCAGATCCTTACCAACCAAAGGTACCAACCAATCAACCAGTTTGCCTGCATACTGTCTTTACAAATATTGCTCAAGGCAGTTAACAACATAAACACAAAACTTGAATGACTTTATAAGAAATGCAAAATGTAGTAATCTAACAGTAACAATAATACAGTACAATCTTCATAAATTAGAGCACAAACGACACCAGAGATGTTATTCTCTTATACGTGTCTGAAGAGTGTGGTAAACAACTGCGGCACCCAACTTCTGTTAACCTCAGCCTAAAGCAGTCACAGGGCCTTTTTGTGCTTAACTTCAGTGGAATAGTATCTCACTGAAGTTAAGTTCAGGCATTCACACTGCAAGCACTGGCAACATCCTTTACTTACCTACCAGTTCTCACAGTGTGGATGACCTGGAATGGACCATCCATATCACCGCAGCAGCAACTTCCACTGCACATGACCGTGGAGCCACAAAATTCCTCCCCACACAACATTTGCACTAAGAAGTAGTGTGAACACTGTATCTGGTGACATTACGGTAAAGCTGTGCAATGGTTTTTACTGTTCCAAAGCTACAGAGGATCGGAGTGTTCTAGGGTACTCTTGGACATTCAGAGGCACTAGCTGTGGTGCAGCATGTAAATAGAGTGTCCTGGAGCACCCTAACCTGTGCCCACGAGGTAAGTGTGAAAAGGCCCATGGTTCTTATTCATGCGTGGGGGAGGATGTGGCAAAAGCAAACCAGAATCAGACCTGATTGGTTGATGTGATGAGAGAGAAGAGGAAAAAATGTGAGGAGAGGGGAAAGGAGACCTTCTTGTCTTCCCCTGGAAAGCCCACATAAGCCTCTAGAAACCCTTGTTTATTATCACAACATGAAATAAAGTAGATGAAGATAAGAGATGCATTATCCATGCAGATAAAAGCACTCTACAAACCCAACCCACCCACAGATTACAAGGGCTATTGTTGAGATTTCCACTTGAGGTGTATTTTTTTTCCACAGCAGAATCTATTCAGATCCACCTTAAAATCTATGTGTAGTAAGATCCTTCGATATGGATGTGATACGAGGAGCGGCATGATATCAGAAAAACTCCCAACCCCACTAGATGACTATGGTCATGTCTGCAAGAATTAGAATTATTTTTTCAGTAACTTTAGTGATTGATAGGAAATAAAATGAGAGTGCTTAGGCCATTCCATTATAGGTAATACTGCACTGGCCAGTATACTGGACCATCAAGCATACTAGGAACTTTCTAACCGAGGCCCTATAGTGTGTGGAAGGGAGCCTCATAATATGTTATCTGGTCTGGTGAAGTATGGAGTTGTCCTCTTTCTATGGAATCTACTTGAGTGAAGCTCTGGAAAGGTCTAGAGTTGCACAGTTGACCCAACCAAGCAGAATATGTTTTAGTTCATCTTCTTGTGCCATCTGTTTTGTCAGCCTATAATTACAATGGTCTTACACAAACCTGCATTTGTTCCAAAAATCATATTTTCCTCCCTACCCATGGACCACTTGCTCTACCAAAAGTTAAATTAACTGCATTAAAAATATCTAACTTAACGCCAGTACACTTGATAAAACGTAAATCTGTTGGGTAACTTTTATTATTATTGTGGTGTTTTGTGACCTTACAGTTTCATGTCCATTATTTACCTTTCATCTTTTCTCTTTTGTAATTGCTTGCGTAACAGTCAGATGTCAACTTCCTCTCTCAGACAGGAATGTCCATGGCCAAAGCAAGTCATTCTAGTTCTTCTAGAGACAACAGGTAGGCCTTTAGCGATGGCAATGAAACACTGATCTGCTAGACCATTAATCATGCTACTCATTGGTATTCATTTGGATGCTATGTGGTCAGTTGAAAAACATAGGTCTTCCACTTGCTCCAGGTACAGCTATTGTAACTCTTTAGATGAAGTAAAAAGTAATGTTGCTAAACAATTGCCGTGTAACTGGGCTCTGGTACTATTAACATTTCATGCACTAAGAATTTTTCTGCTACTTCAGTGGCTTCTTCTAAAAAGTATGTATAGGAATCTTGCCCTGTGCATATGCAGCTGTATTCCTTTTTGTATCTATGTCATTCCTACATGCAGATTTCCAGATGCAATTTATAAAGTGGTTATGAGAAGTGACACGCAGCTGGTGTGTGTAGTATGCCTCACATTCACCCATTAAACCTTTTAAATGAATTCATCATTCAACACATTCTGCTAGGCTACATGGTTGCTGTTTTGTGGGCTAGCTCCGGGGGCTTTGCAACTCACTATTTCTGGCAGCAAGAAGAAACCAATTCTGCAACTGCATTAACCTAATGCCAGTTACAGGACACTAGGAAGGAAATGGTAACTCACTGGAATTCTGCAAGAGAGATTGCTATGGCATTACAGAAGCAGCACAGCAGCCCTTTTAAATCAAAGGACATTGCCTCCTAGGGTGCTTCCGCATTGGACCCTTAACACACATTAAGTACCCATTAAGGACGGATTTGTAAAACCCCATTCGCACTACAACACACATTAGAGACACGTGTGTCCGCACTGGCTCGCACGCGATGTGTCTCTAATGTGTGCTAAGTGGCCCTTAAACTGGATTACTGGAAGACTACATTGAAGGTAGTCTTGATGAGTACTTAATGTGTGCTTCCGCAGTTAAGACACATCCGTTTCAGATGTGTCCGCACTGCAAAAGAGTCCCTAACTGGGCCCTCCCCCAGCCTGACATGATTGGCTCCTCCAGAGCTGAGCATGGCGAGACGGGGTCTCCTATCTCGGGGCTTCCCCTCGCCCCAGAAGCCGCGAATTACGGTCAGTGCGGAAGCACCCCTAAAGATTAAAAACAGAAAAATCAAAAATAATGCAGGCATGTCTAGACCGTTTCTTTCTGATGGTCTTGACTTTGGAAAGCCTGGGAAACTGTATCTATGGCTGCCTCTAAGAGGGCGAGAAAAAATGCAGGATCTTATACCGCAATTTACTTTTGCCATCCCTGCCATACTGCAGGGCAAAATCACAAGGCAAGTTTGAGCCCTTATCTGTCTGGGTGCTTGTTCCTGCAATGGTATGGTGTGCCCTTTTGGGTATTCTGGTGGTGCAAAATATCCGGAAGTTTTCAAGTGCAGTCCCCCATGCCTGTGCAGTGGCTATTTTCAGCCCTCTAAGTAAGAGAAACCAAAGACTTGTTTAAACGATTTCACAACAAATGAGAGACAGTGTAACAATATTTGTTCCTAATACTCAAAATTCTTTGTGCTTAGGTTGATTGGGATCAGTTATGTGTTTTTGTATCTACTGCATCTTCTATTTATCAAAGCTGCCAAAATGTTTGAGCAGCGCTTGAAGCTTTTTATTTATTTATTTATTTATTTATGTGCTAGCTAGACCAGCTTTGGGCAGGTGGAAGCCAAGTTTTCAGTCATGTTGTTGCTCTGTTCTCATCATCCCTACATCTTCAAGCTCCACTTCAGTAGAGTGATGGTTTTTTGCCCAGGAAACTTGGAGAAAGTGCCTTGATTGCTATCCCAAAAGACATCTCCATTTTGGAGCATGAAGCCATCATCTGAAGTGGTGATCAAGACACCCTGTGGTGATGACAGGAAACAATGTCTTGCCAAAAAAGCATCTCAGACACCATTTGCCCCTGAAAAGGGGGTGGCACGTTCATGACCTTTAGACCTTTTCCCAACATGCCCTCAAAGGTAAGCGGAGACGTGACCATCAATAAAATTTTGGACAGTCTCCAACATGTAAAAATTATGTTCAAATATAACCTGCGTATGCCATGCTCGAAGGATTATTGCAGCCGAGACACTAGTGGTTTTTAAGAACTTTATCACGATCATGGTTCACATACTCCCAGTTTTATGATGGTCGTGATTCCCATATTTTAGATTACAAACAAAACATATAAAATCTTAACATATAGGTCAACCACAAGAAGTGAGGATCAGGCTTGGGAGTGCAATTCTTGCCATATTCTTTCCCCCAGAAAAGACCACAGGGGAAGGAGTCCTTACCAAGGAGATGAAAATATGGCATGGAGCACTACCAGAGTGGGCATTCCACACCTAGAAAAAAAGTGAGGGACACTTTTAAGCACTCTTTAAACGGGGTTTGAGAGTCCTCAATCTACAATCTTCAGTTCTGAATGAGCTGTCTGGGGGTGCCCCCAAGAAGAAGAATACGGTCACCATTTCTTGAAGTGTCCCCAAATTAGGTCCAATGCCTTGTTTAGACGGGCCCTAAGTCTCAAACCCAGCAGGAGAGAACTTCAAAAGGAAAATAAACTAAAATACATTTGTATTAATGAAAGTCAGTAGAAGGAACGTCAGAGGAGGGGTCCAGGCAAGGTGGCGTAATTTCAGCTACATTTTGCCCTCTGAAAATGAGGGCAGTCAATTAAGGAGAATACAACATGGAGCACAGTGCCTTGCCTGAACAATAGTCCTCCCCCATGCAAGGAATTGTGGGACAAGCTTCTAATATACTCCAAGCCCCACTCGCCTTGGCTACACATGACTTTCAGACTACCTTCTTTTCTCACTTATGTTAATTTGGACAGTCTGCTTTAAAAATTAAGACCTTTCTTTAGTTTAATTTTCCTGATTCCCAATTTTAGTATTTTATAATTCCTATCCCTTGCCTTATAGGCCTTACCATTCAATGAATTAAAGATTTCAGCCACTGTTATAGAAGGGTGCCATGTAAGGGCACCCATCTAGAGGTGGAGGTTAGTCTGCTTTTTTGAAGCCAAACAAAATCTATTCTTATTGCAATATTTATTATTTATTTATTATTTGTATATCTGTCCCACCCTATACTCAAAAGTCTCAGGACGGGTAACAATATTTAAAATCAGACATATATTGAAACATCAAGAGTATATATTAAAACAATAACAGTGTCTGTAAAATGGGAAGAGATGGTATATTCCTATTTAACCAAAGGTCAGGGCAAAGAGGTACATCTTCATTGCCCTCCTATACAATGAAGGGGCCTGACACAACTCAAGAGGGGCACTATTCCATAGCCTGGGGGCCATCACTGAGAAGGCCCTCTCTCAGGTGCCCACCCCATTTACCACTGAAGGTGGTGGGGAAACCAAGAGGGTCTCCCCTCCAAATGTTAAGGCATGGGCAGGTCAATATGGGAGAAGGCATTCCTTTAGATATTTGGGGTCCACATCATTTAGGGCCTTATAAGTCAAAGTTAACACCTAGAATTAAAATACTGGAATGTGACTTTTATATGCAAAAATTCATTTTCATGATGTATAATTCTTATTTACCAATCAACATATTCCTTTCCCAACATGGATTATTTACATTTAAGAATTACTTTTACATCATCCTACAGCTCTCAAAAGAAAATTGATCCAAACTGGCAATTTCTACAGAAGTGCAGTGGTTGAAGGAATAAATCTTGTCTTTCGAACCTGCCCAAAGGGGTAGTGCTGCCTTTCTCCTGTACTAGTGTATTGCTTTTTCTATATATTTTATATAGTTGAGAGTAAACTCCGTGGGAGGAAGATCTCTCTGCTATAACTAAC
>MTQE01001134.1:33525304-33558255 GCA_014337955.1 Aspidoscelis marmoratus | reverse complement strand
AAAAAAAAAAAAAAGAAAGCAGTGTAAAAATGCCTTAAATACTCAGTAACATTCTTCGACCCTGGGTGTTAAAAGCCTTGTGACCCAAGAAAAGCTGCTAGCCAAGCCTGGCTTTCTGTGTATATGAACTCCAGCACCCCAAATTTGTACTTCGGCAAACTTTGCAGCAAACTGGAATGCGGAGGCTGAACGGCTGGAAACATTCAAAGAATCCTGCGGGGAGAGGATGGGAAAGGGCTTCCCTGGAACCCACCAGCTGCATTCCCGGTTTCTTCCCTTTTGCATCTTCTTTAGAGAAATGCATCATACATATTTCATTTTAGGGCTCGGAGTGGGCGCTGTTTACATCAGCACACGGAGTTGGGGTGTGTGTGTGGATTCAATGGATTAAAAGTTTGTTTGTTTATATTTCTATCCCACCATATACCCGGAGGCTTCAGGGCAGGTCGCTACAATAAAAGCAGATAAAACAGAGGGGCTAAGCTAGTGACAGCGCCCGCTGCGTGAGGAGGGAATGATGCTCCTGCTGTTTCTCAGCCAAAGGCCTCGAAGTGTTGAGCATTTAGGGGTTTCGTTCACACGTATCACACACACGTGCAACCAGAAACGCCCCCCAGATCATCTAACCTCTCCTTCTGAAGTTGAGTAAAGTTATCCTTCTGTCCCACGAGCACCGAGCACCTCGGGGCAGAGGGGGGTCTTTATGCCACAGTCCAGCCCTCCATCCTCAATGTGCTGCGCTGGGCATCAGGAGCCCCCCCGGGGGGGAGGTGGCTTTTTGCCCCTGCTGACCCCCCCCCCCAGCAAGAGCCCTTAGGGCCTCTTCTTGGGCCACACTGGCTGTGTCCACACTTGTTTGTTCGTTCACATTCCTGCCCCGCCCCAAAGAGCATTAATCCGGCTTCAGTCCACTTTCAGAGTGAGGCTGCGTCCACACTTAAATTTTAACCCACTTTCAATCCATCAGGAAAGCAATTGGGCGTTTCCTTTCCGCATTATCTACCTCGAAGGTGGATTCCCCCCCCCAAGTTAGATAACGTGGGAGGAAAACGGCTCGTCACTTTACTGAGACGTCCTCTCACTCTGAAAACGGGC
Organism: Aspidoscelis marmoratus; assembly: GCA_014337955.1. Classification (NCBI taxonomy): domain Eukaryota; kingdom Metazoa; phylum Chordata; class Lepidosauria; order Squamata; family Teiidae; genus Aspidoscelis; species Aspidoscelis marmoratus. The sequence continues at coordinate 33,557,160 of MTQE01001134.1, read as the reverse complement.
TGAAGCCGGATTAAAGCTCAAGGTGTGAATTCAGCCTGGGAGAATACATCAGCAAGGTGACAGGCTCTCAGCTGATGCGTTCTCTCGCTCTCAAGATGGACCGAAGTCGGATTAAACCTTAGGTGTGACCACAGCTACGGACGGAGGGGACGGCGCCCCTTGTGGCCACAGCACGCACGCGCAGCCTGCTGCCGGCCTTCCTCAGACCGTTCCCTCCTCCTCCTCCTCCCCCTCGCCCCCCCCCCGCTCCATTACAGCTACGCCCCTGACCTTAAGGACGCTATTCCCGGGCAAGGGAGAGGCGGGGGGGGAGGGAGGATTTATCAGAAAGCTACTTAAGATAATTAAAACCCAGATTAGCCAAGACAACCGAAAGTCGTTGGCAGCCATTTAAAAACAAAAACTTTTTCTTTATTTCGGGAAGAAAAAAAAATATACGGTTTCTTCCCAGCGCCGTCACTGACGCGAAAACTTCTCCGCTTGGGCCTCTGATGCAAAGCCACCCCCCCCTGCGTCCTCCACTTGGTATCTCCCGACGCAGGATGCCGCCGCCGCCTCCTGCCCAGTTCCTCCAACCCCACCAGAGCTCTTAAGCGGGTAACCAGATATTCAAAAACAATACGTCAGCCCACAATGCCCTGCATGGAGCCCAAGCATTACCTCATCCCACAATGCCCTGCGGGGAGAGAGAGAGGGGGGAGGGAAAGGAGGCCGATGAGAAGCTTCTAGGGGGTGGGGTGGCCATGGAGACGGGCCGGTTTGCAACAGGCTGGCCCAGTCACCCTCCTCCCCTTGAGGTGCGGCGGCAGCCAATGGGAAGGCCCCGGGGTGACATCATGGGCTATTTTTAGTGGCTGACTGCTCGCTGATAAGTGTTGGGCTCCACGCTGAGAAAGAGCGCAGAGGGCGACTGAGTGTGCAGCGCGGCGCAGCGCAGCGCGGCGGCGACGGCCGGGAGGAGGCGGCGGAGGAGGCGGTAGCTTAAAGCGACAGGGGCAGGTTTCCCGAGCGAGACCCCCGCAGGAATCCGCCCCAGTTTCAGTTCCGGATAGCGGCGGAGTCGGAGGAACGGCAGAAACCGGTTCGTTTGGAGAAACCAGATCTGGGTCGCCGCCGCCGCTTCCTCGGCTCGCGCGGGGAAGAGACACGGGTGGACTTGTCCGGACAGCCCTCCCACCCTCTGCCTGCGGAGAGACCCCGCGGGCCCTGCCTTCCTGCACCCCCAAAAGGCTTCCATTTCGGGTCGCCACCGCCAGCAGCAGCAGCAGCAGCCCTGCGAACCTCCACGCGCCGCAGTTTTTAATTATTATTACTATTTTTAAAAACAAATACTTGGTGGCAACTACCGCCCCACCCCATACCACATCCCCGCTCTTCTCTTGCGGGATCGAGACACTTGTCTGGACTGGATTGGGACTGACCTCGTTCTCTCTTGACAGACCCCTCCGTGAGGAGAAAGAAAGAAAGAAATTAAAATAATAACAAGGCAAGGAGAGCGGAGCAGGGGACTCGAACAAGTGTCTGTCTGGAACTCGGTGCGGGGAGCGACGGAGCTCAGGAGGGCATTCCCACGAGGAGCGAAGCGAAGTGAAGTGGGACAGCGCCGAGCGCTTCAGCTAGGAAGACCCTCCAAAAAGTTGCTGGACTTTCAGAGCTTCCTGCCCTGCTGAAGGGATAAGGAAGCAACAGCCCCAGCGGTGTACAGCTGGGAGACTCCTGGAATTGCTTGTTGACTGGAGGAGGGAAGGAAGGATCCCGCGTTTTGCGAGGGACACGACGGCAGCGGCAACTTTTTGAGCTGCTCTCTGAGCTCCCTCGGTTGGAACTGATGGTCCCGTTGAAGTTTTTCAGCTGAAAACAAGAGGCAGAACCCGCTGCCTGTCAGATCGAGCCGTCAGTATCCGTGGCTTGGGAGGGCAAGGGGGAAAGGGGAGCCAATGCCTTGTGACAGAGAAGTAAGACTTTAGTTGATCGCTTTTTGTCTGTTGGCACTTTTCTCCCCCGCCGACTCGTTTTTCACTGAGGCGGCAAGAGAGGGCGAACTGTTCTGGCGCCCCCTTTGAAAAGAAGGGACCGCTAACAAGGAAACCAGGCTTTATCGCTATTATTTTTAGCTGCGGGAAAACAGACTTCAGGACTGTATTCTATGACCGCAAAGATGGAGCCTACTTTCTACGAAGATGCCATCAGTGCGACCTTTGTGCAGCCAGAAAGCGGTACTTATGGATATAACAACGCCAAGGTTCTAAAGCAGAACATGACCCTCAACCTGGCTGATCCTTCAAGTAACCTCAAACCCCACCTGAGGAACAAAAATGCCGACCTCCTCACTTCTCCAGATGTGGGTCTTCTAAAGCTGGCCTCTCCAGAACTAGAAAGGCTGATTATCCAGTCTGGCAATGGATTGATCACCACCACGCCGACGCCGACTCAGTTCCTGTGCCCCAAAAATGTCACAGATGAGCAAGAAGGTTTTGCGGAAGGCTTTGTGAGGGCTCTGGCGGAGCTGCACAATCAAAACACCATGCCCCCCAGTGTCACCTCAGCTGCCCAGCCTACAAACACTAGCATGGCTCCTGTTTCTTCTATGGCTGGTAATAATGGCTTCAATGCAAACTTGCACACTGAGCCTCCTGTCTATGCCAACCTCAGCAACTTCAACCCCAATACCCTCAACACGACGCCAGCCTACAACGCAAACAACCTGGGTTACCCTCCGCAGCACCTGAACCCCCAGATTCCTGTTCAGCACCCACGCCTTCAAGCCCTGAAAGAAGAGCCTCAAACTGTCCCAGAAATGCCCGGGGAGACGCCTCCCTTGTCTCCGATTGACATGGAATCCCAGGAGAGGATCAAGGCTGAAAGGAAGCGTATGAGAAACCGTATCGCTGCCTCCAAGTGCCGGAAAAGGAAGTTGGAGCGGATTGCCAGACTGGAAGAAAAAGTGAAAACTTTGAAAGCCCAGAACTCAGAACTGGCATCCACTGCCAACATGCTGCGAGAACAGGTTGCACAGCTGAAGCAGAAGGTCATGAATCATGTCAACAGTGGGTGCCAGCTAATGCTCACACAGCAGTTGCAAACTTTCTGAAGGGACTGAAAAGTAACTGTGCGATGGGAAGAAATTCGGTAAAAAGAAGGAGCGGTTGGGAAGAGGAAAGCTCATTTGGGGGGAGGGTTGGTGCGGGATGAAAAGCCTGAAAGGGGTTGATTCCAGAAAGTGCCCTCCCCTGGCCTCCAGAGCATGTGTGGAGAGACTGGTGTACCTTTTGGGACGAGGTGGTGGCGAAACCAGCTGATGGCACAGTTCTAGCAAGGGCTGTTCCTGCCCAGCTGAGGCACAGAAGCCTTGGTTTTCTTTCTTCTTCTTTTTTAACATTGACCAAGAACTGCATGGACCTAACATTCAATGAACATTCAGTATTAAAGGTTAAACTGCAGTAGACACTGTAGGTTGCTTTCTCTAGTGCTCCTTTGAAAAGAAACGGGGAGGGAGTTTTTGGGAAGCTAACAACAGAAGCTGCCTGTCTTTGAGTCAAGTTGTGTATGTACATATATATATTTTTTATTTTATGACAGCTGATTAATGTCAATAAAACTACTTCATGACTTTGTAAGTTATTTTTATGTTCATTTTGAGTTCTGCCCGGTATTGTTTGTAAATAAGAGGGGGAGTTAAAGCAGTCTTGTGGGTTTTCCCCCCCATTTGTAATAAAAAAAGTATTATGTTTTCTAATATTTTGTTTTGCGCAAGAAATGCAGAAAGGGTTGCTATTATTTAAGAATATACTGAGAGCCTACAACCCACTTTTTAAATTAGTACTTTTAAGTCAGGGGAATGTGGGTTCAGTTCATGGCTAGAAGTGAACTAGTCCTCCAATGAGAGCTAGGTGTGAGAGAAAAAGAAATCCACCCAGGCAGCACTAGGTGGGTACAGTTTAGTTGAATTTAACAGAACTTATTTCTAGGGCTAAGGTGTAAAAAGGATTGCAGCCTTCATCTTACAACATCAATGAGAAAAGTTGGGTTGGGGGGACTCCTGTTTATAAGAAACCCTTTTGTCCTTAAGGTGTCAGGAAAATTCTTTCTCCATATCTTCTGTAACTGGAAGTAAGAAAAACAAATAATCACCTTTGATGCCTGCTCTTACCAATTTAACTTGCATTGTGTATAGTCTACAAGAAACCTGTTACATAGTTTTAACAAAAGTGTCAAAAGGAGGTGGTAGTGGACAGCTAAGGGTTACTCTGTATTCACAGCCCTATGTCATGACTTTTTAAAAATAATTGGCTACTTCCCATTTAGATACTCCATCATGTTAAGCAAATATTCTTAACAAAGTATCTGAAGGGGGGCATTTTCAAAAAGGGAATCTGGGAAGTTCTCACCTTCTTGTTTTTTTGTTATTAAAAAAATGGACTCTGTTCACGAGTATTTATGCCTGTTGTCCAATAAAATCATTCTATTACTCTTTCAACAGAATGCCTTTTCCCCTCCTCTGTTTTTGTTCAATTTTGAGTTCTTCCACATCCAACAAAGAGGTAAAATATCCTTAAGCTGGCTTGATAAACTTTAGTTTTACAGTGTGGAATGTACAGGCATTTTATTTTGAGACAGGAAATAATGAGTACTGTTGTTAGGCTGGGTATTCCTTACATGAGTTGTAAAAAATAAAAATGCAGTATGATCTAGTTTTTGTTTAAAGAGAAACTTCATATGAATGTGCCCAGACACTGGTTTGAGTCTGTGAGTCTGAATTTTGAATTTTGTTAGGTGGAATTGGGTCACACCAAGGCTGAAATTCTTCACATATCCATTAGAGTTAGATCCTGTTGAATGCATGGGAACTTTGCTAAGTAAACATACTTATCAAGACAGTACATGTAACATGATACAATGAAATAGGCAAGGATCACTGTCTTCTAATCTTGATTAATTAGAGAAGTAAAGTCTACTGATTGCAACATGGGGCAATTCCAGGTACTTGAATTTAAATCTAAAGTTTCATTCTTGGTCTGATAAATACACACAAAGTTAGTGTAAAAATGTCCTTGGGTTAAGCCTAATTCTAAGTGTCTGGACTGGACACATGTCATTTTCTTGGCAACAGACTAGTAGTATCTTCCGTTTCTGTCTCAGAGAGTTTTTCAGCATTCAGTCTAGCCTACAGCTCTAGGATTTCCTGATCGTCTTCCATCCAAATTCTTTTAAGTTGAAGGACTCAGTCATACATCTTATGACTGATACGCAAAATGTTCAGCAGCATACAAGTAATGAAGGGCACTCTTTAAAACTCCAGACTGGTGACTATTCATGGAGACAAGACTGAGCTAAGAAGAATCAATGGTCTTAACCTGGCATTGGGCAATTTCTTGTATTCCTCCGTGAAGTTTACACTGATCAGTAACTTGTAATTTGATCTGGGAGGAGTGTTTTAGGTTAGTGTTATTTTGAAAAAGACAATGTCGGTTTCAAAAAGGGGAGAGGAAAGAGATTATCTTCTGACAAATAGGTTATTTTCATTTCCAAAGAAAAACAGCATTTGTATAGGTGGTTTGGCTAAACTAGTAAAGTCATGTACTCTAGGGGTAGGATTTCTAAAGAGAAACTCAAATGTGACAGGGGTCGCAATTTTTCAGAGCACAGAAGCCCTGTGGAATTCTTGTGCTAAAATGAAGAAATGTGTTGATTTGTTTGCAAGTAAAATTTGAAATCCCTTTCCTTGTTATCAGCACAGAAAAAGCTTATAATACAACTGTCAGGTTCCATTCCCTCAATCCTGGTGTGCAACAGTTGTCTTCAGAAAGTAGATAAAATTAATTTATTATTACTAGAACAAACAGATTTGCCAAAAGAATTCCTGTTTGCCATGTAAGTGACAAGTCAGTGTACAAAGCTGATTGCAGAAATAAATGATGAACCAACTCTGTTTTAAAGGGGTGTTCTTTTTTCCCCCCTTCAAATTCTGAATCCAAGTGTCTTTGTATAAAAATAACTGGTTTAGCACTCAGATATCTGTCTTTCTGTTTCCAACTCAGCAGATATGAGCAGGTACCAATGGCAGGACGCTTTATTTGTTTACTGCTCACAAATGTGTACATCTGTGTCAATAGTTACCAAACAAAGTGTGGGAGGATCATGTACTTTAGCAGGGTGTATATACTGCTGACTTAAGCAACCCAGAAGGTAAACTGATTTTGACCATATGTAGGAACAGCAAGAGAGAAGAAACCCCACACAGCTGGGTGTGGCTTGGTAGCTGCTTAACAAGTGCCAACTTGCAGAATAAATACGGCTATCTGGAAAGGTAAAGCTATAACTCTTCAACATTAAAGATTCTATGTTTTAAGGGTGTTTTGTTTCACTACAGAAGACAGTGCTTAGATTTTTATCTCATTGGGCATACACTCATTTGACATTGTCAGGAATTACACAACTTTTTATTGCAGAATTCTAATTTTATAGGCTTTCAGTCATTTCTTAGTTTCTATAGCACATTCTGTGTGATAATACAGTACAGCAAATTTTAAGGAAGTTTAAAGGAATCCTTAAAACTTTTTTCAAATACAACCTGCCTACCCATTTACTGGGCTTATGCTCTGGAGAGCGAACCATTTAGAGGGGAAGGATGCTGCCTGCTTTATCGTTTTCTGCAAGACTATTTTGGGTTTCAGAAAAAACTGTACAGACAGAAAAGATTTTATTGAGAAGCAGTAACTGTGAACATAAACGGAATGTATGTCTTTCTGTTAATGCCACAGGAGCCTTGGTAATAGTGACAGCTTTAGACTATATAAAAACAGGCACACAGTAGAGCCATTTGACAGCTGAGCGCCTGGGGTTCCTTAAGAACATTTATTGTAGTGCAAGATGCTCACTTCATCAGACACATAGCAGTTTCTCAAGTTAGCCATCTATCCATTTATGCACGCCCATACATTGTGGTTGTGAAAGCAGGAGAGATTTCAAGTCTTAGGACAAACTACCTCCCATCAGAGAACTTTATCTGTTGAATCTCCATACATCTATTAAATACGCTGTCCCTGTATAAAAGGGCTACAATTGAAATACAAATGATCAGTTCTATATATGCCCATAACATGGTTTGACCTTGGGGAAGGAATTGGAGGAAAGGGCTATCCAGACAACTGTTGCATTTCCCCCAGTGGTTAACCAGAGGCCTCCAAGAAGTCTTCTTCCACTGCTGTTCCTACAAAGAGCATAAAGCCATCCTGATTATTAATCACCTGTAGTCTTATCTATGATGAAATCTAACTTTATTTTAAAGTCAGACGGGTGAGGTCATAGGAGGCACACATTTTACTGGATGTACTGCAGTTGGCAGTGTTGTTTAAAAATTTGGATGGTTTGGCAAATGCAGCAGCATGCCTAACAAAGAAACAAGTGGTAATACAAACATTTCCAGGGGCCTTTCTGCACTTGGTCCCATAGGTTGCATGCAGTACAATCCCAGATGAAGCATCTGCACGGGATGGGGCAGTTTGCAACTCAGAAATAGCCCCATCCGTGCAGGAGTGGCACTGCACAGAAACTACACGTAGAGCACTTACCCCATCCAGTGGCATCCATCCGTGTCCAGTGGTGCTCTCCTCCGCACCTCTATGGTGCACAGAGGGGCATGTGACGCACTGCACAAGAGCTCTGGCGCATCACGTGATGTGCTGGTGTAATTGTGCATGCAAGTGCATCACTGTCATCCCGGTGATGACACTGGTGCATGTACAGCATTGGGAGCCAAGATGGTGGCACCGTCCTAGACTGTGCACCTGCACTCAGGTAAGTGTCTGGAAGTGTATGGGGGTTGGGGCTGGCATGGACTAGCATTTACAAGTGCGAATGCTAGTGCACACCAGTGGAAGTTCACCATTCCTGTCCCCTGGACGGGTGGGAAGTGCAAATTTCCCCCAGGCCTAACAAAGGTAGATCAACTTCAAGTGCCAAGATGGACAAGCAGTTCTAAAACCCACAGCAGCAAAGGCAGATCTTAAAAGAAGTTCAAGGCATCCAATCGAAGGAAATACACAGTTTTAAACTACTAAAACCTATCATTTTGCAGGCTCGGTGTCTGTTGTAGCGCCTTTTCACACTAGCAAGAGGAGGATATTCACACATGGGGTGTTTTTCCACTGTCACTAGAAGTACCCATGAAGTACCCATTAATGGGTACTTAAATGCCATTTAGTATCCATTAATGGGTACTTAATGGGTACTTCTAGTGACAGTGGGAAAACACCCATGCTCTAGCATAGAGCATACACACATCATAGAGCCATTTCTGTCCTGGAATGGCTCTTGGTGTGTGAAGCCGTCTGCATCGTCAATAGCTGTTGAGCAGTATGAACTGGCTTCCCACTTCCGTGCAAAGGCTGCGTGGGAGTGGGGCAGCTGCAGCTATGCAGTCACACACTGCATTGCCTAATCGTCATAGCAATGGCTGGAGCGCAATGCTATTAATGCAGTGATATGACCGCTGCTGCATGAGAGGGTTCGCCCTCACCCTCCTGCAGGGCAAGTGCCAGGTAAGTTTGGAAAGCAGCTGGCATTCTGTCCCTGATCTTAACTTTGGGAGTGCCAAAAGCCTCATATTCCATGAAAGAATTCAGTATCTCTTATTATCAGCTATGCCTGGAAACACTTAAGCCCTTTCCTTACTAGGCTTTATTCCAGATTATATTCCAGAATAGGGGACACTTGGGAGCTGCCATAATGTGCACTAACATGTTAACAGCAGGCCTCTATTCCAGGATATAAGGCCCAAGGCAGAAAGGGCCTTAAATACATTTCTGAACTGCTTGTTAATCCAGTTTTTAAATGCCTTAACAGTTAAATACTCATATCTAAGAAAAACTCACCCAAGCTTTTATTTCATGATCATTCATTAAAGTGGTACCTACCCACAGTCAGCTTGGGAAAGTCAGCTGCAGTGTCCGCTTCTACTGCAATATGCAAAAGTGAATTTAAAAGGTTCAGAAATGGCCCCCGGTTCTACTTTTTCCACAAAGAGAGCTTTTCTTTTGAGAAATCGGTCACAGGTTTTGAGATCAGTTTGCCTGAGGGAATTTCCTTAACCATTCCATACACCTAGGGAAATTTTCTAGAGATGCTGTTCAAGCCCTGGAGGGAGTTTCTATCAAACAGAAACAGAAACAAAATATAGTACTATCATTCCAGGAAATTGGCTTGTCCTTGAACCATTAAACAAAATAAACTTCAGCAAGTAGGAATTTACTCACAGTCCGTCCACATAGTTGGCTTCTCATAGGGAAAGTGGTGAGGTTTTAGGAGAGAAAGACTACATATTAATCTTGTCTTTCACCTAGTCAAACACAATACAGTACATATTTACTCAAAATAAAATTCCATCAATGCATTTGACTTCCTGCGTACCCTTGGTCAAAGCACTGTCTTATCCTAATCTACCTCACAGGGTTGGTGTTGATTAAAGTAGAGTGTGGAAAATAATATGTGTTTCCTTGAATTCTTTGACAAAAGCACAAAATATAAATGCCTAAAATAACAAAGTGCTAAGATGACTTAGGCCACATCCCCATGCAAGATTTGGGGCAGGAGTGGTTCGCATATGACCAGGTGCTGGACTGAACCCGAATCTTGCTCGGGCCCATGCCATGACCGCTAACATGGGCTGAACCCAAATCTTGCTACTCCCATACACGGCAAGGGTTCACGATTGCGGCTGGCAGGGGAGCTTGCCTGGAAAAGAGAGTAAACCCAAGCCTCTGCCTTGTCAGCTGAGATGACTGGTCCTGGTTTGGGCGATTTGGTCCGAGAAAATCGCCCCCCCCCCAAAAAAAAAATGCATGGGGACGGCCCCTCCTGAACCCAATTTTGGTTTGGGACCAAACGTGCATGGGGATGGACCCTTAGCCATTTTTTTAGGGACTTTTGGGCAACACAGATTAGCATGTATTATTCTTGCAGAAACCCTTTGAAGAAGATTAAGCACTGCAGAGAGAGAATATCTCTGAACTTTAATGTGCAGTAAGGCCTCCGTAGATCAAGTCCAAGTCAGTGCTGGGTTTCTGAGCCCATTGTCAACAAGACAGGATCACTTCAGGCTGAAAAGTTTCTCTCAGTGTAAGACAAACATCTCTTTTTTGCTTTTAATTTTCATTTTTAACTTTGTATGCATAGGCTACTTCCATCAAGGCATACTACAAATGTCCAGACTGAAGCATATAGATTGTTTGGGGCGGGTGTGTATGTTTACACTCACTATGGATTGGTAGAAAATTTCCACGCCTCTATAAGAGGCATTAGGATCTGTGGTGATATTGAGGTGATTTGTCATTTAGAACAGAAGGGAAATGAATGAGGTGCTTCCATCAAGTAGGAGGCATAGTGCTAGAATGCTATAAGTATCCACAGGTGTGGATGCTTAGGGCATTTTCAACTTATCTTAGGTGCGAATCGCCTCCATCTTTGAAGAGAGCAAGGGGATGAGGCATTGCTTATCACCAAACAATTGAAAAAAGTGATAATATTCACCACCATCATAAAACGAATGCAGTAGTAGGTCAGAATATATAAATTAAGTTGTACTTCACCTATATCTAACTGCTGAGTAGAATTGCACACAGACCTCAACAGTTAAGTAAAACTTCCCCAAATCCCCAATTTCCCCTTTGGGACTGCACCAAAGCTGCAGAAATTTCAGTGCAGTCTGAAGTAAGCCCTTCAGCTGTTTGTGGAGTGTTATTGAACAGTACTTGGCTGTGATGGTCCCTGAATTCGGTTGTCAATATTTTTGAGATGGGGCTGACTCCTGGGAGCTAGAGGGACATGCTGACACAGCTTTCTTGACAGAAACAGGAATGGTTTACCATTACTTTCTTCTGGTGGGACCAGGGATTGATCTCTCTGCAATCCATCAAAGCAGTGGGAAAAGAGAGTGAGGCCTCAACTGGAAACTTCATTTTTATCTTCCTAAATCAGGCTTTGATCTACTAGAGATCAAAATTGAAAGAGAGGCATTCCAGTCACCGCTGAGCTATTTTCCTTTGTTCTGCAGTCTTAATCTAGAGGGTATTGCTGATAATTAGAGCAAAGATTAGAGCAGTGCACTATGGGTGGTTCTGCACCAGTTGATCTATCAGACCAGCAAGAGTACTAGGAGCATTCCTTCTGGGCAGGGCCTCAAAGGCCCTAGTACACTTGCTGTTTCAGTACACCGGCCAGTGGAGAATCACCCTATGATTGACCTCAAGGCTGTAATTTTAGCCTTGGGAATAAGGGAATAACCCTTAGTGATCAAGGAGGGCCTTACTTCTGAGAAGACGTGTACGAATGAACAACATGCACCATTGAAATCAATTAGATTTAAAAGTGTATTACTCCTTGCTAGATTGCAGCTGTTTCTGAATCAACAGCTGTTGCACTTTATTTTTTGCAAAGTTTTATAATAAAAAATGGATTAATACAAAATCCATACAAAAGCTCACCACTTATTATAATGCATTACTCTAATTCCTGCTGAAGTCTGAAAGAGAGGTCTGCACCTTTATTGCTTTTGGTCAAGTTAATCAAACAGTGACTTTCTGAAGTTTCCAGCTTAGTGTATTTTGTATTCCTGAGATGAGGAAAGGAAAATCTACAGACAAAACGTGCAGTTGCTTTTTGTTTGTTTCCTTCTGTTTCCCTTTGCTTTGAGGTTTTCCTGTTGTGGCTTACAGCAAGATGACATATTTCTAAAGACCAGGTTTCTTTCTCCCACTCTTTATACTCCCTCCATTCTGTCTCCCACCCAGTCAGTTTTCACCCACAGTTGTTTCAAAGGTCTAGTAAAAGGAACAACCAGTGATCTGAGAATAGCACAGCAGTGGGAGATGACAGCAACAACAGGCTTAATGGTACCAAACTTGTAGCGGTTCAGGGCAATCAGAAATGTTCAAACCCCCACACAAATCTGTGTTCCCAGCCCCTGAGCTTCATGAGCCATCACTGGAGAAGAAGAGTTGGTTTTTATCACTTTTTAAGGGGACTCAAAGCAGCTGACAAACCTCCTGTTTTTCTCCCCACAAAAGATGCCCTGTGAGCTCAGAAAGCTGTGACTAGCCCAAGGTCACACAGCTGGATTCATGGAGGAGTCCAGAATTGAACCAGGAGACTATCAGAGAAGACTCTGACACTCTAACCGCAAGACCAAACTGACTCACGTGTAGAAGACTTTAAAACAAATATTTTATTTTTAGTTTCATAAAAACAATATCTTAAATTGTATTACAGTATAACAACAAATATAACAATTAACCTTTTTCCACATGTTTGTTCTGTATTGTTATTTACAATTTTAAATAACAATATAAAACCCTCCCCCAGAGAACTAATTTTTTTACCTCCGACTCATAAGGAGAAGACTTTAACACATGGAAAATAATGTGTGAAATAGAATTAAAAATACACACTAATACTAAGAATTCCTGAGCATTTACAAGGGAAATGACAAGATTCCTTTTCAAAAACCTTCACTCAAAATTAAATTCAGTTACTTAAATTCAATTAAATTCAATAATGAGCCTGTTCAAAAGTTGTTTCCCAAGAATTGACCAAGGCTAAAGTAGGATATATCAGATCAAGATATTCCCCCTTCCCATTAGATCGAACATTTACATGGAGATAAAAGAAGAAAGATTTCCCTTTCTCTTTCATGTTAAGCAAAGGGATATTATGCATCCAGATAATTGTGGGAACTCAAACTAGGATGACTTCACACACCTTGGCATTTTCCATCCATTTGATGGTAAGCTTCATAGCAATGTCACTCCGGGTGAGAATTCTTGGTGCTGGAATCCAAGGAGCTGAAAGCTTACCTTACTCATGTTTTGTGAAGATAACATGAAACAGAAAGAGAATCATGTGGAGCTTCTTGGAGGAAATTTAACATATAAATACAAATGACCCTGTTAATAGGAGATGACAGTAACTCAGTGATAAAGCGAACTGCCTGGAGATCAGAAGGTTGCCAGATCAATCCCCAGGCTCTTCCCAAAAATAGGCAAGGGAAACCCACTTGGAGCTGTCCACACAGGCACCCAGGAGTTGGCCAAGATTCACTAGTATCCACAACAACAAGCTGTAAATAAGTGCTACGTAAATGTGCCTTAGAATTTCCAAGTTTAATAAGGAACACCTCCTCCCATATCGACCTGCCCATGCCTTAAGATCTGGACGGGAGGCTGTCTTGGTTGTTCCACCACCCTCAGCAGTGGAACGGGTGGGCACCTGGGAGAGGGCCTTCTCTGTGATGGGCCTCAGGCTATAGAATAGTCTCCCCCTTGAGGTGCATCAAGCTCCCTCACTGTATATGTTCAGGAAGGCGGTGAAGAGGCACCTCTTTGCTCAGACCTTCAGTTACATGGGGATACACTCTCCCTTCCCACTTGCAGACACTGTTGTTTAATATATGCTTTTATTGTTATTAACTTAGTTAGGGTACTCCTAAGCTGGAAGAGCCACACTCAAGGGGCCAAAGAGCCGCATATGGCTCTCGAACCGTGGTTTGCCTACCCCTGTTTTAATATATTTGATTTTAAATGTTGTTACCCGCCCTGAAACCTTCAGGTACAGGTTAAATAGAAACTAACTAACTAACTAACTAACTAATAAACAAACAAACACTATTTCTAGGTTCCTTGAAACAAAGATTACAAATGTTTATGTTTTAAGTGGAACTTCAGGAGTGTCAAATAGTGAAATGGAACAAAGCTGTCCAACAGGGGACAGCAGGATAATACTGAACCATGTTTTAATCTGCTCATTCCGTTCTGACAGTTTCTACTGCAAGATGGATTATACCTTGGGGGAAAAAATCCAAAATGGATACTGGTCAGTGCCATTTTAAAAGTTTGCAATATATAGTAGGGGAGGCATTCCAGATGTTCTAGAACTACAATTCTCATCATTCCATACTGTTTTTCAAAACGGAAATTTCCTTCAGTGTTAGCAAGAGTTACAGAGCAACCAGAGCAGACAGCAACAGTGTTCCTCATGTGTAAGAGTCCAAACGGCACTTCCACTGTGCAAAAATGCTCTTTATTTTTCTGTGCTAACTATTCAATTGGTGAAAGTCTTACAGAAGTGCTGCTCTCAGTGGCATCCCCTGGAGGGCAGAGGAGGAGTGATATACAAATTGGAAGGCACCCTTTGAATTTCCAGGACTGTATTTTTGAGACACTAGTTATTAAGAATATTAAAGGAGGGACTCTGACTGGAACCTCACTTCTGCCACACTACCCTCACAGTATCTCCACCCTGGCAAACATATTTTTCCATCTCTTACTGGCAGATCTCCAGTGGAAGAATTCAAACCTACTATAGCCTCCAGCTCTAGCAGTTAGGCAGGAACAGGCTGTGAAAATACTATGGAAGGCTAGCAGTGCACAGGTTTGTGTGGTGCATTTAGGATCTCCTTTGATAATCCTTCTCCATGGACCTATTATTTCCAGACAGACAGACAGACAGACAGATCTACTATTATCTTCATGTGGGCAGATGCTGAGGATTGAACCTGTGACCTTCTGTTTTCCAAACATTCACCCTACCACACACTGCAATGGCCACTTCCAGAATCTATACTACTAGAATTGTTTGTGCTTGTTGAAGATATGAGCAAATTTGGGAGTTCTCTGGGCACATGAGATGCTGAGAAGACTAATATTTCTGTCCTTGTATAGCCTCTGAGAATTCTGGAATAGCAGTGAGGACAATATTTTGGTAAACCCAATTTAATTACTGTCAGGCCACCCTGGTTGCTGGATTCATCTCCCAGCCATGGTGCAAACACCTATGACAACCACAAGATGAATTTATGGCAGGGAATGCATCCATCTTTCAGTGAAGGGCTGAAAATGTTATGGATTTCAGCTCACACTTCCAATCTCTGGAAGCAATTCTGGCTGTAGTTTAGAGGTGCCACAGGCAGTATTCCATAGCTGCCGCATTCCCAGAAAGTTTGGAGACCCAGAGTGTCAACATCCCCAATGCTCTTGGAACAAACACTGCATTTTCAGATCTTGCTCTGGTATGGATGCAGCCATGATTTCTGGGTGAAAACTGGGCAATTCTGATATTGACTAATGAAGAATATTGTATAACAGAAGACTAAATATTTTAGGCCAGGATTCAAAAGGCTCGAAAATATTATTCATCAGGTTTCTGAAACCCTCAGAGAAGAACACAATTGAGCAGCAGAAAGCATACCCTGCATGAAGACAGTCTGGTTTATATCTTAGTATCTCCAGGTAGCCTAAAATTCTGAAGAAAAGGCTAAGTTATCACAATAGATGTAGGAAAGAGCAACTATACTACCACATAAGTAGATCTGAAGAAGTTGCTTCTGATACATTCCAGCTCTTGGCACTTGCAACCTGTTTTCTGCCTTTGGGAAGCACACAGCTTCTTTGGTCTTTCTCCACAAAAAGAATGTGCTGAGCTCCAAGTTCAACGTACCTTAAAGGGTGGCAGCATTTTGAACACAGCTCAGCTGGTGTAACGAGCCCCATTTATGTTGCAGTTGACTGGTGGCACACCTTCATTTCAAAGGTACCTGGAGAAAAAAAATAAACCCATCAATAACAAAGGCTGCTTACCTATAAAAAATAGTCCTGATGCTTGGCATGACTGCTTGTTAAATATGTTTTCAAAGTATGCCTAGCACACACCCTTAATTGCTTTCAATCGCACTCCCTGGCATTTTTTTGTCTAGGGCTTTTTATTCCTACGTGCAGAAATGCAGAGTCAGAACACTCCCTCGGCTTGTCAAAGAGCCTTCGCTCTTCTATCCTTTGTAGTACAGAAAGTCTGAGGTTGGTTTGTTTAAACAAAGGGTGCATTTCCCTTGGAGAGACAGAACTAACTCTAAACAGAGGCAGTTAAGAGAGGTCGACTTCAGAACAAACTCTGCTCCTGCCTTCATCTTCTAAAGACAAATGCAGAGGATGTGGATTTTTTTTCTTTTTTAAACCCTCCCGCTCATTTTTGAAGAAGAATTCTTAGCACAAAACTACACACCTGATCTAACCACTGTTGAGAAGAAAAAGGTGTGGCTCATCACTATTGCAATACCTGGTGATAATAGAGTCAATAAGAAACAACATGAGAAAATAGCCAAATATTAAGATCTGAAGATTGAGGTGCAGAGACCCATTGGCCATTGTGGTACCAGTGGTGATCGGCATTGTGGCACCATCCCCAAAGACCTTGGGAGGCACTTGAAGCAAAATCAGTGTTGACAAAATCACCGTTAGTCAACTGTGAAAAGCTAAAAAACTTTTTTTGGGAAAAGATCCAAAAGCAGTTTGGATCTGCATACATTATATGGCAATACATCACAACATCCTAAGGTCTTGGGAAGAACTCAGTGAACGTTGAAGATCAACTCCACCTAGTAATCTAATGGTTGTGCTATGATGTTGTTTTGTGTGTTCATCAAAATCAACATCATCATCATCATGATGCTATACTCCAGAAGAATTAACAGCCACAGACTGGATCAATGATAAGTTTCTTAGGAATACCACCCAGGGCTTTACCTCTTCCTCCTTAAACCTCTCAACGCCTCAAGGTCTTTCAAAGCTAGCAAAAACAAAAGAAAAAAGGATTTAACTTAGATCTTATTTCTGAAGCTTCAAAAGTTTCAGAAAGTCACAAGTTTCAAGCCATGGTTACTCCATGCTGAACAGATGTGTGCATGCCAGTGCCTAATGGATGAATCAGTATGGGTTAGCACCTTTGCACACTAGTACTGTAAATAGGTTGTTAGCAACTGTTAGCACGGGTAGAAGTCAACATGGACCGCTTGAGAAGAGCAACTTCTTGCGACTGAAGCTGGATGCTCTTGTCTAGGAACCTACGGAGGCCAAGATATGTGAAAGTGAAAGAAGATAAAGGGACAACATCCTAGGAAAGGATGTTGAATCTGTACTGTATCACTAACTAAACTGAAACAACAGTTCTGACATCCTCCAGGGGATAAAAATTACTAACATATAGGTCTGGTTTTTTTCTCTTGATACACTTCCCAGTACCGAGACTGAATGGATTGGAGGCTGGGAACCAAACCAATCAGCCTGGGCCAAACTGATAGGCCGATTACTGTGTTGTTCTGCTGTGATTTGTTGACAGAGAGGCTTCCTTCAAAACCATTTCTCTAGGGCTTCTTAATCTCAATGGACTTAGACAACACATATGGACTAGAGATAAATACAGGCACAAAGCACTTGGTATCTGATAGTTATGTTCCCAGTTGATGCCAGGAAGTTACTGTCAGTTTGACTGGCAGGCAGTTTGCTCTGCTATGAAGCAGCATATCTACAAATTTTGCTAACTTATACAGGGCTACATTAGTTATATATAGTGGTCCCAAGAGTACTTCTTTCTAATTCAAGTTGCATTGTAATTTACTGATTTTACTATGAAAAAAGAAAAATAAGTCCGGGAAGCTCATGGACCATAGGGTCTGTATTCCAGCAAGAAGCAGATTGACATTCTAGCTGTAGAACTACCTTTCATCAATAGTGATGCAATGGATACTGGATAGGAGCAACTGTTAAAGGTGGTGACCTTCAGAGGGGACATTAAGTTGACCTCTCTTCTGGTGGCTGTCCAGGTGGAGATTAAAAATTCCGAAGAGCCACATTCAGACAACAGCACCCTGTTCCAAACTTTCCGTCCCTCAGGCTTGCATTTCAAAAATTCAGCTAGCAAACCTTTAAAAAGCATTTCACTCACTTGATGGGACAAGCATTCTACAAGGAAGATAAGTTAAAACATTTTAGTTTCTTTACTAATCCTTGCAGTACTGCCCCCAAATGCTGTTTTTCTTAAAGGCTGAAGCTTCTATTCTCGCAACAGAGCTTTTGACTTCCTTTTAAAGCTCACCAAGCCCATACCTCACATGTAAAATGCCACTGTGGGTTTCTCCACATGAAGGGTTATTAAGGGAATTCAGTGACGGAAGAACTCGGTTGAAATATGAAGACATGTTGTACAAAATAGAGGGGGATAATGAATATGATATAAAAACAAGAGAACAATTGAATCGGGAAGGGATTAATATACATTAGTTTTCTTATGTACAATTAAGAGATATAAGAGATTGTAAACCTGAGGGCAGGGACCTATCTAAGATTTTCATAATATTGTAACCCACCCTGAGACCTTTGGGTATAGGGCAGGAGAGAAATAAATAAATAAATAAATAAATAAATAAATAAATAAATAAATAAATAAATAAATAAATAAGAGTGTAAATTTTGAAAGGGAAAAACAGGAATGGAAGCCAAAATTATATGTATCACATCAGGTGAGAAAAAGAAAAATGGAATTGTTATGTATATTAAACAACATATGAGCCCACAATTGTTTTTCAAAGACACGGAAGGAAGATATATTGGAGTTGAAGCTGATTTATACGGTACTAAGATACTAATGATGGGCATTTATGCACCACATACAGGGAAACAAATATTTTTTCAGAAAATTTTGGATGTAGTTAAAGAGCTGGACTATCAAAATTGGTGCCTATTGGGTGATTGGAATGGAGTAATAAACCCACAAATTGACAAAATTTCAACTAAGTCCATCACAGCAAAGCACAGAAAGCTACCCAAGGGATTTTTTTATTTGATGGAATTTTTACAAGCGGAGGATATATGGAGACTACAAAACACCAATGTGAAGGAATTTACGTTCTTTTCACACAGGCATTCGTCATTATCTAGAATCGATATGATTCTTCTCTCCAAAGGTCTTACGGATAAAGTAGTAACAGCTGAGATTCTGCCGAAAACATCTGCAGATCACAATCCAGTGAAGGTTGTGATGAGTTGGAGAACCGAAACGAAGAGATGGAGTCTGAATGAATACTTATTGAAAAAAGATGAAGTTATTACAAGCACTAAGAGGAAGATGAGAGAATATTTTGAAAACAATCTGAATAGAGGCCTGACTTAAATATCGTCTGGGAAGCAGGTAAAGCATTTATGAGAGGATATTTTATTAAGCTTAATGCTGATATAAGAAAGAAGAAACAAGAGAAACCTAGCAAACTTACAACAGAAATTGAGAAATGGGACAAGGAATTGTAAAAAAAAAACAGACTCAAAGGTCGTACAAAAGAACATACAAATCTTAAAGAGAGAATTGTCGATGTTGGAAAGTCAAGAGATGGAAACAAAACTAAGATTTTTAAACAAAGGAATTTCACTTCGGCAAATAAACCAGGAAGATGGTTAGTGTATAAATTAAGGAAAGAAAGAACAAGAAATTTAATATTCAAAATCAAACAAGGGGATGCAGAACTTACAGATGGTAAAAGGATAAAATAAATTATGCAGGCTTTTTATCAAGAAGTATACACAAAGAACGAAGAAAACTTAAATAATATCCAAGGATATCTAAATGACCAAAATCTACCCAGGATATCACAGGAACACAGGACTTTGTTAAATGCACCCATATCATCCAGAGAAGTAGAAGAGTCAATTAGAAGGGCAAAGACAGGAAAGGCACCAGGACCTGACGGCCTTTCTGTCATTTTTTATAAAACAGTAAAAGAAGAGATTCTTAATAACCTGACGGAATTAATGAATAATATATTACAAAGGGGCTTAGTACCTAAATCTTGGGAAGAGGCAACCATTTCTTTGATACCCAAAGATGGACAGGATCTTCAGCATCCAAAAAATTATAGGCTTATTTCACTGTTGAACAATGATTACAAAATATTTGCAAATATAATGGCAAATAGGCTTAAGCAAGTACTGAAGGATATCATACCTGAGGATCAAGCGGGATTTTTACCCAACAGGCAAATGAAAGACAATATGAGAATAATATTAAATGTAACTGAAAACCTGGAAAAACATAATGAAGTGCAAGCCGCGATTGTTTTCCTGGATGCAGAGAAAGCATTTGACAATGTGAACTGGAATTTTCTTTTTCAGCTTTTAGAAAAAATGAACTTTGGCAAAGCTTTTAGAAATGGAATTAAAGCAATCTATACAAAACAACAGGCACAGCTTGTGATCAATGGCGACTTGACGGACAAAATTGAAATACAAAAAGGGATTAGATAAGGATGTCCATTATCACCGCTGTTATTTATACTAACTTTTAGAAGTTTTGAACAGAGCCATCAGAAGAAATGTGGATATTAAGGGACTTAAAGAAGTATATAAATTAAGAGCCTTTGCTGACGACTTAGCGATAATCCTAACAGAGCCAAATAATTCAATAGAAGAATTTAGAAAAGAAATTCAAAATTATGGGAAAGTTGCTGGTCTGATGTTAAGAATTTTAAAAAGAAACTTTAGGTTTAATCCAAAATTGTTTTTTATTAGGGATTGTGTGGAAAGCTTAAACTCGTTAATGCTGTATATGGTGACGGCAGCTAGATTATTCTATGCACAGAAGTGGAAGGAAGAAGAAATACTATCAGGAGAAGAATGGCTAATCAAGATGTCGGAGTTGGCTGCAATGGATAAATTAACGAACTTATTAAATGATAGAACAATCAATAAATTTGTGAAGGACTGGTCCCTATTTATTGAATATCTTGCAGAGCTTGAATTAACGACAGATGAGTTCGAGTGAAGACAAAGAATAAATCGAATTTGGAGGAGAGATAAAGATGCAGAGCAACAAATAATGGATACATAATATAGAAGTCGGATAAGCCGAGGAAGTTTAGGGAACCTTAAGCAATGTAATAATGAAAAGATTGTGTGAATTATTTTTCTTCTTTTTAATATGTTGGAAAAATTTTAATAAATAAAATTAATAATAAGCCCATACCTCACATGCAGGCCTGTTAAAGAGACGGGAACTTCAGCATGCTAGACAGGACAGTGATGCTTATGTCAAATATCTGAAGGAACATCTACTCCCATATTGACCTGCCCATGCCTTAAGATCTTGAAGGGAGGCCCTCCTGGTTGTCCACCATCTTCAGTGGTAAAAGGAGTGGGCACCCGGGAGAGGGCCTTCTGTGTTGGCCCCTAGGCTGTGGAATGGTCTCCCCCTTGAGGTGCGGCTATCATCTTCACTGTACACATTTAGGAAGACAGTGAAGATGCATCTCTTTGCCCTGGCTTTCAGTTAAAGGATACACTTTCTCTTCCCACTTGCAGGCACTGTTGTTTTAATATATACTGTTATTGTTTTAATATGTTGATTTTAAATGTTGTTACCAGCCCTGAGCCCTTTAGGTATAGGGTGGGATAGAAATACAAATAATACAAACAAACAAACAAATAAAATTTAGCATGAAGCATGAAACATGCCTGCTGGTTTCTGATCAATGCAAACACTGTAATAGTTGCTAATCAGTCTCACACAGTAGTGGACTCCCAAAGGCTGGAGGTTTCAGCAGATTCCTCCAACTGGTACAGAACTGAGTATCTTCAAGGTCAGTTCCAACTTACATGTTCTAGGATTAAGGTCAAAACATGACAATATTCATTCAGGAGGTTGTTGCAAATCTGCTCAATATTAGCCCTGTTGGCAACTAAATCTGTTATAACTATCTGAATAATAATTGGTTGGGCTTCCCCAAGTCCTACTTATCCAAGCATCACTCTAGTAATACCAGTTTTCCCAGTCCTCAAAGTTTTGTAGTGTATTTTTTAAAATCTAAGTCCTTGTGTTGCTTATTCAAATAATCATGTTCTCAGTGGTTTTCTCATTTCTCCACTATGCTCACTGAGCTAGATAAGTCTGTCCTCAGAAGGAGGTGCCTGACCATAACACATGCTGTCCCTACTGCGCTCAGTGCTGTAAATGTGCCCTCTAAGTGCTTCATCTTGCCTTTTTGGACCCCCAGGACTGATTGATGTCATAACGTGAATAAATGCATGTGGCAGAAAGGCTCTCTGGTCAACTGAGTGCTGCCTCATTTCTAATGTGTGGCTCCACCCCAAGATGGTTGAATGCTGAAAAGAGAATCAAGGGAAACTCCTTTTCAGATTGGAGTGCTATAATTTAGAAATAATTACTACAATTTAAATAAAATGACATCTTATCAAAGCAAGGAAGCTGGTGATATCAGACCTGAAAAATCTCCATGTTCTTGGATTTCTCTTTTTCACTCCCTCCTCCCTTCTAAAATGCACAGCTGCATTTACCAAATGGATATCAGTACAGAAGTGACACATATCCTCTATCACCTTGACTTCCTTGGTCAGTGCTCCTGCTTGTAGTGGAAGTGCCCACAGTCAAGATAAAGGGCAAGTGCTCCTTTTGGCTTTGCATGATTAATGTAACATGTCTGGCCATTGCGCAAGTCCCATTAGTGTTGTGTAAGATGAAGTGTGCACATTTGTACATAAAGATCTAGACATATAAAAAAATCAGCTCTTTTATCCAGATACCCAGTTCCTCCCCTTCACCTCTTGTTCCACCACAGACACCAATGGGTAGCATAACAGAATAAAAGGACACAGCTTTCCTGTATATGTTTGTTTTCTGCCTTATCACCAGCAGGGACATTCTGAAATCACTGAAATGCCAGAAACCTGAATCTATGAGAGATAAGCCCAAAGGGAACTGTGACTGTGAATGCCCAGAAAGATATCCAGACTTTCCTCTGCTTCTGAATTTGGTAGTCTGGAGAGTTCCCAGTTTGGCAATCAGTGGTAGGTCAGAAGAACTAGACATCTTGTGTAGCACTGCCACTGAGTCTAGTCCTGTGGATAATAATCAGAATCCAAATGTGAGCTCTTGTTCTTGCAGTTTCTGAGGAGTGAACCTAGTGAGCCAATTTGGTCTAGTGGCTAAGGAATCCGACTCTTATCTCGGGATACCAGGTTTGATTCCACACTCCTCCACAAAGCCACCTGGGTGACCTTGGGTTGGTCACAGCTCTCTTTCTGAGCTCTCACAGCCCCACCCACCTCCCAGGGTGTTCTGTTGTGGGGAGACGAACATAAGGTTTGTCAGCCACTTTGAGTCCCCTTAAACGGGTAAGAAAAGTGAGGTAGAAAAGCCAACTCTTTTTCTTCTATCTACTACTTCTTCTTCCCTGCAATCAGGCATTTGCTTGCAACAAAATTGCTGTCCCAGACCTTGGAATGGTATAAGGGGGTGAACAACCAAGGATGGCTAGCCTATGCCTGAAGGACTTGCCCAAAGGAAAGCAAGGGGTGAGCATTTGCTCCTAAGTCACTAGCATGATTGCGGGGACTTCCAACCAGCAGGAACTACTTAGGACAGGAAGGCCTTTGTGGTCAAGATGGTGGAGTATGGAGATAGGGAAATGAATCTTTGACACGCCCCCCACCCCCATTCTGCTATGGAAGTCAGTGACCAGATTCATGGTAGTCAGTGGTTACTTCCTCCCATATAAGTGTGCCTCTGCTGGTGAGGTCTTCTTTGTGGTCCCACATGGGAGGGCATTCACGCTTATAGCCCCCAGGCTATGAAACAGTCTCCCCTCCAAGGTACATTAGGGACCCTCGTTGTATGTGTTCAGATGACTGGCGAGGATGCATTTCTTTACCCTGGCTTCCAACAGATGGAACAACATCCTCTTCCCATTCAGGCACTCTCACTGTTTTAATCATGCTTTTTAAATCTGTTTTTATTGTGGTTTTATTGTGATCTACCCTGAGACCTGGTATGCAGGGCAGGATAGAAATATAAATAGACAAATAAATCCCAGACCCCTTGTAAAATATTCCAGTTCAACAGAACCCATAGAAAGTGTGCTGAAATTCCATCAAAAATTGAATTGTTTCAACCATCCCTAAAGTGTCCTGATAATCCAAGGGAACACCTGAGACTTTGAGATTCCCAAAGGAGCAGATAGTCAAATGAGGTGCCTTTGAGATTGTTCCCTACTTCAGTCATTTAGGAAGCAGAGAGAAAGTAAGTCTTGGGGTTTTAGGACAACAGGTTTGCAGTGACTTCGTTTGGGGCCAAATTCAGTCCCACCCTGGCCAATTTGATACTACTCTGTTTCCCCGAAAATAAGGATGTTTTTTCTGGATTTTTGAGGATGCTCAAAATATAAGCCATATATAAGTATTACATAAAACAACCCCTGAAAATAAGC
Source organism: Aspidoscelis marmoratus (assembly GCA_014337955.1). NCBI lineage: Eukaryota > Metazoa > Chordata > Lepidosauria > Squamata > Teiidae > Aspidoscelis > Aspidoscelis marmoratus. Next base: position 33,533,072 of record MTQE01001134.1, on the reverse strand, counting down.
CCTAGTGCATCTTTAGGAGCAAAAATTAATACAAGAACCTGTCTTATTTTTGGGGAAACAGAGGCAGCAATGACTTTCCAGGGAGGCAAGGGATTTGGGGCCAATTCTTTCCCATTCTAAGGTAATGATTTGAAAGCAGTGGGCTATCTAAGTTCATCCATGTTATTAACCTGCTAAAGTAAGGAAAAAGCTTACTTAGGCTCATCTCTTCCTGTGGGTATGCCTGTGCAGTTAAATCCCTCTCTCTCCCTCCATAGGTTCTCCAGCTTTCCCACTTGCTTCTGACTGACATTTCCTCTTAGATATAATGTAGCAATGTCCCAACCTATCTTATTAGAAACACTGTTGCCATGCCATGAGCCTTAAGTAAACTGTTCTTGAAGAGGGATGCATTTTAATCCACAAGTTGCTTTCTGTTGTGGAATAGTGTTTTCCTGTTGCAGCTCTTTCCTTGCTGTTGAAAATGTATTTTTGTCTCTAACTCAATTCTCCTTTAATAGAATTATTTTAAAACTTAAACCTACCTCCTTCCCACCTTTCCTCAAGCTCAGCTTCCCAATTATGTTTCTATAAACCCAAATTGTGAGCCAGTTTGGTCTTGTGGTTATAGTGCCGCACTTGTATCTCGTGGTCACAGGGTTTGATTAAACCAGTGATGGCGAACCTTTTGAGCTCAGTGTGTCAAAATTCGCAAGAAAACCTAGCTTAACTTGGGTGCTGTGTCACATCTAGAAATATCCATAATTTTGTGATATTTGTAGCTCTAGTAAAAAAGTTATATTTTTGATCTATGTATTTTATTAAAAGCAAAAACAATTCTTTACATTTGCTAAATCTTCAATTGAAAGTTGATATTTCATACACTTCAAGAACAAGCAAGCACTACATGCCCAGGTGCCAGGGTCACCATGTGTGTCACCCAAAAGGGCTTGGCGTGTCACCTGTGACACGCGTGTCATAGGTTGGCCATCACCAGATTAAACACTCCTCCATGAAGCCATCTGAGTGACCTTGGGTTAGTTACAGCCCTCTTCTGAACTCTCACGCCCCATCTACTTCACAGGATGTCTGTTGTGGGGACAAGAACAGGAAGCTTTGTCAGCTGCTTTGAGTCCCCTAACTGGATGAGAAAAGTGGCGTATAAAAGCCAACACCACTTCTAAAATCCTCACAATTGTGGCAACTCTTAATATGCCTGACAGGCCCTGAGGGATCCCTGTAACACATGTCTTGTGGCTTAGTCCACAATCCAGCAGTCCTGGTGACTGGGTACTGCCAAGGACTCTGCATTCTTTTCTTGGGTTTAGTCCCTGGTATCTCCCTGGAAGAAAACAAATACAGAATCTTTTCACAGGTCAGCCCTCAATAAAATAAAGTATATGCTCATTTGAGCTTACATGCAATATAGTTAAGTGCATTTAATTTATTCCTTACAACATGAAGCTGGACAACTAAGTGGCTGATTTATACCAATTCCCCATCTCCCCCGCCCCTTGTTCATGTTTGGATCAGAAGTACAGGAAACATGCACAGGAAGCCCTCTTCCTCCCTGACTTATTAAAGCTTTTGTTGGATAGACTGCCCGGCTGAGTTTAAGGGGTAGGCGAAGGGGGGGGGGGAGAGAAAAACAGCCGACACACATTGGCATCAGTAATGTAGGCAGCACTGCAAGTTATGTGCACATAATTCTTATTAAGCCTGCTTTAAAACCACACGGATATACAAATGAAATGGAATGTGAGTTCACCAGCCCAGCATCAAGTTTCACCTATAGGAAGCAATTGGGATAGGAAGCCTTTATTCTTTCCCATATCAGGGTTCATGCCAGCGGGGGGGGGGGTGAAGATGGGGAGGCTGTAAATTTGAGAGAAGTTTCAAGAATCCTTTTAAAACCTTGGTTGGTACAGAAACCAAGGGAGTGGATCAAACATGCCTTATCTCTCTCTTGTTCTATGACATTTTGGTTTTCTGATTTCTCCTTCTACCTCATCTCCTATCTCTGACAAAATTTCATTTGGGATTTCAAAACCCAGTGCCGTTCTTCTTAATAAATAGGCATTTTGATGGATAATGTGGTGACTTTTGGTGATGTGTAGTTAACAGAACAAACATATAAAATCCTAAATGCATGTATAGATTAATTGTTCTGAGCTGGCTGTGACTGACCAGGACAGATGTTCAGTGAAAATGTTGACTTACTCTGAGTCAGTCACAAGAAAAGGCCAACAGAATGGTAGGGAAAAGAAGAAATGGTATTGAAAATTAATAAAACTGGCAGCATTCGACAGTACAAACCAGTGATGCACAGGCATATGGAACACCATGTTCTGTTATGGTCACCTGATCTAAAAAAGGTTCCAAAAGGGTAGCTAAAATGACAGCGAGGAAAATCTTATTGACTACAAAGTGCTAATGCCTGGTGTACAGAATTACAGTCTGATTAGACAAATTTCACATATTGCAATGGTCACCAACTTGAACAAACAAGCTGTTGGACTAAGTCTAATCCAGTAGAACTTTATATATATTTTCTTAAAAGGCTGACACCCTCATGTATGCTGGGATAGACTGCTTGAGTTCTCTGGCTGTAGATGAAGTACTTGCAGAGTGACTATGCTTTAAACTAGAAAAGAGTGTATGGTCTAACTTTAACATAGATATGTATTCTGGGTTGTTCTACCCAAGATTGCAGAAAAGGAATATAACAACAGAAGAAGAAGGCTAAACCAGTTATTTAGTCTTCTATATGCAGGAACAATCAGATATCTGAATTATTATACAGCCAAGTCTACTCTAGTTGCACAGGGAACAATCTTCCAATGGATGGTGTCCTTTATTGAGGAATTGGCTCAGCTCAAGCCATTGTGATTTGGGAAGATCAAAATAAACCTCTCTGCTTGCTACCTCTGAAGCTTTAGATTGTACTCCCGACTCAGTCCATTCTCTTGAGTGGAGCCCCCTCCACCAGCTAGTTCCTGCCAACGATTCTTATGAGAGCTAAATAGTTTTTGTACATCTCTGAGGTCCCAAACCTTAGTCCTTTAGAGAGCCATGGGATGATGGAGGAAAACTGGATATGAAAGTAAATCTTGACAGCCACTGTAGAGATGAGATTCCCACAGATAAATATAGTGAACTACAGAATCTTTTGGGTCTTCTATTGGACTGGGTTTCTCCCCCTCCTGCCTGGGCTATTAAATGATGATGATACACAATATCTTACAACTGGGATCATTCTGCTATTACCAGCAACGGTCCAGACATTTGTGGAGGTATGCTCCATGCTTCTACTTTTCTTGGAGAACTGTATTGTTCCTCACTGGAAGCAGCTCATGGAGTGACTCTGTGCTTCAGTTAGAAGCAGCCCCTTGGTCCTTCCAAACTGCATTTTGATCCCCTCCCCCAGTGGCCACAAGCCACAGACCACTACCCTGTATAGCAGTGGTTCTCAACCTTCCTAATGCCGTGACCCTTTAATACAGTTTTTCATGTTGTGGTGACTCCCAACTTAACCCTAACCCTAACCCCTAAGCATAAAATTATTTTCGTTGCTACTTCATAACAACCCCTGTGAAAGAGTAGATCAACCCCCAAAGGGGTCCCGACCCACAGGTTGAGAACCACTGCTCTATAGCTTCTTCAAAGGGGTAGGAAAGGAAGAAGAGTTGGCTCCCCCCCCCACTTTTCTCACCCATTTAAGGGGACTCAAAAGTAGCTGAGAAAGCTGTCTATTCTTCACAACAGTGCATCCTGTGAGGTAGGTGGGGCTGTGAGAGCACAGAAGAGAGCTGTGCCTAGCCCAAGGTGACTCAGCTGGCTTTGTGAAGGAGTGTGGAATCAAGCCCAGTATTCCCAGATAAGGGTCAGGCTCCCTAGCAATTAGACTAATCTGGCTCACAGTCACAGTCACAATCTGCAGTCACAGCTAAACTGGGAAACAGTCAAGGATGGTGACCTTGCACTTGGGTTCCTCTCAGATTTACACAAAAGTGGAACACCATTGCTCATGGAAATGTCACTCAAAAAACTGCAATTGGGGATGTAGGCACCCTCTGATTTTTTAGGTTTGGACGCAGCTTCATTTTAATTGTGCTATTAAATTGTACTACTTTTGTTCTGTGTTTTTGCATATGTTGTATTTGATATCTGCTCATTATGTCACCTTGGGCCAAGGGTACTGATGGGCAGCATATAAATAAAGTGAGAAGGTGGGGAAATGAAATGAACAGTGCTCTTTTTTAAAAAAAAACACCACCTTATTTTTGTTCGAATGAATAATATTTTGATTTGCAAGAGCAGTCAATGTTTCTTGCACTTGTGAAAAGGAACGTCCAGCTGGGGTTCTATTAAATCTGCTCTGAGATTTCTCTGGCATAATAAATAAAGGTTATATACAATTTACTGGAAATGGATTTCCTGAAAAGGAAAGAGGCGAAAGATCGTATATGGAGTGGAGGAGGAAACCTTGATGCGGTTTTGCTTTCTCACCAGGATCTCATTTTGGCAGATGCCTGCACTGTGTACCCAGCGGCTGATATCTAACAGCACAGCAGTAACTTAATACACTCTAGCATTTATGATGTAGCATAAATTTCTCTTCCTATATATAGTTAGCGTTTATGAAAATATCTATTAGCCACATTCAGTTACCAGAACAGTATTATTCACGTCTTCAGTTACTCTAAAGTACAAGCAGATCTCTCTCTCTCTCTAACTCTCTCCCTCCCCCTCTGTTGTTTTAAAACTAAGTATTTATAAGTCACCATGTTCTCTGACCGGTCTGCCCAGCAGCTTACAACAATCACAATTAAAATGCACTTAAAAGACTATAAAATGACATCAGTACAGCAGATAAAACATTCCAACCATTAAAAGCAATGACCTGTTTTGCTCGCTGTCTGCTGAAATTAAAAATAAATAGAAGTTTTAATTCATTTTATAAAGGTGGGGATGAATTTGGCTCAGTAAACCTTCACTGGTGCAATGTAATTTAAAAGAAGGATGCAAGGCCCCACTCCTCATTTCTCCAGATCATAACAGAGACCAGGAGCAGCGGTGAGGTGTTTGAGCTCCAGCCATCAATGGTTAACCCATCATTTTCAACGTACACCATAATCAGTTGGAAGCCCAGTATAGTTGTTTTAACATACGTCTGAGATGTTCACTTTGGCTCCTTTGTATAATGAAACAGTCTGAACTTCATCCAATCTAACATTTATATAGAGTGAGTTACAACTGCATAGCCTGGATATTATCAAGGTATCTTTCAACTGCAGGCCTTCCTCTTGACTAGATCATGGGCCTGATAAATTCATGTTAATCTTTTGTGACAAAAGCTCATACACAGAAGCCCATACCATAGAATGTCTTAAGGAAATTGCATATACTGTATCATGTCAAACAATGTTGGGTGACCAGCTCTGTGGGTTTGCTTCAGCATCTCAAGTTCTTCATTGCTCTGACCTTTAGTTAATTCCTTGACCTCTGCTTTGGCAAGTCTGTTTTGGGAAGAAGTCCTGGGCTGACAGCCATGCTGTGTAACTGCATCTTCCTGCACCAGGAATGAATAAAAATAGCTACTCCTGTAGGTGTGGGAGAAGACCTAGGTTGGCCATTTTTCTTCTTACCAGTTGGTTGGGTTATTGTTTTGTTCTTTTTTTACCACGGACTGTATGTTACTTAGTTTGTCACTGTGTATATTATTACGGTATATATTATGCAATCCAGACTAACACAGATACATCTTTGAATTCTGTATACTGTATTATATAGTATAAGATCAGCTTACTGTATATTACTTTATATTGTATCTTTACAATGTATATTTGGCATTTTTGTCTTTTGAATGTGATACACTTGCATTTTGTGGTTCTTGCATTTTGGTCTGTTGTGAACCTCTTTGGAGAATTATTTGGAAAGGTTGTATACAAATACAAATATCATATAAACTAGTCCAAAACAAAACAAGTCTCTTACACATAGTACATCTGCTATCTTGAATATTATGATGTATAAAGTAATTTAAAAATATAAATACATGATCAGATTCTGTTTACAATAAAAGCAGTCTGGCTTCCATTCCCATTCATCAGCCATGTGTTATTTCAAGTTTTCTGAGAAGAATATAGCACCCATCCTCCAGTCACCAGATTGAGAAATACTTTTATCTAGATTTTTATTTTGCCTTTTAACCTTCAGAAGTTCTCAGAATGGCCTGTAAGCTAGATGTCAGCTTGTCTACCATGCTGCCATCTTTGTCATTTTCTCCTATCCAGACTTCCCTTCTAGGTTTCATTAGAGATGGTAGCTTTCTCTTGTGATGCAGCTGAATTTCAGGTGTGCTGATAGCATTCTGGTGGGAACTATGAGATTGTTATGAGAACTGAAGGTTATTGTGGTGTGGGCTTGATCTGGACTCTGGGAATCAGCCAGTAAAGGGTGTTGGCCATATATACTGAACAGATCTGTGCTCTTTGTGATATTTTACAACATAAAGCTTGCTAGCATGATTAGGCTTACTTTGCCTATGTCTATGAACTGAGGACTGGGGAAGTGGCCATGACAGATAGGTTCCTGCCCTCTGATTTACAATCGAAATGGCTGTAACACACTAGGAGAGGAAAATGGAGAGCGAAAAGGAGGAAGAAAACCTGCTTATTTCACTCTCCCCATAGGCAGAACAGTGTGCAACTACATAGCATCAGCTGGAGGAGTGAGAGCAAGAGAGTAGAGCTGCCAACCTATTGTCCCTTCTCCCTTCTCATCAGATAAGATGGTTTGAAGCCTTCTGATAGCAGCTGGAGGAGAAGGGAGCCCCACTGGGAGCAAGATACCACACATTTCACAATACTGTGCTCTACAAGATGTCTTCAAATTTTTCAGCTGTGACAAGCCCAGGAGTTAACGCTGGATCCTGAAGTACTCCAAGACCAGTGATGATCACCCACCAAAACTAATGTGAGGCAGGCTGAGGTTTGACTCGAGTTGACCTTTTAAGCCTTCTGAACCCTATGCCTTGATCACCGCTAGTACAGAACACATATTGGAAAAATGAAAAGTGATGTTCAAATTGGAGCCGCACACACTAACCAAGTACATGATGCATTACTGCCTAACAGCATATTTCCTGCCTCTACTAAGTGAAGTGGCATAGTCATAAACTCCAAGGAAAATAAAATTATTTTGTCACCTGTGGGAAAGATCTCACTGCTTTTTCCAAGTATGTACCACACACACCACAATAACTAAGAATCAGCAACTCTTTAGTAACAAGAGGCTTTTTGTACATTCCGTTATACATCCTCCTCACTTCCACTGCTGTTTCTGAGAGTTTGAAAGGCAGCTATCTAAGAGAGCAGGAAAGTAACTGCTAACACTAGTAGGCTTTTACAAGCAAAAGGATGGAAGTGGGAACAAGGAAAAGTATGTTGAGAGTGTCAGCCCTGTCTCCAGTTTTGTGTACCAAAAGTAATAGTTGGTCCAATAGCTTATATTGTTTTGCACATGAACTGTGTTAGCTTGGAAGTATTTAATCCCATCCCAAACGTACCATCAGCACTGTGCTCAGTGAGTTTGCTTTGACAAGACTGCACACTAGAGTGCCCCACACTAGAAAATGCAGATTCCTTTGTGCAAAAATCTCATCCCCTCACACCACCATAAATGCCAATGCTTGGCACAAAGTGTAAAATACTTATTTATAGCTATTTCTCTTCTAGTAACAATAATATTCAACTGTGCAATCATCTATATAGGGCAGTGGTTCCCA
>MTQE01001134.1:33504610-33517423 GCA_014337955.1 Aspidoscelis marmoratus | reverse complement strand
ACACATACGCCTGGACGGGGTTTGAGTTTGCCCCATTCACTCAATCCTAAGCTAAAGTAAAGGATAAGAGTTGGCGTGGGGTGCAGAGGCAAGGGCACGGTGGCAAGAGGACTGGTGAAAGTATAGTTGAAAATAGCTTGGAATGTGGGATACTACAAGCAGCCCTGACCACCTTAAATATTCAGACTAAAGTACTTTTGTTCACATACCTAGGCCTGGCTACTCCAGACCCACTGAACCCAATTAAAGCCAGGCTAAGTGCAGAAAAGGCCTTAGACTTGCTAACAAAGTTCCTGGTTAGCAGGGAGGAAAACGCATCATTTGCAGTTCAGGGTCATAATGTAGAAAATCTTAAATGTGCATTTTAATAACTGTAACACCTTAACTTTGGTCAGGGTCAAGAAGATGACTTTTCTTTTCCAAGACACGATTCTCAGTCAAACTAGAACATTTGTTTTAAAATGTCTAATAACATTTTCATAATGGCGTTGACAGTATGCAGTCACTGAAGTGGGACACTCATAGACAATGCTAGCAAGAAAATGAATGCATTCATGATCTTTGCAACAAGCTAGGCACTGACTTCCTCTGGAACAAAGATGTTGAATGTTTCCAATAAAGAGTGATGCTCTGCTTTAACAGCTGGATCTGAAATTAAAATGCATGCAGGGAAACATTAATAACATAACTTTACTCACTCCTGATATATTTATGTTCATTTATTCCAGCTGTTATGTCAAGCCAAACACCCGAGAGAACGCAAAAGAGGTATTGGAAATCATTCAGCCACACTGCATGCCATTATAACAGGTTCCAGTCTGCCGTGAGCTTGAAGTGGACTGCCAACCACAGACAACAAGAATGCTCACAGGGGAAAGGGTGACCTCTTCTGGATTTTTTTAAAAGTTAGACTGGGCTTGGCAACAAGCTGATGCTATGTTAATTTAAGATGAGGTTTCATTTGTTCTGCTGGATGAGAAAAAAAATTAAAAGAAGGAATGTCAAACATATTTTATGTTGACAAAGGAAATGGTTTCTGAAAACTGACTCTTGTATTAATTAAGATAAATTATGTTGGAAAAGGCAGGAAACCATAAAGCTTCAAAGCTTCAAAAACACCAATCTCCCTCTTTCAAGTGGTGCTTAACTAAACTCACTGGCCCAGTTAATGGCCCAGTATTACTAAGTTAAAGAAACATAAGAACAAAAGAAGAGCCCTGCTAGATTGGGCCACAACCCATCTGCTCCAGCATCCTGTCTCACACAGTGGCCCACCAATTGCTTCCTGGCATTCTCAAGCAGAAGGTAAGGGCAAAAACTTCACCTGCTCTTCAATCCCTGCAAATGGCCCTTAGATGCAATTTGGAGGCAGTACCTAAGCATTCATTCTATTACCTATTGACATATGTGACCCCCGCGAAACAAAATGCCTTGATATGTTGTAATGGCTGCATTTAACTTTACAAAAAAGAATGAACTAGTTAGTGACCCAAAAAGATGAACAAGGAGAGTAAAAAATACAAAAAGGCCATATTTCAGTTTTATATAATCTACAGTTAGGTCCGGCAGAGGAAGGTTATGGAGAAATAAAAGCATCATGCGAAACGGACTTAAAATAAACTAAGATAAAGACATCATTAGAAAAATAATCTTCTCGATCCACGATCAGATAAAGTTTTCTGAAAACCTAATCTAACATAGGGTGTTTTTCCACTGTTACTAAAAGTACCCATTAAGTACCCATAAATGGGTACGTAATGGCATTTTTGTACCCATTAATGGGTACTTAATGGGTACTTTTAGTGACAATGGAAAAACACCCATAAATGGTATTTTACTCAACTAAATAACTGAAACAGCCATTCCAATACAATGCAGGATGTTGAGAATATATTTCTACCTATTTTGGATTTGTTCACTATTACAGCAGTTCTGGCCAGTGGTTGGCAATAAAATCAGGAAAAAAAACCTGCTGAATAATTCAGATCTGATCTGAGGAAGGAAATAAATGAGAAATAAAATGGGTTTATAAGGTTTCAATTTCCAAGCCCAGAGAATAAGAGGGGAAATATCTAAACTTCATTCCAAGTACATCTGGACACCTTTTTTAGATCCCCCTAAGTTAGAATACCATTTAATTCCTTCAAAAAGTATAATTGCTGTATTATATAGATGGGAGAAAAATAAAGAAAGTTTTAAGTTATAATTCTTATATATGTATATCAGATTATTTTGTTTTAAGCTTTGATCAATCTAGTATGTCTGGAAAGTTTTTCCCCCTTTAGGTTTTGTTTTAAATGGTTAGTATAGTTATAGCAATGGGTTTCCTGTGATTTTAATTTTACCATCTTATTGTACTGATTTCATTCTTTTTGTTATTTTTTAAAATTAACTTTTTAAATTAAATCCTAGGGACTCTAGACATTAGGACAAAATAAACAGAGGAGCACTTACGAAACGTGACTGCACAGAATATTTCATTTTCCAGGCTTACTTGTGTTCATTTACTCTTTGTGAATACTGCTGCAACACTTAAAGCAGCACCTAATTCTGATATTAGAAGCCCTTGTTTCAATATATAGGTTAAGTTCTCTATAAGTAAATCCAGCCATTGCTCCGGCTGGCTAAACTCTCATGACTGCTTTTCCCTTCCATGATCAAACAATGCAGCAACTCAAGAGTGAAGTAGAAAGCCTTATTACTGAATATTCTCTGGCACTCTGTACATGATTTTTGCAGACTGGTCTACAATTTTGATCCAAGAACTATGGGAACTACAACAAATATACTTCAGTGAGGAATTTCCATGCATTCATAAGCATTTTAATTAAAATTAATAGTACAACTATAAGAACTATGAAATAATCCCTCTTTTAAAGTCTTTACCTTTCTGGATCAAAAAGAAAAAAAATCAATGTTACAAGGAATAGGTTGGTTTACTAACTTAAAAGAAACATTAATCACTTTAATAAATAAAATATCTAGCAAGAAAATGAGATTGGAGATATGTTTTTGGTTATTTTTGAGACACAAGAGATCAGTTAAGGGGGAAAAACTGCACAGGAAAAATAGATCGGATGTGAGATGCTGCAAATTTTCCAGAACATCTCAGAAGAATAAGACACACATAGAGAAAGATACCTGTCCTTGTTACTTGAAGCGGTTTGCAGGTATAAAAAGGGAAACGGAGAAGCATACTTCCAAAGACCTGATGGCTCTAAATTTTTTCCATGTTGATCAGTGGGTTTTTAGATCTTGGTTTTAAAGATCTGTGAATAAATCACACGAAAATGTGAGATCTCAACAAAAACATGCTCATCCAGCATGTAAAGTGAGGTGAATAAAGCTTTTTATACACAGAGCTGGCTCTGTTCAAGTAGAGATGTACAAATTTTGGTTTGTGTTTGAGAATTCAGTCAAACAGTTCATACTCACAGACGTTCACATTGAACTGAACACGCAGTAGTTCACATATCCAGAAATTTGACTGAACCAAACCAGTCTTCCTTTTGCAAGTAAGAATGATTCAATTGAAAAGACCATATTCACTGTGTTTTTGCCCTTGAAAATAGTTTTCTTAATGGAAAAACTACTTTTTTTTCCTTTTGGACAAGTTTGGAATCAAATGCAAATAACCATTTGTTTGAGTAAATGGTTTGCCTGCAAACTGTTGTTTAGTTTGATGGTGAACTAATTCAGGCATATTTGATCCAAGAACATTGTCTGTGTCTTAGCTGTAAATGAAGCAGCGGCAGGTAGGCTCAATCATGGGAGAACTGCCTTGAGTTGTAATAGTGTTTAACAAAGCTGGTAAATCATCTATCATTGGTTGCCATACTTTGCAGAATGTTTTCTAGGTTGAGAGATGCCGATTCCTACTATAACTTAATACTATCTATATTTTGTCTTAGTAGAAAGTATACAGAATCTAATTTGCAATATATAGAATATAACTTGCTTTCCTCTTTGGATTTTCAATACTGTAATTAAAACACACACACAAGATCTTATGTCTATTTTTTTCTCTTAGGGCTTTTATTATTAAATTTTATTACTACCCTTGTAAAAGAAACAACCATGAGAAACTATAAGCAAACATATATAGAAAGCATATAAAATAAACTCAATTTGCAATTTGCAATATTTTCCTTCCAATCCGCATTTGTGCAGCATGCTTGGTCTTGTGGTTAGAATACCAGACTCATATCTCATGGTTACCAGATTTAATTCTGCACTCTTCTATGAAGTGTGCTGGGTGACCATGGGCTAGTCACAGTTCTCTTCCTGAGCTCTCACAGCCCCACCTACCTCACAGAGTGTCTGATGTGGGGAGAAGAACAGAAGCTTTGTCAACTGCTTTGTCAAATCAACCTACTTCACTAGCTGTCATTTCATAACAACATATGGCAGGTTGAACTGGTGCCAGTGAGCTGATAAGTTTAGAAGTGCCTTTCCCCCATCTTACTACATTTTATGTGGATCACTGCAACAGATGCAGTGAGCAGATCCAGGGTGTTCCTATAGGACGGTGATGGCCAACCTATGACACGCGTGTCACAGGTGACACACCAAGCCCTTTTGGGTGACACACCTGGTCACTCTGGCACCTGGGCATGTAGTGCTTTCTTGTTCTTGAAGTGTATGAAATATCAACTTTCAATTGAAGATTTAGCAAATGTAAAGAATTATTTGTTTTTGCTTTTAATAAAATACATATATCAAAAATATAACTTTTTTACTAGAGCTACAAATATCACAAAATTATGGATATTTCTAGATGTGACACAGCACCCGAGTTAAGCTAGGTTTTCTTGCGAATTTTGACACACTGAGCTCAAAAGGTTCACCATCACTGCTATAGGACCTTGATGAACCATTTGTAACTGCTGTAACCACCTTTTTATCCTCTGCAATTTATCCTGTTCTGAATCATTCTCTCAATTTCCTTTCGGCTTTGCCTTCCTGCTTCGTGCCCTTCCTCCTTTCCTCAATGCACAGGTGATTCAGTGTTAACCACCTAACACTTTTTTTTCTTTTCAAGCCGGTCTGTTTTACCCTTTTATTAGTAAGAGCACTGAGGCTTTGCTTTAACATACCAATTCTCTATTCCCTTCAGATCATACAGTTAGCAATAGCTCTACATTTTTATTGCTTCGATTTTACTGTGCCCTGCTGCATACTTCCACAATAAAGAGTTTTAGTGCAAATTGTTTCCCATGTGTCCTTGAGTCGTGTTTTAATTTTGCTCAGCTTAGGCCCTTCCTTGACAGTCTCAAATGTAAGTACAAGACACAGGCAGGGCACTGAAATGTCTTTCATGAAGCAATTTATGGTTTTAAAAATTTATTGAAACAATAAAATACCACTTACAGACAATTAGTAGGTAGAAACTAACGCACGTCTGCAATCTGAATCTAGCCCATCCACAGAAGTCTCAGAATGCCAATGATGTCTGGGCAATCTCAGGGTCATCTTGGTCATCTTGATGCAACATAATTTTCAAACCTATCCCATAACAGACAAGGCTTTCATCCCCTCTCGTTCTCCATTTCCACGCAGTCTTTATCCAGAAGCCTCAGGATCAATAACTTTTACTCACAGATTCATCTTAGCTTCTTAGTAGCAAGACTGTGAAGAAGGAGTATAAGAACTAGGAGTATAAGAACTAGTATATAGATCTAAGAATGTCCACCTAACAACGAAAAACGTATGCACAAAGCAGGGGCAAACTTCTGGAATGCAGAAAATCTGGATCAGAGGAACTAGGGAGGAACAATCTACAGCAGCTCTGAGCAGAGAGGCCTGGTGCATAAAAACGGCACAGGATTGTCTACCTCTCAAGATTCCTCTGTACTAGGTGGGATTTACACACATATGAGGAAACAGAATAAATCAGTGCTCAGTCTGCTGAAAGATTATCTACAACAGTGGTTCTCAATCTGGGGGTCGGGACCCCTTTGGGGGTCGAACTACCCTTTCAGGGGGGTCGTGATGAGTCTCCCACCGCCCTTCCCTCCCATCTCCCAGCTGCTCCACCCCCACGGTTGGGGGTCTCCACAACATGAGGAACTCCATTAAGGGGTCGCGGCATTAGCAAGGTTGAGAACTGCTGATCTACAACCAGAGTGTATAGCACACTCCAAGGCAGTATTCTGATGTAAAAAAAAAGGGAACCTCAGAGAGACAGTGGGTGGCCCTCGTGTTCCCAACCCTTCTCTAATCGACCTTATTTTAGCACAGAATGTTCATGGGAGGGGAGGGAGGCAGAATGGGGTGTGAACAATCCCATTTCGAAGTCTTCTGAAAGTCACCTGCCTAGGCCAGCCTGTGTAGCTCTTTCAGACACCTCCCTTAGTGACCAGCTTGCCATGCTCTAGGACAGTGATGGCAAACCTTTTGAGCTCAGTGTGTCAAAATTCGCAAGAAAACCTACTGTAGCTTAACTCGGGTGCTGTGTCACATTTAGAAATATCCATAATTTTGTGATATTTGTGGCTCTAGTAAAAAAGTTATATTTTTGATATATGTATTTTATTAAAAGCAAAAACAAATAATTCTTTACATTTGCTAAATCTTCAATTGAAAGTTGATATTTCGTACACTTTAAGAACAATCAAGCACTACATGCCCAGGTGCCAGGGTGACCAGGTGTGTCACCCAAAAGGGCTTGGCGTGTCACCTGTGACATGCGTGTCATAGGTTGGCCATCACCGCTCTAGGAGCTGATTGGTTCCTCTGCCTGTAAGTTACAGGCATTCTACTCCCCTGTCTTGCTTCCAGGATGAATCCAAACATCACTTAACTATTCTGCTATTTTTGGAATTTTTGGAATAAAGCACTCCCAGGGGTGCTTTATTGTGGAATATCCATGTATTATTCCAGAATATCAAAGAATAGTGGAATAAGTAAGCAACATCTGGATGCAGCCCCCAGAGAGGAAGACAGGGAGAGAGAGACATTGGATTGTTAAAGTCCCAGGAAAACAAACTGAAGAGTTTATTTCTGAGAAAGCTTCTTCAGTGCCCTATTTCAGTAAATGATTCAACTGTGCTGGCTTACACAGAAACACATACACACACCTCAGCAGGGAAGGAAAAGTGCACCAACAGAAGAATGATTCTTCTTCCTTTCTTTGCCCCTTTTTTCTCTGTGGAATGGGAGAAAGAGAAGTGAGAGGCATGGGAAGAGCTGGGATCTCTCTTCCTGCAGGGAAAAAAAACATACAGAGCTTTGGAGTGACTTATAAGTACTTTAACAGAAACAAGAAGAACTGTAGCACCTAATCCAAGGAGAAAATTGCTGATCCAGGGGAGGATCAGCAATAAGACAAAGTTGAGGAAAGTCTTCTTATTGTCTGCTTCCTTTGAGAGAGACAAGACATAACATACACAGAACAAAGTCTGTGTACTGGGGGGAAAACCTGTTTTATTTTATGTTTGAAAGGAAGATGACAACCAGAAACTACGACAGAAGAGAAGGAGAGGATTCACCTGTCTCTCCCCAGGTATACTGTTCCCAGCTGCAAATATTCGGAACCAGCCAGACTAACTGGAAAAAAACCTTCAAATTGATAAAATCCACTCTGCAAAAAAGCAGACTGAGCAAGGAGTATAACGCCGCATGGAAGGTCATATTTTAATGCATATTAAATGGATGGAGGCTGGTTAGAGTTTATAAAAACAACAAGAAGTAGTAGTGTAATTGCTGCCTGAATGAATGTTCCTTACAGTTTCACCAAAATGAAATTCTAAAATACTTTTTTGATTGAAAGAGCCACTTTCTGACATCCCTGTAAAGAAGGACATCTACTGTATGAATAACATTTTTATCAAAGCATTGTAATTTCCCCAAACTGATCAATCATTTTTTAAAATAAAATATTTAGATCTTTCCTCTCTTCCAAAGTATTTGAGGGGAATTACATGGTTCTCTGCCCCACCCTTTCATCTTCATAACAGTACTCAAGCTTACCCTGTATTTTTCATGGCTGAACGGTGGCTTAAATTCTGGTTTATAGGTCCTAGTTCTGCATTTTAAACAGTGCATTGGTTATGCATTTAATTACACAAATATAATGTTAAACTTTTTCTTCTTTTCTTCTTCATTTTTTTATTTGTTTAAGCATTGGTAACACTTCCATAATAAGAAGTTGTGCCTTTTGTCTAAAACTTCTACAGTTTCTAGTCTTTGAAGCACTAAATTCAATTTCATTCAGTCCTCATCCAAAGATTACTTTTCATTGGTAACACTGTATTCTAACTTTGGAACACAGTGCTCTGTGTAACTGAAGGGTGTGCAATTTTATCTTAACTTTAACAAAGGCTAATTACATAGCAACTGTTTCTAGCCGGTTGTTTTTCTTCTGGCACATTTGGCAGATCATATACAGCAAATAATTTTTAAGAGCGTTTTTTTATCCTATCAATAGCTTAGCTACCAAGTTTGAAAACACTCTTGTTCTCAGTTTATACCATCTTGTAATACAGCCATATTTACTGAATTTTTGTCTGTTTGCCTTAATAAGTGTCAACTCTTGTTGACCAGGCAAAAAAATTCAGGAAGCAACAGCATTAAAACAAGAAAGGGAGAAGATTTAAGGCTTTTTTTTGTTGTTCTAACGAACTTTTTTTTGCTTGGATTGCTACAGCATTAGTTGACAAAACCCAAAGAACATCACTTAATGCCAGTCTTCAAGGGAATGCTCAACGGACGTTGAAGAATAATCTAGAAGCATTATGTATCCTACCAGCATATTTACAAATCCCTATGCCATTGAAGTATTGAGGACTAAAAAGAAAGAACTTGTTGTGGGCATAAATAATCCTGACCACCTTCTGAACTGGTTAATAGACAATGGGGTTCTTCCACCAGAAAAAAAAGTGGTTTTATCCTACTACAGAACACGAACTGCAAAGACCTCACGGGTTCTGGATATTCTGGCTTCTCAAGGTGAGCGAGCGTGCAGGCTGTTTTTTTATCCATGTTTGAAACAGATAGAGCCAGAGCTATATAATAATATGAGGAGATATGTCGCTGATATAAATGGGAGGATTGGTGATGCCAGAAGGCAACTGATAGGCTACCTACTTGAGAAAGATAAAGAATGGGTTCAGGGAGGTAAAGAACCCCATCAAAAAGAGAACAGCCCTAGAGAGGCTTTAGTTAAGACAAAAAGCCTGATTCAGCTCAAACATAAAGAAAAAAAAGTTCCACCTCCAGTGGAATCTAAAGACCATGATTCTAATTCTTCATGTATTTTTGAAGCAGTAGCTAAAGGTAATCTTTCTGGTGTGGAAAAAGTCTTAAAAGATAATGATGTTAATGCAGTAAATTCTACAAATGAAACCCTCCTGCACATTGCAGCAGCTCATGGGCATAATGAAATAGCAGAATATCTCATCAAAAAAGGAGCCAATCTGGAGGCAAAGGATAAAAAGGGAAGAACCCCACTACACAAAGCAGCTGAGAGAGGACATGATAAAACTGTGAAGATGCTGCTCTTAGCTGGTGCTAAGATGTACAGCTTGGACCAAGAAGCCAAAAGCCCACTTCATTTGGCCAGCCAAAGTCATCACACCCAAGTTCTGAAGAGCATCTTGAAAGAAGAGATAAGGCAATACAAGAACCAGCACAATTTCTTGCACATGGCAGCTCTCAGAGATAACAGTGATCTGGTAGAAATACTCTTAAAGAATGGTGCTTTAATAGATGCCAAGGATGAGAAAGGGCACACCGCTTTGAACTATGCAGTGTTTCGTGGATCTGAGAAGACTGTTAAGGTACTCTTGGAAGCAGGAGCCCATATTGATTCTAGCACACTTGATGTGGCCTTTAATAGCAACAACCAATCTCTTTTCAGATTAATGCTAGAATATTATAAAGAAATGCCACCTGATAGAATGGTGTCAGCTCTCTATAAAGCTGTAGAGAAAGATCTGCATGGCATCGTAGCCGCTTTAATTGAAAAGGGGGCAGATGTGAATGCCCTCAATGAAATGCAGTATACACCACTGCTTATGGCATGTGAAATGGGAAAGACAGAGTCTGCAAAAATCCTCATTGAAAAAGGAGCTAGTTTGAACAGCAAGACCCCAAACTCAAGTAGTGCTTTACATCTGGCAGTTCAAGCTGGAGCCACTTCCATTGCAAAGATGCTCTTGAGCAAAGGAATGGATGCTGACATTGCAGGCCAGGGAAATCAGACACCCCTTCATGCTGCTGCCTTTCATAACAAAGCAGCACTAGTCGACCTACTGATTGATGGGGGAGCTAAAACTGATGCAGTCACCAGAGATCTACTCACTCCTTTGCACATTGCAAGTAGTAAAGGCCACACTGAAGTTGCTCAAAAGCTGTTGCAGCATAAGGCTAAGGTAAACCTTAAGGACAAGAGGTCCAAGACCGCTTTGCATCTCGCTGCTGAAACAGGAAACCCCGCAATGGTGGAACTGCTTCTTAACTGCAATGCTGACCCCAATGTGACAGATAAAGAGAAAAAGACCCCACTTCATTTCGCAACGCTAGATGGCAGCCTTAACATCGTGAAAATCCTTTTAGCTAAGAAGTCCAAGTTTGGAGCCAAGGACATGGATGGCTGTACCCCCATACACTATGCATCCATCAATGGAAATGAGGAAATAGTAAAAACGCTTTTAGTTGCTGGGAAGAACAGAAACATTGATGACAAAAACATCTGGAGAAAAACGCCACTGCACCTGGCAGCAGAATACGGGCACAGCGACTTGATAACTCTCTTGTTGAGCCGTGGCTCAGCCATTAATGCTTTGGACAACAATAAAGACACACCGCTACATTGTGCATGCAAAGCTGGCCATTTAAACTGTGTCAGCACTCTTGTCCAATGGTCTGTGGGTGAGAAAGCGAATCTCCAGGCCCCAAACAGCCTGAAAAAAATTCCGCTCCAAGTAGCAGAATCTAATTCAACGACAAACCAAGCTCAAATTATTGCTCTTTTGAAAAAGAAAATGTTATTGATGAGATAAAACTGTAAAATTGGAGAAAAATTAAAAGTTAAGGTTAGCTGCCACGTTGACCCTTCAAAAGTGGCTCCTATCAGCGTATTGGCCAATGGCAAAATGTGATGGGTGTTCTAGTTCAGAAACCTCTGAAGAAACACTTGATAGTCTGCTGATTTCAGTAATACATCTTTCCCCCCTCTCACCATCGTCTGATTAAGGTAACAAAACTTTATCTGGGACATCTTGGGTGTTTTTCCACTGTCACTAGAAGTACCCATTAATGGGCACTTAATGGGTACTTCTGACAGTGGAAAAACACCCCTTGTTTTATTTTGATTACAGTCCAAAAAACTACAGTGGAACAAACTGTGTGGTTGAATGGTACAGTCATGAGTTCTTTTTTAATGGGAACGTTAATGGGAATGAGGCTTCTTAGCAACACTGAATTTTATTTGATTGTGCATCTTGCTGTTGCGGGAGTATATTGTTATTTATTATGCTTAAATCTGACCTTTTCCTCAACAAGCTTAGATTTCTAGATAGCCTCCCATGAAAGTACTGAACAGGACTATGATGCGATAACACCATTAAAGACACCTGATATTTCTCCAACATTTCTCAGCATCTGTTTCTACCACAACTAATCTAAAAATATCCTTTCAAGTAGATACTTCAGCATTCAGAAGTTTTAAATAAGATATAGTATATGCCTTTAATAAAACTTGGAAATGCAAACACAACACAATAGTTATTTAAATTTATATGTGACAACCCAAACTGCAAACAATATTCCAGATGTATTAGCACAATCAATTATTATAATCTCTATTTTCAATTTTATTATGTCTAATATGTTTTTGGCCATTTTTACAACACACTGTGTTGACACTTTCCCTCTGCTCTTTTGATGTCCAGTCCCCCAACATTCAAATATTCCTTTGGAGCTCTTCACAGTTCCTTTCTACTTTTACACCTCTGAACAACTGTGTCACCAGCAAACTTGGTAGATGCCATCAGGACTTGGTGATTTGGTCATGTTTAATTTTTTCAGTAAAGCCTTGTACTTTTTCTCTAGCCACCAGTCAGTATTTATCATCAGCCTTTACAGTTTTGCTATCAAGATGTAACTTACATCAAGATGACAGTACATATGACTATTTTGCTGTCAATTTTCGGTGTTTTTCCACTGGCAGAAAGTACCCATTTTTGCACCCATTAAGGACCCATTTGGGTGTGAGCCAGATGATCTCATTTCCACGGCACCCATTTGGGACCCAATTGTTTCCACGGCCAGTTGAGAAATCTGGATCAAATGGGTACTTTCTGCCCTTTAATCCAGATTTTCTGTAGACCTCATTAATGGGGTCTACAATGGGGTCTTCAGGAGGAAATCCAGGTTAAAGGGAGCCTGTTTCCACACTTTTGTGGCAATGGGGTCTAGAGGAGACTAGGGGGAGGGGATGCACCCATGGGGGGGAGCCCCAAAATCCCAGCTTCAGAGTGACTTCAGAGTCATTTCAAAATCATTCCAAAGTCATTCCGAAGTCCCTCCAAAGAGATCACCAGACACATCGGGGCAGCTCCGGAGCTGCGCTGTTGTTCGCTATTAGTGAAGACAGCGCAGCCTTCCCTCCGAAGTCCCTCTGGAGTGATCGGCAGAGACTTCGGTGTCTCGCCACTGGTCTCTTCAAAGAGATCAGCACAGACCTCAGAGTCTCACTGCCAGTCTCTTCGAAGAGATCAGTGCTGACTTCGGAGACGTTCCGAAGAGACTCTGGAGTGGCTTCGAAGTCTGCGCTGATCTCTTCAAAGGGACTTTGGAGAGTGCACCCCC
>MTQE01001134.1:33489020-33503831 GCA_014337955.1 Aspidoscelis marmoratus | reverse complement strand
AGAAAAGCCAACTCTTCTTCTGTTATTGTTAAACTCTGCTCTTCCTTTTTGAGGAAAGTAAAATCTTTATCTTCAGCCAAAGGTTTCTTTGTCTGATTGTTTGTTCTGAGGCCCTGGACTAATGAGCTCATTTTTACTAGTGCTCCAATGAATGTTTTATTTCTATGAAGGGAGAGGGTTTCATACCTCCCAGAGGTTACCATACCATTCATGATAGGAGCAGTATTCAAGATGTTGCCACAAAAATCGTGCCTGCCCATTTACTAAGGATCTTGAATCTGGGTTTATACAGAAAATTCTGAATAATTATTATTTGTATTTCTATCCCGCCCTATATCTGAAGGTCTCGGGTGGTGGTGGTGGTGAACAACATTTAAAATCAGACATATATTAAAACAACAACAGTATAGATTAAAACAATAACAGTGTCTTTAAGTGGGAAGAGTCAGTATATTCCCAATTAACTAAAGGCCAGGGCAAAGAGATGTGTCTTCACTGCGTTCTGAAATGTGTACAATGAAGGTGATTGACGCACCTCAAGGGGGAGACTATTCCCTAGTCTAGGAGCCATCACTGAGAAGGCCCCTCAACCCTAAAACAATAAGGGGATCTGCCAGTGGGATGAGAAAAGTGTATCCCCAATTAACCGAAGGCCAGGGCAAAGAGGTGCGTCTTCACTGTCTTCCCAAACATATCCAGTTAAGGTGACAGACGCACCTCAAGGAGGCGGCGAGGGGCCACCAGTGAGAAGGCCCTCTCCTGAAGATGGTGGGACAACCAAGAGGGCCTCCCTTCCAGATCTTAAGGCAAGCAGTCTACTGGATCAGTATTGCATAATCTTCTCAGACTGCTACTTGCTTTTTCTTTGCAAACGCACGGACCACACACACAACATCAAGCTCACATTTTACCAGTGCCCCATTGGCACATCTTCGCTTCCATTCGCCTGCCATCACACGCCCGCTGCTCCTCCTCCTCCTCCTCGAACCTCGTTTGCTGCCCACGACCAGCCAGCGCCGAAGCCAGCTGGCGGAAGTGCGCCGCGCGCGCCGCCTCCTCACTTCCGCTTTTCCTGAGGCACCCCGGTACACACACGCGCGCGCGCACTGCGTATTCTCCAAGGCAAGAAAGGGCAAGGGAAGAACTTCACGATGCTTTCGTCGCATGCGCCGGATCGCAGCCCGCGCACGCGCAGTTGCCCGACTTCTGGTTAACGCGCACGAAGCCCCGAAGCCTGCTGCAACAGACGCGCGACCTTTAACCCCCACGAGGGTCCCGCGATATCTGGTGCTTTGCATGGATGGGGCTTCTGTGTCGGCGGCGGCGGCGGGTATGGAGTCAGTGGAGGAGCTGGATATCGACGTGGAAGGGGATGCAAGCGGGGGAATCGCCGGAGGAGAGCGGTGAGAGGCCCGGGCCGGAGGAGACGGCCGTGTGGGAAGCTGTGAGAACTGCCCCGCGCCTGGTCCTCCTTCGGTCACCCTTCCCTCGCCCCTGTGGCGGCCGCTGGGCCAGGCCGGTCACGGCTCGGGTCGTGTTGCCTTTGCGAGGGCGCAGTTTAGCCTGGCGTGGGCCCTTCTGACAGTGGGCGCTGTGGAAAGAAGAAGAAGAGGAGCTGGCTGTTCATTGTCCGCTTTTCCCACCCAGTCAAGGCGACTCAAAGCGACTGACAAAACTTTTCTATTCTCCTCCCCACACAAGACACCCTGTGCTGTAGGTGGGGCTGAGGGGGGCTCAGAAGAGAACTGTGACTAGCCCAAGGTCACCCAGCTGGCTTCATGGGGGAGGGCGGAATCAACTCTGGTATTCCCAGATAAGAGTCCGGGATCCTGACCGTTAGACCTAAGAGGCTGCGTTCTCCCACCTTTATTGTTGTCCTGCTGACACAGGCGGCATAGGGTGTTTTTCCACTGTACCAGAAGTACCCTTTAAGTACCCATTAATGGGTACTTCTCGTGACAGTGAAAAAACACCCTCTGACTTACAAGGCCCTAAATGACTTGGGCCCTAAGTATCTAAAGGAACGCCTACTCCCATACCAACATGATAGTGTCTTCAGACCTGGAGGGGAGGCCCTCCAGGTTGTCCCACCACCCTCAGCAGCAAAAGGAGTGGGCGCCCAAGAGAGGGCCTTCTCGGTGATGGCCCCTAGGCTATGGAATAGTCTCCCTCTTGAGGTGTGCCAGTCACCTTCATTGTACACATTTCAGAATGCAGTGAAGATGCGTCTCTTTGCCCTGGCCTTTGGTTAAATGGGAAAACTTTTCCCTTACTGCTTGCAGATACTATTTTTTAAATGCATACTGTTATTGTTTTAATAATTGATTTTAGATGTTGTTACCTGCCCGGAGACCCCTGGATACAGGATGGAATAAAAATGTAAATAAATAAATAAATAAACTGTCAGTTCATCCTGAATGGTGAGGAGGTCAACAGGCCAAAGTGGACAGGAAATAATAGAATACACACAGGGACCAAAAACAAAAACATGATTTCAGAGCAGTAAGACCAACTAAAATAGCAGCAGCAGCAAAATGAAAGCAGTGCAAGAAGCACACCTATGCTGCTAGTGTTGTTTAGTTAAACAGAATTTTCAAATTGGTTATCATGTGACAGTAAGCAAATGTTAAATAGTAGTATGAGGCTTGAGAAGATTTGATCATAAAATTATGCCAGTGTGCATTTTGTATGCATTTGTATTTCAGAAGCTATGAAAATCCATCATCAAGCTTACTTCAAGACCATTACCTTGATTCGAGTTGGCGAACTGATGTGGGGCTTGTAAGTTGCTCTTTCAACAAACTGTGAAGCCTAAAAGATAGAAATGTAGCATTATGTTTAAGAACCTGCATAGCCATTTCAAAAGCAAACTGAGACCGGGGGGGGGGGGTAATGTAGGACATGAGCATTAAAAAATGCCCTTTTATCTTTGTTCAGCAGGATGTCAACTTTAAATATTTTTAAATCCAGCCTGGTGTTTTTGTTTGTTTGTTTTAATAAGAAACAAACATTTAAAATATTTTCAACACCAGCAAATAAATACCCCTATTAATGCAAATCGCCATGTAGATTTTCTGCTTTGCCGGTACGGCTCTCAAAGTGTCAGTGGTACCTACAATCCTCTGTCATTGCTGGGGGAAAGAAACAATTTAAAAGGGATAAGATCCACAGTTTGCCTGTCCTCAGGACTGCAGAGGTGATGCTTTAAAAAGGCGAGCTTTGATTTATACCAAAAAACAATCTACCCTGTTGTGAAATAAATATTAAAATATCATCTTATGTGACTTTATTGATTCTCTTAGTAATATAGGTACTGTATTGTTACAGTAACATTTTAGTGTAAGAGTACTGTCTGTAAAATTTGCAAAAGTGTAAAGTTTGCATTTGGGTTCTGTATTGTATATAAAAATATCCAAAGCTAAATCTTAATATGCACCTAATGTTGTTCTTGTTCAAGTATTTGAACAACACAGGCTCCAATGATGGGCAGTTAGAGTTCAGTTGTGACATGTAAGCATATTAATGGCTGTTCACAGAATTACAATTTTGAACTGTGTTCTTTTATTTTCCCCCTAAAAAGGGTTTTTTTTGGTTAAAGCATGTTAGTGATTCTTCATAGTTGTAAATGGGTACCTTGTTGTGAATTTTCTAGGTGAACTTGGTTTTTATTTATTTATTTCTAAGCTATTAATCCGTTCATCCAAGGTTGTAGGCAAATTAGTATAAATAATGGTTATGTTTTCTGCCTAGCCATGGAGCCTCGATAGTACAATGAGTGAAGAAAACAAAGCTGCTATTGAGAAGATGTTGTTGGAAGAAGAGTATCCTTTTTTTAATTCTTCAGTGTTTAAAAATTCTTATCATTAGTAAGAAGTGGAGTTACAGTTAAACTTGTAATAGTTAATTAATAGAAGTTACTCCCTGGCAACCTGATAGTAATTCTCATCAGGGACTGGGGTATTCTGCTCAATGCTAGAAATCTTCTGCTTTAAAAAAAATAAATAACTAATAAGAGCAAAGTTTTCTTTTTATCTTCAGTTTAATCAAGATCACATAAATTTCACCTCTTAGAAAACAAGAACTGATGGCAATTGTAATTTAGTGTGATGGTGTGTAAGATATTTGTGGCTTTTCACTTTTGTAGATACACTTGATTGCTATGTTAAGGTTTTTTTCACTGTTTCTCTCTGCTGTTTTTAGATTTTATTGAAATCTAGATCCTTATATATGAAAATCAAATAGTAAAGAAGATGTTCAAGTTTAGTATGATGGCAGCTCTTTTATCAGTAGAATCCAAATCTCTTAAGATTGTCCCAAGTTGGTTTGCTTAAGAATAAGGTAGATAGATGTTAGTCCTCAAATCCCTCAGTTACAGAAGATTTGAATATCAAAGATACTGCAGATATATCTGGAAGTGATTAAGATTACCTATTTTTTTCTTTTTGTCCCTAGGGAATCCTAATTATATACATGAGCGTTCTGGCTCTGTGTGGTCTGACCACTGGGCGGTAGGATTTAGGTGACAGATTCCAGGCTGCCCCCTCAGGACATGTTCATCTTTGGCATAGTTAAAGATAGAGATTGGCATATCTGCTAATGGAAGGGAGGTGTGGGATGCTGCTACATTTATCACTGCTGCCTGGCAGCCAGGAGATTTGGAGGTTTGAACTGCATAATTAGTTACCTCTTTTTGCAGGGAAAAAAACCTACAAAAGTGTAATTTTTACAGATACAGTTAGTTGTGTTGAGAACATAGCTTATTTTTGCTTTCATTTAAATTTTATAGATGCTGAATTTACAAAAGCAAAAAAACACTGAAATAGTCAATAAAAAGCCATAAGAGATGCATGGAAACAGCTGTGACATCTTCCAATATATGTGATAAGGACAATGTAACTTTTTTAAAAGTTTGCTCTGTAAATGAAATTGATTATTTTCAACTAGGAGGCTTCAGGATGAAAGGAAAATTGCTTTATTTTTAGTCTAGAAATTGTATTAGAGCAGGATAGAACTGTATGGTGTTTTGTGCAACGTGTATATGACTTTTATATACATTTATAATATTTGTGTACTTGGTACTTGCTAATTTATCTGCTTCACTGGATGTACTTGGATTTTAAAAAAGTATGCTAACAATACCGATATTGACTCCTGCAGTTCTGCTGCAGCAATTTTCTTTTCTATAGCCTGCATCCATTAGATGATAAAGGGTGTTTTTCCACTGTCACTAAAAGTACCCATTAAGTACCCATTAATGGGTATGTAATGGCATTTTTGTACCCATTAATGGGTACTTAATGGGTACTTCTAATGACAGTGGAAAAACACCCAAAGACAACATCTTCTTCCAGAACATTATTGTGAAATTGAAATAATCCAAAAATTTTATTAACACATGAGAAAGTCCTTAATAAATTTCAGGTATTATCTTTCTAGCAAATCACTTCCAGAAAAAATTTGGCATGAACTGAGGGAAGATGATAAGAAGT
This sequence comes from Aspidoscelis marmoratus, assembly GCA_014337955.1. NCBI lineage: Eukaryota > Metazoa > Chordata > Lepidosauria > Squamata > Teiidae > Aspidoscelis > Aspidoscelis marmoratus. The sequence continues at coordinate 33,498,342 of MTQE01001134.1, read as the reverse complement.
ACACAAAAAGGTAAAATCTATTGAATGAATACTATTGTTTCAGTTTTGTAGTTTTAGTCTTTTCAGAGCAAGAAATTATTTTACAAGATTTTACTAAACATGTTCAGTAACTTGTGTTTTGTATTTTCCAGTCCACAGAAGAAAGAAGTAAAACTCACGTACGTACATCTAATGGTTCAACGAAATATCAAATGACTATACTGAATATACTTACACATCAAATTTTGTATTTAATTTTTATATTGTTTGTTAGCCAGAAATTGTTTGTAATGAAACTGAATCATTTACAAAATTGAATAAATTAGAGCCACTGTGATGTTGTGAAAATAGTATATAAAAATCATTTTCTTTAGCTTGTTATGGTTCCATTTTAGGGTTTAGTTTTTTATTATTATTAAAGCACCTTTTTGCTCAAATGTTTTTATTTTGTATGAGGGATTTTGCTTTTTTTTTGTTAGGATACGCTCACCTTCAAAACCAGCTAGTGGATCACTAAAGTGGACAGTGGAAGAGAAAGAGCTATTTGAACAAGGGCTGGTAAATATTTTCTGTGCTTAGGGCAACTGATTGTTTTAAAAGTAAGAAATTTTAATCTAGAAGTTACAGCATTCTGTAGATAGTTAATGCTCTAAAACAACTGTAGTGCATAGCTTCTTTTTAAAATTTAATTATAATTTGTTGATGCCATTTCCAATCACCAAGCCAATTTCCATAATTTGCTGATGGATTAAATTGATGTACAGCTAAGAATACCTGAAATAAATTTGCCAGGGATTGCTTAATTCTTATGTGTGGTTTTTACTCGTACTTCGTTAATCCTACAGTAATTTACAGTAAATTCAGTAATTTAAAAGTTGGTTTCATTGCACCCTGGACTTTTAGGTGTGTGTGTGAGAGAGAATATATTTTTAATCTCGGTGTTTAAAATAAAGTCTGTGAATTATCTTTATTTTAAGAAAGGTAATGATGATTATTAAATCTAGGTAATAATATCCTTTTTCTACCACATACTGTAGGTCTTATCGTTTCTGCTTTTAGAGTAGTTTAGCATATGTGTATCAATTTAAACAATAATAAAGGCTGGAAAATGGAGGAGTTTAGAAAGAAAATACCTTGTCTTCAGTAGGATTGGCACAGGAACTGAAGCACTAGATAGGATTGTAGCTAGAGGCTTGGCTTGTGTTGTGTTGAGGTAGTTCCAGAGGCTACATGGCAGTTTGTAACTAGTCTTTGAACGTGGCAAATAACACTTGGATCAATTGTGGATGACAGCATCATTTGCTGTCATCAGGAAAGGTATTTCTGCTTACCTCCTTTCCAAGTTGCCAGCCACATGAAAAAAATTATTTGTTAAGTGGAAAATTTAACTTAAATTTCTTTTTCAATAGGCCAAATTTGGCAGAAGATGGACAAAAATTGCAATGATGATCGGAAGTCGTAATGTTCTCCAAGTGAAGAGTTATGCCAGGCAATACTTTAAAAACAAGGTAAACGTGAAGAAACTGTGTCACCTTCCTATGAATAATCTCCACTTGTATTATGGCCTTGTTACTATGCAGTGACAAAACTGCACACAGTATGCTGGATACCGTTGCACAATTGCTTGATGTAAAGCTGTTAAAATATTAGCATCTCTAGTTTTCAGTATCGTTTTTATTATTCCTAATGTTCAGTTGACCTTATCTTTGTATGGTGGATGTACATTTAATTGTCTATCATTATTACTCCGAGAACTCTTTCCCATTCAGTCGTAGTTAGTTCAGAATCCTTTAGTTTATATCAGCACTTGGGATTTTTAGCACTAATGTTCATCGCTTTCACTTTTTCGCATTGAACAGTATCTGCCATTTTAATATGCAGTCTCCCAGTATGTAGAAAGCCTGAATTTTACCACTCCGAAAGATGTGACTATTCTCATACAGCGTACTGCTCTATCTTGCAACCTATAGATGTCATTGTCCACCATAAAAGAAAGTGCATTCCAACTCTGTCCACAGTTATCACTCACTAACATTGCTTTTACAGCTTCTTTGCATTACAGTTCGTTACATTTAGGTTGAATAATCAATCCTTTTTTATTATTTGTTTATTTTTATGATTAAATCCTAAATTATGTGGAAGACATTAATAGACAACTAAGGATTTAATCCTGATGTTTGTTATCCTGGCATAGAAGTTAATTAAGGGTGTTTTTCCACTGTCACTAGAAGTACCCATTAATGGGTACAAAAATGCCATTTTGTACCCATTAATGGGTACTTTTAGTGACAGTGGAAAAACACTCTAAATTTCTGGTCAGGCTAGCTGAACAGAACCCTGCCAGAAAATGAGAAAGTTCCTTGACTGATACTATTGGTGGTTGTGGATACCTATTATTCAATAATAGGTACTGTTACTTGATAAATACTATAATTATATTCAAAAGACTAACAGTAGTATTCTGCTTTATTTATGTGAATTGATTTTCCATGCAGATACTTACAGCTGCTCAGAATACATTTTTACTATGTAATGTTCTGAGTTCTCAAAGGCAATAGTGAGAAGCGTGTGATTTATTTGTTTATTCTTCATTTAGCAAAAAGGGCTGGGCAAGTGTTGTGCATTGATAAACATCTTCTGTTGAGAATGCCATTATTTTAAAATACACATGGCACAAAAAGAGCAGTGGAAAGAAAATTCTCTGAGCCTTCAAAATGAAATGGTCCATTGAATGATGGCTTAATGTTTATTAAAAAAATTAGAAAATACAAGTGAGCCTTTCTGTTCAATAGATTGCAGCAACTTCACTGTCTTTACTGTATTAGTTACATACTTAATTCTTACTGTGCTTCTCTTTTAGGAAAAAAATGATAGTACAGAAAAGTTGGAAAAGCAGGCATATGCTACCACTCCTGTTCCCAGAAGCAATATGGGAAGTGAAGTAAAGATGGTATCTTGGACAGCCACACAGTTGAGAGGTCGGTCAGATCCCAATCTAAATGCAGTGAAAATTGAAAAATTATCAGATGATGAAGAAGTAGACATTACAGATGAAATGGATGAGCTGCTTTCTGAAGTCCCTCAACAAGATAAATGTGATGTTCCAAAGAGTCCACGTGGAGAGTGCATTTGGACAGAGCCCAGTTTGGATTCTGCTGCACATGGATCTACAGACACTTCAGCAGCAGGCCACAGCCTCAAAATGCACCAAAGCTCAACTGAGAGCCCACAGTCATTGACATTTTGTTCTGAGAAGGTTGATCATGGATCAAATAAATCAGAAAATCAGAAGTCTGGACAAAGAGGAGTTTCTGATGGTGCAGATTGGTTTCCTAATCCAGATATTTGTGGAGACCTTGCTGAGAATAGCATACTTTTTCAGCCTTCTGAACAACTGGAAGGGGAGAATCAAATGGAGCTTAAGGCACCTGATCAGGAAGCAGAAATAGATAGAAACACTATACTAGAAGAGGAAAAGCAGGCAATACCAGATTTTTTTGTGGGTCGTCAGGCTAAAACACCTGAGCGCTATATGAAAATTCGAAACTACATTTTGGATCAATGGTAAGCAATATGTGTCTATTAGAAAATTTGGGGGCTGTGTTTCAATAGAAGTAATTTCTATAAATCTTTGAAACCAGTAAGGATCCTTTTTGTTCATTGACTACAGTTAAAGCATGTGTGCTTCTGGAAGAGCGTGAAGTGTGCCAGTACTGTGACTTGTATGTTGCTGTTAACTTCCTTGGTGTGTGACGTGGTGTTTCCAATCAATAGCAGAAACTGTTGGCCTGATATTGCTGTTGGGTCCTTTAGCCATGTTCAGCTCCTTCTTGCCCCTTGCAATTTTGTTCATCTCAAGTTTTAAGTAGTTGCAATCTAGGAATTCTGCAGCATCTCAGTGTACCACAACTCATAAACTCATTCATGGGTTGGCTGCTTTTTTTGTTTTATTCCCAGCTGCCTTTCAGTTCTTTTTGAACCATTCGAGCTTTTGCTGTTTCTCTTCTCCATGGAAGTTTCCATTATTTTCTTTCTCCCCCCTACCAGATCTTTCCTAGCCATGTCTGCTGTCCCTTGTGCTCCTTGCTTTAAGCTCTCCTATTTCTCCCCTTCCTGAATGGTTTCTAGACAGCTCTGCCACCCTTTCCCAGATCCTTTCCTTCTTCAGAAAACATCTGTTTCCATCCCACTGCACAGCTTTCTTGCCCTCTTTGCCACATCTGCATGTAATTAGATACATAGTTAGAATCTTTTTAGGCTGCTTTTTCTTATGATATCGGCACATAATCCATTTAACTGAAATTATCAGTGTGACAACGAGGTACTCAAAGGTTATATTATATTTTCAAGGAGATGCCCAGTGCTTATCACTTGTATCTAGTCCAGGGGTTCTCAACCTGGGGGTCGGGACCCCTTTGGGGGTCGAACTACCCTTTCAGAGGGGTCGCGACGAGTCTCCCACCGCCCTTCCCTCCCAGCTGCTCCACCCCCGTGGTTGGGGGTCTCCACAACATGAGGAACTCCATTAAGGGGTGGCGGCATTAGGAAGGTTAAGAACCACTGATCTAGTCTATCTTTGCAGAAAGTTTCCAGAAAACTATTTCATGAGTATTCTAGATTTAAGATGTAGTTGTTCAAACTTCTGCTAGTTTCATTGACGTGAATGAGTTTTAGTGCTCTTTTTCTACAGTCATATATTCCCAGTCATGCATTATCTTTGCTACCTGAAAAGCAGAGGAGCACTGGTTTGATTGCCTGCCTCTCCCCAGAAGGAGGCAGTGACAAACCATTTCTGTACCTTTGCTAAGGAAACTGCATGGAGGTTCTTATGCAGTCAACCAGGAGTCAAGTCGTAGCTCAGTGATACCCAAGAATAACAGTAATATATATCTTTGCACTATATTAGGATACACTGTGTTCAATGAGACTCAGGGTAAAGTGTGTGTACCGTATTTTCCTGCGTATAAGATGACTTTTTAACCCCAAAAAATCTTCTGAAAAGTTGGGGGTCGTCTTATACACCAGTAATACCCTCACCTGGGTCCTGCTGGCCACAGCTGCCAGCACAAAACTGGGGTGCAGCCTAAACCGAGCCTTGGACTTGGGGAGAGACAGCAGCCTTACCTGCTAATCCCAATCATCTGACTTGTAGCTTTCCTTCTGGCGCTGACGAGAGGAAAAAACCTTGCTAAACGGAGGGAAATACGAAGAATCCTGCCCTCACTTTCTCTTCTCTGCTTTAGCAGAGTCTGCCCCTCTAGCGCAAGATTCCTCTATGATCCAGTAGGGGAGGGGTTGAAAGCAGAGAGGCTTTTGAATAGAAAATGATGGCAGGATTCTTCATATTTCGCTCGGTGGAACACCCCCTCCCCTACAGGATCATAGACGAATCGCGATAGACAGGCAGACTCCAAAGCTGCATTGCAGCCACAGATCTTTATCAGAGCAAAGTTTTTCCCTCGCATCAGCGCCAGAAGGAAAGCTACAAGCACATTCGTGGGATTAGCAAGTAAGGCTGCCATCTCTCCCCAGGTCCGAGGCTCGGTTTAGGCTGCACCCCAGTTTTGCAAAATCTCCATTTTAAGTAGAAAAATTGGGGGTCGTCTTATACACCCAGTCGTGTTATACGCCAGAAAATACGGTAGTTATCATCCATTATTTTCCATGTAATTTCGCATAAGAGGGTCTGGAAATGATTTAAGTTTTATTTTTATTGTGTCAAGATAATTCATGGAACAGTTCAGCTTTTTTGAATGCAAAATACGTTTGAAGTAACTGGTGAAGAGCCCTTGTTTACTACCTCTGTTGGGCAGAGGAGAGTTCCAAGACATAAGTAATGTGGGTGCAGGAAGATACACAGCAGCAGTGGGCCAGTGCAAATGCACAATACTGTTCACTCCTCCATCCCACTAACAGGTCCAGTTACTGTTGTGTTGGAGTTACTCTCCTCTGAGTGCTCGGAGTTAGTTTTGGGGCATCTGTAGTTTCTTTAGCCTTCAAAAATATGGATGTTTCCAGGCAGACACAAGGTTTTTCAGTAATTTAACGTGGAAATCCAGCTTTTTTTTTTTTTACAGTGTTAGCAAGCAAATACATTCTTGAAAACAATATTTGGAGATTGAATGGTTTCTGTGTGGCTACAATAAGATTAGCTACCCTGATGTTGAATACCTTGTGGTTAAATATATGCCTTGTAGAATGACAGCACTTTTGGAAATTATAGCTATATATTGATTTGTATGTGAATAGAGCAGATAACATCTAATTAATTTCTGCTATTTACCATTGTTATTGAACAAAGTTAGAAGATTTGGGTTCCATTGTTCACTTATGACATTGCCTATGTTTTATAATTTCTTTTTAGGGAAAGAAGCAAACCAAAATACTTGAACAAAACTTCAGTGCGGCCAGGTTTGAAAGACTGTGGTGATGTTAATTGCATAGGACGGATACACACATACCTTGAGTTGATTGGAGCAATCAATTTTGGCTGTGGTACAAAAAGAATTTGTCTGTACATAACCATTGGATGATCTTTTAGGTCCATTCCATGTAATTTACAGTAGAATTTATGAGTTTTATATCATCTTTGAGAATAGATTGTCAAAATAGAAGTGTCTGTTGTAGGAATGCAACATAGATCTTCATTTCTGAATAACATGCTAATGTACCACCTTTTTAAAAAATTGGTATTGGGAAAAATGTTTTGGGAAATGGTTGAACTGCTGGTGACAACACATTTTAATGCGTTCATAAATTGAATAGAGATAAGTGCTGAAATCCTGCGTATCACTCAGTTTGGTATACATTTTGTTGCATTAAAACACTATTTTCTTTTATCAGCTTGTCACCCTACAGCTTTTATGGAATCTAACTTTCTTCTGTGCTATCTATGGATTTTGGTGATATAGTGAATTACTGATTTATGTGTATTTAGTTATTATCCCACCTTTCACCTAAAGGTCCTGGGGTGGGTCACAGCATATGATAAAACACACATACTAAAACATTTAAATCTCAACTCCCACGTTTACTTGATCACACTGTAACCTTTGTGTTATGAATAACTTTAATTTATATCTTTAGTTCTTAAGGGGTGTTTTTCCACTGAGCTCCTTTAATCCGGATCTAAGAAGATCCGGATCTAAGGAATGGGTACTTCCCTTAATCCGGATTTAGTAGATCCAGATTAAGGGAAGTACCCTTAATCTGTTTTCACGGGTGGTCTAGTACCCAATAGCAATGGGTGCTAGCCTGCCTGCTGTGGAAACGCTGGAGCACCCATGTGCAAATCCGGATCTACCTACAAGGGGTCTGCTTGTCTCCCCAGGTGTTTGGGGGACAGGGAGTGTAATCTCTGTAGTTGCTCTGGAGCAGGGTTTCCCAAACTGTGGGTTGGTAACCACCTCTAGGAAATTTAACCGTATTTGAAATAACTTTTTTGATGTAATTAATTAAGTAATTAAAAAATTGTATTACAACTTTGTTTGTTATTTGAAAAGTCCTTTATTCATGTTGGTAACGGTTACATTTCCTAGAGGTGGGTCCCGAGTTGGTAAACTTATATTAGATGGGTCGTAGCCCAGACAACTTTGGGAACCACTGCTCTGGAGAATCTTTGAAGATCCTCTGGAGCGGCTCTGTAGAATCTCTGGAGCAATCTGCCGCCAACTTTGAAGATCCTCCGGAGCCTTTGAGAGCAGCATTGCTCTTGCAAGGGGTTCTCTTAGGAGCCTGTGCTAATCTCTGAAGGCAACTTTGGAGGGACTTCGAAGCTTTGAGTTTGGAGCGCCCATCCCATAGGTGTCCCCCCGAGCCTCCTCTAGACCCCATTGCACAATTGTTGTGGAAACAGGCTCCCTATAATCCAGATTTGATGGCTAAAGACCCCATTGTAGGGGTCTACATGAAATCTGGATTATAGGTCCTGAAAGACCCATATGATCTGAATTTCCCTAGCTGTAGTGGAAACAAATGTGGCTCAAATGGGGTCTGTAGTGGAAATGGGGTCATCCTGCTCTGAGCCTAATTTATCCTTAATGGCTCCTTCAATGGGTACTTAGTGCTAGTGGAAAAACACCCAAGATTGCTAGTAAATTTTAGCTTTTTAAAAAATTCTGTCTCACTAGGTGATTAGCATTTTTTGTTTGAGCTACTTCTGTTTATTTTTGCAGAGCAGGCTGTATATAATAGACCACATTCTGTTGACAAAATTCGATCAAGAGAGGGAAAGGACACAATAGAAGCTTATCAGCTTGTACAGCGGCTGCAGTCTATGGTAAGTAGGGATATGCAGGGTGACATTGGCATTTGCAAATTCAATCAAGTCTTTTGGATTCATGAACATTTGCATCAAATCAGAAGTTTGAATGTTTGAATGTCCAAAACTTTGATTGAAATGAAAAAGGCTTCATTTGTGAACTTGAAAACTACACTCAAATATGTATATCTCACCATGTTGTGATATTGAAAAAGGTCTTTTTCAATGGGATAAAAGTCACAAACACTTCGTGAAAATATTTGAGTGTGAATGAGACAGTCCAGACATTCTATTTAACACATTTTGACTTTGGGTACTTAATGGGTACTTCTAGTGACAGTGGAAAAACACCCCAAAAGAATTTTTGGATGTTTGCTTTGATAGTAAAACAAATACTGATGAATTTGATCTGCACGGTATCTTCATGGTGGCTTTCTCAGGGCTGTTTCCGTCCTGTGTTTGGCTCATGTCTGCCATCTGAACTTTTACCTTTCCTGCACTTTTGTGTTAGGTATCCTGTCTGGCTGACAGAGATTCAGAGTTATACAAGATTTTTCCAGTGAAAAGTTCTCAGTCATGTATTAATAAAAGAGTTCACAGCCTTTGAAGGCAATCTGGTACTAACAAGAAGATAGACTGTTACATTGGTTTTGAGGACCTGATACAACTTTGTCTTCAGGAGCCTGCAAAAAGAAAAAGAAATATTTTCTGCCTCCTGTTCCTTCAAGGATTGGTGGTCAGACTGATCTCATGCAGAGCAGTTTAATCAGTGTGAGGAAGGTGACTCCCCTCTGTTCAAAAGTGCATCGTCCACTAGCTTTTATAGTAATGTCTCGGACTAATCCCCCTTTTCTAGAGAGGTGGATGGTCAGGTGGGTCACTTTTAGCAATAGACTTTTTAATCCAGATAACTTGTGCTCGATTTTTTGCTCTCACCACAAGACCCACCAAAGCTCACAGACTAGGTGGTGACAACCTCCAGCGTATGTTTCATGATCTTCCTGGAAATGCTGCTACAGCTTATCTATACTGATCCAGCTTATAGTATCTATTTAAAAAAATTAAGAGAGATCTTCCACTTGA